>OZ025296.1:338286854-338886854 GCA_964019185.1 Maratus speculifer | reverse complement strand
ATGAACCCTGTATATATTGCTACATTTATTATTATCACATTTCTTATGTTTTACCATTTAGTAATTTTAAAAAAAATGTATTTTTCTTTTTCCAAATCTTTCTTGACATAGTGTCATTTTGATAGTTAGCAAATAACTCCAGACACATTCATTAGATTTCAACAAACCTTTATGTAAAGGCTTTTGGTAGTTATTCTAATTTTTTTTACTATTATTATTCAGATCACGGCAAAGTCATTTTACTCTAAAATACAAATTTAATCTGGCCTGAAAAGATCAATTGTATCTCAGTATCTTATGTGATATGAAAGCCTTTATTGAAGCAATGCTTTTTAAAAAATAAGAGAAGTGTGCTAAATATATATATATATATTGCTAAAATAAAATAATTATGAAACGCATAAAATGTATTTTTAAATGTATTGTTTTGTAAGTGTACCATTTAGCAATTTGTATTTATTTTGAATACATGTTTTTAAGAAGAAAATAAAATAAAATAGAAATCTTACTCATTTGTTAAATTTTTCTCTTAAAAGTTTTCCCAAAGATTTAAATGAAACGCATCTCATTATCATGTATTATTTGCACCCATCATGAACTAAATACTTTAAAAAATATATAGGAATAATTCAAT
Source organism: Maratus speculifer (assembly GCA_964019185.1). Taxonomy (NCBI): domain Eukaryota; kingdom Metazoa; phylum Arthropoda; class Arachnida; order Araneae; family Salticidae; genus Maratus; species Maratus speculifer. The sequence continues at coordinate 338,886,220 of OZ025296.1, read as the reverse complement.
ATTTATTTGACATGATTACTCGATTCATAAATAAAGATTATAAAAGTGTTCTATATCATTGAATTCAGAAATTTTTTGTGGCACAGCAAGATTTTTTTCTATCATTATTAAATTTAATATTAGCAAATCTTGTGTGTTTGTAAATTTTATCTAAAAATCGACTCTGGTGATCAAAACTAAATTTTGTATCCTACCATTTTGAGGTACAAGAAGGCAATTGGGGTCAAGGTCACATGACTGAAAAAATTCAATGAGAGGGAGCGTGTTCAGCAGTTACGCGCGTCAAGCACGCGCGCTCAGGAGTCAGGGATATGGAATGGTTTCTTATTGCGCCTGTTCAGCGTACTGAACCAAGCGCACAGTACTCGGTTCTGTGAGCTCAGGTACAGGTTAAGAAAAGATCATGGATTTGATTGGACGGTGCTAATGTAAAGATCACCTATTACCATCAAAGGTGAACATAATGGCCAAATGGAATAAGCTGTGTTTATGGGGGTTTTTTTAGCTCACAGGTTATCATAGCCTGAGAGCTTATGTGCCCGTCCGTTCTGTATGTACATTCGTTCGTACGTAACGCGATAACTCATGATAAAAATATCCAATCAACTTGAAATTTTGTATATAGGTATATCCTGACAAGGCGCTTCCCTAATTAGTTTTTGGAGTTCATTCGATATGTAGAAGAGGGGGAATGGGGGGCTCATGCCCCTCCCCTTAGTTGATATTAATGGGATTTTCATGCAGAATTAAGTTTTCGTTCAAAATTTAGATTAGGATCATTCTGATGAGGCGATTCCGTGACTGTTATTAGGTGTTCATTGAATAAATATAGACAAGGGGAACGGGGGTTCTAATGCCCCCCCCCCTTAATTTATATAAATGGGTTTTTCAAGCAGAATTTTCAGATTTCGTTCAGATCTCTGAATAGTTTTGGAAGTTTAATGGTTAAGTATAAAAGATGGGGATAACTCCTCTTAAATTTTATAAATGCTAAATGGGTTTTTATTAAGAATTATCTGATTTGCTCTGAATTTTGGATATAGACTTTTTAATATGATAAAGCATGTACTTGATAGTTTAGGAGGTTCAATGATTAAGTATAAAAAAAGAGGAAAGGAGAGAGCTGTTTCTCCTTCTTAATTTTTTTCGAACGGAATTAACCCTTGAAAATATATGGCTGTAATGTACAATTAGTATACATAGCCTGTGAGCTCAATGCCATCAGTTTAACTGGGCAATATTCTTTATTATTATTATTATTGGTTGCTTATAAGACATTTTTATTAAAGATAAATCTTTTATTAATAATACAGGAGCACATGTATTTCTATTATAATAATGAAATAGTTATTTAAATACCAGAAAATAGGATATTTTAAGAAGAAAGTTTTACATTTGAACCCATTTTAATATTCTAAGTATCGTTTCAAAGTGATTTATATATACATATTAAGCAAATGAACTAAAAAAATTATAAATAAATAAATAAATAAAGGTACTGTGCGAAAATATCCGTATACGCGTAAAATAATTTCTTGATGTTTTTCATTCATTCATTCTTTCTTTTCTTTTTTTTAAGTACTTTAGAAGTAAGTTTAAGATGCAAATCATATTTTATAGTGTTAAAATGCACAATAAAAATATTATAAAAAGCAAAATGTAATAGATATACATTTTTTAAACTAAAAATATCTCCACCTATATTTTTTAAAGAGATATCTCTTTTAAAAATATTAGTCTTGCAAGGAATAAAGTATGATATGTTTTTCATTCTTTCTTTTCTTTTCTTCTTCTTCTTCTTCTAACTTTAGAAGTAAGTTTAAGATGCAAATCATATTTTATAGTGTTAAAATACACAATAAAAATATTATAAAAAGCAAAATGTAATAGATGTCTATTTTTTAAATTAAAAATATTAGTTTTGTAAGGAATAAAGTATGATTAGAATTTTTATAAATTTTCTCCTGATAATATTATATAAGTACATAATATTATATAAATACATTGCTTGTATTACGAGTTATATTAACATGACTTTGAGTGCCATTTGTTTCTACTTTCTTATGATGCATTTTAGTCTGTTATCCACACGGTATTAAAATATGCAATTATTAAATAAGAAATATATATACTAAAACCTTCTCTGAAAATTTTTCTAACAGTACAAATTCCATTGAAATACATTCAATATACTTGATTAAAAATAAATCTTATAATATGTTGATATCACAATCTTGGTTGATAACAGAATTTTATTTATCGCGAAAAATATAAAGCAACTGATAAATCATTTTTAAATAAATAAATAAAAAAAATTGTTAAAAAGTTAAAATTTTTAGATCCCCAATTGAATTGTTAAATTGTATCTATCAACCTACCAACCAAAGTACCACGAAATGCACAATCACGTGATCAAATCACCCACATAAATTTTTTGAGTAGCGCGCGCGATTTTTGACTGAGGTTGGTGGTCATATTTTAAATGCTGATCGGGCTTAATTAGATAAAATAGGTCACGTGATTCTTTTCTGGAATAGTTTAGGTTTTATTTGAGTGACCACAGGTATGTATTTCTGTTACGAGAATCATGTTTTGGAACGATAAAGGTATATAGTATGTGTATTTACCTATTTTGAATCATAAAAATGATGCAGTAATTGAATAACTTTAAAATTCCCTTCTTCGATAACGCCTACTCCATGCAGAATCTTCTGAGCGCGCACGCGCAAAAATGGTGTCATTTGAACACGCCCCAGGGTCATTTTGGTGTCATGGATCATTGTAATTTAATTGGAATAGGAAGATTCAAACAGTTATTGTTGAAAAGTTTGTAGTACAGTACATATAAAAATTCACAGTGTATTCATATTGTATATAAAAGTTCATGGTGTGTGGACCCCTTGCAAATGATGTCATATGCTTCATCTGGCAACCAAACTTAAGGCAAATGTAGTGTTTTCCCATTTGTAAACATAGTGATTTGTGCTTAATTTTTTAAATACTTAGAAAAATAAAAATGCAAGAATAAGAAAAATCAAAATTCAACAGAAAGACCCACAAGTGTTTAAAACGGCAAACAGGGACTTATGACGTTTTGTGTGGGCTCCAGATGTGTACCAGATTAGATTATCAATCTTTGCTGTGACATCAATGCAAAAAGTCTATATGAATTTAACATCGCTTAGAATAAAAAACAATAAAATGGTTTTTAAAAGATAAAAATAAACATACTTAAAGTTATGTTTCACAGTTCAACAAATTAAAAAAAAAATCAACTACTAGTACTAAATTTTAAAAAGGAAAGTGACATTTTTTTAAAAACTATACTTACAAGGAGAGGTCCGAGGCTTGTGTCATCGAATTGGATGAACGTTTGTGTGTCGATAAAGTACAGTTAGTATATAAATATATAAAGCGCAATATCCAGGGGGTCTTGAGAAAATAACCCTTAAAATTCATGCTATAGTTTATAATCAGATAAATTTGCACCATCAGCAAGCGCCTCCTTGTCCTGTTCGGTAGCGCGCTGGATTCGATTTTTTTTACGTGATATCTAACTCCGCCTGGACCTCTTTATCAAAACGAAAATTTTTATTGATTATTTTCGAGCCGCAATTAAAAAGATATGCATACGAGTGAAATGTATGAAAAAAAAAATTAATTTTATTTTTTTTGTAAAATAAAAATGCATGTTTAACTGCGAAATTTTGCATGTTTAAATATTTTATGTAAAAAAAAGTAGTTTATTTTATTTGTCTATAGACCGCATTTTTTTTGTTCTTATTTAAAATTGTTTATAGTTATTTCTATGAAAAATCTACTAATTATTACAGAGAAATAAATTAAATTTGTGATATTAAATGCGTGAATAATACTATTTTAATTTGTTTCATTATGGAAATATAATTAAACTTTATTATGTAAACATATTAAACAAGAAAAAATTACTAAAAAAATTACTACATAAAAGGTTATTCTAATTAAAAATCCAGAATCCAAGATTTTTTTTAACCATATTTAAATATAAAAATCATATTTCATTTAAACCTGGAAATATTTCAAGTATTTGCATGGAGAGAAAATTAAAATAACATATCTATTCAAGTATTTTAATTTATTCCTCTGTTAAAAATAGTTTCCTAAAAATTTTTTCTATGAAGGGCTATCCAATCACGTCAATTTTTGAGTAATACATGGCTGCCAACTACTACGCATAATTAAAGACGAATAAATATATCAGAAGCAGAAATTTTAGCAGATAATCAACAATATGGAGTGCAATGCATACCATTGAATATATTTGGCATACATTTTACTGAAACTTTTTTGTGGTTCCAAACATGTTTTTGTGATTTAAATAGGCGTAGAAGTTGGCAGCTCTGGTAATAGAAGATCTATTAGCTTCATATCATCGCTTCTTTGCTCCAAATATTTTAGGGAAGTTATTGCTTGAACAACCAAAGTTCAAGGCTTATAGCTCTTAAATTCATAAAAATCTGTAGCACCAGCAGTGGCAGATCCAAGGGGGGGGTCATGACCCCCCCCTGGAGTTCTTCAAAGAGGGATGTACAATGTAAGTAAAAAGTGCTAAAACAGGAACGCAAAATAACGTCTAATCGAAAGAATTTGCGCTTTTTTCGAAACTGATCGAGGAAATTCGCAAAATTTCCGCGCCTGGTCGACATAATTCACAATTTTTTCGCACCCGATCGGTGAAATTCGCGATTTTTGAGAAGCCGAATCACAAAATTCACAATTTTTCCATGCCTAATCGACGAAATTCACGATTTTTTTGGGCGCGATCGACGAAATTTGAGATTTTTCCACGAATGGTCTGCGAAATTTGCGATTTTTCTTCACTTGATTGACAAAATTCACGATTTTTCCGTGCCCATTCCACGAAATTAGCTCATTTTCCCGTTCTTGTTCGATGAAATATGAATTTTTCCGCGCACGAACTATGAAATATGCGTTTCTTAACTGACTGACGAAATCTGCATTTTTTTCCCGCAGTAAATTGATGAAATCCGCAAGTTTTTACTCGCGATAAACTGACGAAACTCACGATTGTTCTGCAGCCGCTCAAAGATTTTTTTTTTTATTTTTCCGCACTTCATCGACAAAATTTTCGGTTTTTTCGAGCCCTATCAACAAAGTTAGCGTTTTTTTCGTTCCGAATCGACAAAATTCGCGGGTTTATAGTACTCGATCGCCCGAATTCGTGCTTTTTACGAAGCCGATCGACCATATTCGTGATAATTTCTTTCCTGATCGATGGAATTGTCAATTTTTGCTCGCCATATCAACGTAATTCGCAAATTTTTTTCATTCCCGATCGACTGTATTTGCGCTTTTTACGAAACTGCTTGACCATATTTGCGACATTTTCGTTTCCGATCGACAAAATTCGCAATTTTTTCGTGCCCTACCAAAAATGATTTTTTCGTTCCCGATCGACTAAATTCACGCTTTTTACGAAAGCGATCGACCATATTCGGGATTTTTCCGTGCCCAATCGACGATATTCGCGCCTTTTTCCGTTCTTGTCCATGAAATACGCATTTTTCCGTACCGAACAATAAAATTCGTGATTCTTAACTGACTGATGAAATCTGCATTTTTCCCCGCCGAAAATTGATGAGATCTGTGATTTTTTTTTCTCGCGATAAACTGATAAAACTCGCTATTGTTCTGCAGCCGCTCAAAAAAATTTTCGATTTTTCGGAGCATCATCGACAAAATCTTCGATTTTTCCTTGCCCTGTCAATGAAATTAGCGATTTTTTCGTTCGAAATCGACAAAATTCGCGAGTTTTTCGTGCACGAATCGCTCTTTTTACGAAGACAATTACTACATTCGTGATGATTTCTTTCCCAATTCACGAATTTGGTAATTTTTGCGTTCCACATCGACTCGAAATTCGCGATTTTTTAATTCCCAATCAACAAAATTCGCGATTTTTCCGTTCTCGATCGAATAAATTTGCGCTTTTTACGAAGCGATCGACAAAATTGGGGGTTTTTCCATGCCTTATTAACGAAATTTTTCGTTCCAGATCAACAAAATTCGCGATTTTTTTTGTGCTCGATCGACAAATTTGCGATTTTTCAGATACAGACAAAATTCGAGATTTTTCGAAAGTCGATAGACAAAACTCGTGATTTTCCAGTCTCCAGTTCACGATATTTTCTATTTTTCTGCGCCCGGTCAACGAAATTCGCGTTTTTTTTTTTTTTTTTTTTTTTTTTTTCACGGTAAACAGACAAAACAGACGGCTTTTCCGCAACCTATGAACAAAATTTGCAATTTCTTCAAGTATTATATAAAAAAAATAGTTTTTTTTCCTTGCCTGATAAATGAAATCTGAGATTTTTCGTGTCGATCGACAAAATTCGTGATTTTTCCGTGCCTAATCGACAAAATTCGCGATTTTTTTCATGCCCGATCGGTGAAATTCGCTACTTTTTATCGTAATTCTGTTTTCACAAGATTTACTGTATTTTAAAATTGTTTCATTAAATCATCTGTCAAAAGTTGTGACCCCCTTCCCCCCTGGAGGTTGGGCTGGATCTGCCCTTGTGAAGCACAGACAATGAACTAAAAAGTGTGATCTTTTTCAAAGGTCATTCGCAGAAAAAAATAACAAAATTGTAATTTAACAATTTACAACGACTATTTGGAAAATGATATTTTCAAAAACTAAAATTTTAAATGACTTATAAATAAATTCTCTATTAAAATTAATAATAAACATAATTTTAGGATGATCGTAACGAGTCCTATTATGTACACCGTGCATTAATCATTAATATTCCTAGACCAATGATTAAAAAAAAACAGTATTTTATAGATAAACAACTTCAACTGTTTAAAATGTGCATTTTTATTTGATGAAGTTAGACTGACTTCTGAACGCCTCACATTACTTACGACATTGATTAAACATTAATATTCCTGGACCATCACGAACAAATTTTAAATAAAATTTCAGTTTTACAATTTTCAAAACTGCAAATTTTTAAACTTCTAAACATCGCACATTTAAAATTTTTACACCACTGCGTAGAGGAAAAACGTACTTTTTCATGAAATTTGTTTGAAATCTTTATCACAATTTGTTTTGAAATTATTATTTTTTTAAAAGTTTTTATTACTCTTCTTGTCATTGTGGCAACATAAGTATTTCATTTTTGGACATTAAACATGGACCAATCAGAAAACGAATAAAATAAAAAAAACAGAAGTATTCCACTTTTGGACATTAAACATAAACCAATCAGAGAATCGTAAGATAAAATAAGTTGCGGAATTCAACCAATAAAAAGATTAAGATATATTTCAGATTTCCCAATTCTATACCGAGAACAAAAGTATTTTCCAAACAGTTACTAAAACTTAGGCTTCATTATCGGTTTGGTTAACAAAAACATAGATTAATCGAAACTCTATAACCAATGTACTGTAATTTTATCATATTTGGAAGGAAAATTGAATTACAAGAATACCCTTGCCTAAACACGTACGTGGCGTCAAATGAAACAATGTTACCAAATTTGGCACCGAAATATAATTGTTAACCTGCCGAGAATTATACTGTTTTATTGAGGTGAACAGTAGGCTAATGTGGACTGAGCTACGATCAGTCTTTCCTGCTGGTATGTTATAATACGAGCAAATGTTTGTGCAAGTGTATACAATTTTTACTTAAAAAATAACTAATAATTTTGCCTGAATTTCATATCCTGCCGTTTTGGAGTATGAGAAGACCAAAATGTTCGAAATTTTTTTTATCAGTAGGCCATTTAAGCATTATTGTGGATCAACGGAAATGAAGATTAATGTGGTTATAAAGTCATTGAACAGTTGAACATTTTTTTAAAAGGTTGCTTATTACAGAATTGTAATGATCAGCCATAAGCATACCATGACAAAAATAAGGGGGGAAGGGAGAGGAGAATGATTGATTATTTTTTATGCTTTCGTGAACGATGTACTATACACATTTTTAAGTTTTTTTTCTTTTCCTTTTTTTGTAACGTTAAAGATTTTTAAAAATGAAGGATGTTTTATATGAATGCTAAAATGCATATGTTGATATTTTTTTTAAAAATCAAATTCATGAACCTATTGCAAGATTGTTTCTGCTGAGAAATTTTTTTTTAACTAACTTTCAGATAAACGATTAAATTTCAGGTTATTATTAAAAGAAACAACAAAGTGGCTTTTGTCTATAATCATCAGAAAATCTATCTCGGTGAGGATTTTCAGTTGCATTCATAAGGCTTCAGTTAAGTATGCCTGTCTTAATGACTAAGTTTTAAATAGGGTGGTCAAATCATGACTTTCGTAACCAGTTCAGAAAGTGAAAGTATCCTTTTAAAACCAACTTATTAAAAAAATTGAAAAAGTAAAAAACGATCCTTATATAGATCGACATCAGCTATGAGTACGATATCTTGAGGCGAAGACTATTCCGTCTTGTGCTGCAGCACAGCTTTACCAATATATGGGAGTAAGAAATTCCAAACTGGGCATCATCCTCGTAGCTTAAACGATAGAGCACTTGGAGCGGTATTCTGAGGGTTCCGGGTTCGATCCCCGGCTTGGGCATTTTCCACAATGTTGGTTCTATGCTTAGATAGCAAGTGATAATTCACATATTCAATAATTTCAAGCGTAATTTCACTGTTGGAGAAAACGAAAATTAAGTTCATCGATGCTGGGTTTGTTTGTGTTTCATGTTACGCCTCTAGCAGTGGCGCAGCCAAGGGAGTTTAGAAAGATCGCTATAATTGCCGCTTATATGAATCAAAACCAAACTTAAAAATGTTTGGCGTATTTCGGAATCTCCAAACTTAAAAATGTTTGGTGTATTTCGGAATCTGCCGCCTTTTTGAATCAGATTCCATTTAACAAAGTGATTCAATTAAATGGCGAAAATTCTATCTAAAACTGCGAAATGCGTATTGCATGCATTAGTTAAGTGAAAATTGGTTATTTGAACTAAGTCACTTTTCCGAAAAGTCTTATGCTAAAAGAATAGAGATTTCCTACCACACAGATGCTTTTTGGCTTTAAGTATTATACAGTAGACTGTTTTTTAATAACACTTCTGTCTTCGTTTCATGTTCGAAGAAAAGCAGATCATCTAATTATGTAGAAAAGCACTCTTTGTAAATCTCTGTCAGTTTCAACCGATTTTCGATTTTTTGTTTCGATTATTTTATTTTATTTTTTATGCGATTTTTAGCGTTATTTTTATGTTTCGATTTATTTTTCTACATTAGTGAAAGAGGTACGGTTTCATTCTTTTTTACCCAATACAGTATATTTAGTTCTCTTTATAATAAAATTTATTCGGAATTCGTACAGCGATTTTCGAATTTTTAACGAATTTTTTAATGCAATTTTTAATATTTTTTCGCATTTCGAGGCTATTTTTTAACCGACTTCCAAAAAGGAGAGGAGGTTATCAATTCAACGCGTATGTATTTTTTTTTTATGTATGTTTACCGATTACTCCGAAACTATGCAACCAATTGCTGTTATTTTTGTTTTAAATGAAAGAGAATGCTTTCGAATTTGTACCACTTCCATTTCATCGAAATTGGTTCAGTACTTTTTTAGTAATTAGGCAAAAACTAATAAAATTAGTGATTTCTCGCAAATTTAAAATGTTGAATAATTTCGCTAAACGTATCGCAGACAGAATGGCCGAGCGGTCTAAGGCGCTAGATTTAATCTCTGGTTCTCGAAAGAAATCGTGGGTTCGAACCCCACTCCCGAAATGCATGAATACAATAACCTTTCCCGTATTACAATTTTTACATATATATTTTACAAATTAAATACTAATTATGCTATTAAAAATATTTTGTATTTAACCGTTAGCACAGAGTATCAGAGATCTTTTTATCAGTGAAAAGTGCTAAAATAACAGACTTGCGGAAAGCAACATCATGTTGAAAAAGTTCGCCGATTAGATTGTAGTCAGAAAAGCCGATCGGTCTAAGGCGTCGGATTTAATCTCTAGTTCTACCAAGAGATTGTTGGTTCGAACCCCACAGCTGACATACGTGTATATACAGTATTTTTTTCCGCATTATAATTTTTTAACCGACTTGAAAAGAGAGAGAGAGAGAGGATGTTATCATCAATTCGACGGGAAATACTTTTTTAGTAATTTGGCAAAAACTAATAAAATTAATGATTTTTTGCAAATTAAAAGTAACATGGAAGTTGAATAAGTTCGCCGCACGGAATACAGGCAGGCTGGCCCAGCGGTCTAAGGCACCTGATTTAAACTCTGGCTCTCGAAAGAAAGCGTGGATTCGCACCCCACTCCTGACATACGCGTGTTCAATATTTTTTTCCGTATTATAATTTTGTATACGTATATTTTACAAATTAAATACTAATAATTATTAACCGACTTCAAAAAACGAGGAGGACGTTAAAAAATCGACGCATATGTATTTTTTTTATATATGTTCACGTATTATTCCAAAACTTTATGATTACTCCAAAGATTTATATGGATTTTGATTTATTGAAAGAGATTTCTCTGAAATTGGCGCACTTCCGTTTCATCAAAATTTCTTCAGCACTTTTTAGTAACTAAGCAAAAACTAATGAAATTAGTGATTTCTCGCAAATTAATAATGATTGTTGTAACCGTTTTCTCGATGAAAAGCTAATAAAAAAAACTAAAAATTGAAAAATAGAACCGACTTCAAAAACTACTGCAAAGTAAAAAATAATTTATTTACAGAATAATTAATAAGATGTTAAACAAAGAGCATTGTATTTACCATGCGTTTTGTTAGATTTATGTACATTAAATTGATTTTTTGGAGTCGGTGCCAAGCCAAGTTAAATGTAATTATTCAATATTAGAAACTTACCTTTAATTTTGAACTTGGCTCGGCTGGCACCGACTCCAAAAAATCAATTTAATGTACATAAATCTAACAAAACGCATGGTAAATACAATGATCTTTGTTTAATTTCTTATTAATTATTCTGTAAATTATTTGTTACTTTGCAGTAGTTTTTGAAGTCGGTTCTATTTTTAGTAAAAAAGTTTATTTTTTACATTGATAAAAAGAAAATTGTATCAGGCTTTTATCCTAATTTACTAAATTTTGTCTGCTACAATTTTTGAATTTCATCGATTTTCAGTGCGATTTTCAATGTGATTTTTAAAGCTTTTTCGAGTTTTTGTGTATTTAGCGTCGATTTTTTGTCTTTTTTGCCACTGTTACAGATTTTTGTATTCATCATGGTCTTATCAATTTTTAAATTGTATGTAAAAGAGACTAATATCACAAAATTAATAAATCAGCAATAAAGGAATTATTTAGAATATTCACAGTAATCCACATATAGAAAATAAGAGATGTCTGCCTGCCTGACCGCGGATAACGCTAAAATTATAACACCCAGATCCCTGAATTTTTTTTTTTTTTTTCATGCGTGGATGTTAACACCGGGGAGTGTACTTCGCAGCTGGATTTTTAAATTTCAATTTAGTTTTTTTAATTATTTTTTTAATTGAAACTTACTGATTAAGAGGATACTTGCAGCTTTCCACCAATCCACGGCAACAAAAAAGCCAGGTTAGAGGCTATTTGCAGCAAGCCACCAATCTGCGGCAACGAAGCAGGCAGTAGATATGAGATTTAACGACTGCATTTCATGGTTGAATGCCTGCAACAAATTGCGCATGCATTTGTTAATTTTTCCTGTTTTGATGATTTTGTTTTTCCTGATTCATTTGCAATCGATCTTCAAAATCCGTGCATGGCACCATCCAAAAAAGTAATAAATAACATAATTACTCTTTTTATGGTTTCTTAGAGTTTGTTCAGATGTGCAGCGGACGTCGTGCGCGTGCTCAGAATATTTTACATGGAGTAGGTAAAATTGAAGAAAGGAATTTTTTAAATAATTCAATTATTGCATTATTTTTGTGGTTCAATACAGCTAAAATCAACGACTATATTCTTTTATTCTTCCAAAACATGGTTTTCCTAACAGAAATACATACCTGTGTTCACTCAGACAAAATTTAAAATATTCTAAAATTTAAAATATTTTCCAGTTAAAATTTATTTATTTTTTCTATTTTAGTATGAATGGAGATTGTAATTATTCGCAATTTGTTTGAAAATATCAATAGTCCCGTGCAACGCCGGGCGGATCAGCTAGCTAATCAATATTACAGCATGAATATTGATTTAGATGTCGAGTTAGGATATGCATTTTCGTGATTATGTGTCGTGCGGGAGAAAATTGCTTACTGGCAGTAGGTGGGAAAATTATAATCGCACTGTAGTGCGGAAATTATTTCTCGATTGGGACATATAGGCTAATAGTTAAATGCAAGGCGCGGTGTGGCGGAAAACTTTTATACGTGGGGATAAGAGGCCATGTTTTTGAACGGAAGTACGATTCGTGAATTGCGAAGGCTTAAATGTATGTGTGCCAGCACGGCATGAATATTGGTTGAGATATCTGGTTAGGATACGTGTGTTCGGTGGTTACGCGCCGTGCGGCAGAATATTGCTTACGGACAGTAGGTGGAAAAATTATAATCGCACTAAAGTGCAAAAATTATTTTTCCATTGGGAAATATAGTGTAATAGTTAGTCGTATACGCGGATTGGTGTAAAAATCTTTTACATGGGGACCGGAAGGTAAATATTTGAACAAAAGCATGCACAGTAGCACAGTACGCGAAGATTTATAAAACCTTTATCTACCGATGTACTTATAAGTACCTTTAAAATAACTTATAAAATTCTTTTAATTCATCAGTTATTTGTAATACTGTTTAGAATGAGTTACAGACACATTACTTTATCTTGTTCCAAAAGCATTATTGGTTGCACAAAACAAAGATATTTTTAAAAGGATGATATCTTTTGCCTTTGCATCTTTTCAACTTACAGTGCGTGCAAAAACTATAAGGACAGTTAAAAATATAATTTTTTTTGATGAATTTCAAAAATTAAACTTTTATCCTTATAATATGTATTATCATGCTGAAAAGCTAATAAAAAAGCCAACACAATTCAACTGTGAATATTTTATTACGAAAATAAAGTATTTGCACAAAAAACCACTATTTTTGCCAGTGTAAAAACTATAAGGACAGTAAAATAAATTCAATATAGTAACCGAAGAAACAAATATTTAATGTAATATGCACCTACATCTGAGTTTAATGATTGCAAATATTCCATCATTCCTTGACATCACTAATTTTTTTAATTGTTAGGGGTTGTTTTTGTGCTATTCATCTTCAATCATAGATCTGAGTTCTGATGTTGAGGAAAAATGTCAAATACCTATTCCGCCAGTCTTCCAAGATAGTCCCAAAGATGTTCTATCGGATTCAAGTCTGGAGAGTGAGTTGGCCAATCCATTCTCGCCCAAACCGTGATCCTCAAGATAATCCTCAACAACCACAGCTCGGTGTGGTCTCGCATTATCATCCATTAGAATGAAACCATTGCCAATGGCACCGGCATATGGGCGCACATATGAATTAAAGATCTCATCCCGATATCTCACACTAGTCAGAGTTACTCCATGGAACATATGCAGGTCAGTGTGGCCTCCGAGTGAGATCCCTGAAGAAACCATTATTCCACCGTTTCTGTACCTGTGTGTTTCGATAGTGTTTGATTGATGTCATCGAATGCATTGTTCTCTCCAGATACGAAGATGTCCTGAATAGCTTTCCAGTGTGAATCTGAACTCGTCTTTAAAGAGTACAGCAGCCCACTGTTGTCTGGTCCAGGAAACATGTCCTCTTGCCCAACATTAGCGGGCCCTTCTCTGTCGTCTGTTGAGGGGGACACACACAACTGTTTTGTCTTGCATAGAAAACTGCATTTTGAAGACGTCTTCGCATGGTAATAGCGAAGATTCTTCTCCCTGATGCTGCAAAGTGGTCTGCAATGAGTTGCGGCGCAGCAGTGCGTCTTCTCCTTAGGGCCGAAAGAGCTAGAAATCGGACTTCTGCAGGTGTTGTAACACGTGGGTGGCCTGGAACATGTCTTCGGACACATAATCTTCGGATTCATATTCATCCCAGAGTCGTTGGACTATACTGCGAGACACATTGAGCCTTCTAGCAGTATCGGAAAGTGACAACCCCATTTCCATCCATCCTACCACCCGCCATCTTAATGAATCGGACAAACGACTTTTTCTACACATTTCTAGTCACTACCGGTTGTTGTAAACAAAACTGACAACAATTGTTCAAGTATAACAAAACTCACACGCGAAATTACGAAAGCTTCGTAATTGCATATTTTTCTCTCATTCTCAAACACCTATTCCTTTCTATAAAATGAAAGTGGTAAGTTTCTTTAAAGTTTATTACTGTCATTCATAGAAAATATGAAGTTTAATCTGACTGAATTTTGTTTTCTGGTGAGCTTCGAAAAACATGTTGTACCTTAACATTCTGAGGCCAGGTCACTTAATCACAAGGCACGGTGTGGTGGAAGAATTTTTTACGTCGGAACAGGAGGACAAGATTTGATCGGAAGTTAAAAGTTGTGCTTGACGCTTTATTAAATTGCAGGGGCATAAATGTACTTTGTGCCTGCAAAGCAAACCTGTTTTTTGGGATACTTAAATACGATTCGTGTGTTCGTGATTATGTACCTGGCGGGGGGATTTTGCTTGGGTTTAGTTGGCACAAATTTTATAATCGCACTATTGTGCAGAAATGATTTTTCGATTGGGACATATAGGGTAATGGCATAAATACGTTCTGGGATAAATAATTTGGATTCAAGTGTTCGTGATTATGTTCCGTGCGGGGAATTATTTTCGATGGGGACATACACACTGTAAAATATTTGTGGAATACTTTAACCAATATAACTGGTGTAACATTGCGAAGTTACACCAGTAATATATGTTTAAGTTACACCAGTAATATATGTTTAAGTTACACCATTATATATGTGAAAAATTACTCTGTAAAATGGAAGTTATAGCTGCCACCAATTTTATGGAATAACGTTACACAAATGTTTTACAGTGTAGAGTAACAGTTACGGCGCGCTGTGGAGGAAGCTTTTTCGCGTGGGGACAGGAGGGCAAGTCTTTAAAAGGGAGAACGCGCAGTGCGTGGACCTGAAATGTATATTTTACCCGCACTTCATAAATAATTTGGATTCGTGTGTTCGTGATAACTTGCCGTGCGTTGAATTATTTTCGATGGGGACATATATTGTAACAGTTAATCGTATGGCGCGGTGTGGGGGAGGCATTTCCGCGTGGGAACAGGAGGGCAAGACTTTGAACGGGAGAACCCGCCGTGCGTCAGGCTGAAATTGCTCGGCGCTGTGTGGTGGAAAATTATTTCACGTAGGGATAGGAGGGCAAGTTTTTAAACGGGAAAACGTGGGTATGGGGGCTGAAATGAATATTTTACCAGCACGGCATAAATAGGTTCTAGACTAAATAATTTGTATTCGTGTGTTTGTGATTACGTGCCGTGAGGGGAATTATTATCGATGGGGATATATAGTGTAACAGTTAATCGCACGAAGTGGTGTGGTGGAAAGATTTTTCGCGTGGGGACAGGAAGGCAGGTTTTATATGGGAGAACGCGCCGCGCCTGGGGCTGAAATGAATATTTTACCCGCACTGCATAAATACATTCTGGGATAAATAATTTGGTTTCGTGTAATCGTAATTACCACACCGTCGGGCACGCCCTAAAAGTTGCATCATCAGGCGCGTTGTATCTGACAGATACATTCTGTATTTCGGCATCATATATTGTTTAAAACTGAGTTTTAAAATATTATTTTTATTTTTAGTTCCAGGCTCCTCCTCCCCTACACCTGGACCTTTCCTCGCCATTTTTTTGTGCTTTATTTAAATTAAGTATAAAATACAATTAACATACAATGAAAGTTTTTATACGGGAGAACGCGCCGTGCGTGGGGCTGAAATAAATATTTTACCTGCACGGCATAAATACGTTCTGGGATAAATAATTTGGATTCATGCGTTCGTGATTACGTGCCGGGAAGGGAATTATTTTCAATGGGGACATATAGGGTAATGGTTTATCGCACGGCGCGTTGTGGTGGAAAAGTGTTTAGCGTGGGGACAGGAGGGCAAGTTTTTAAACTGGAGAACGCCCCGCGCGTGGTTCTGAAATGAATATTTTCCCCGCACGGCATAAATACGTTCTGGGATAAATAATTTGGATTCGTGTGTTCGTGATTACATGCCGTGCGGGGAATTATTCTCGATGGGGACATATAGGGTAACGGTTAATCGCACGGCGCGGTGTGGTGGAAGAATTTTTCGCGTGCTGGAGGGAAAACAAGTTTTTAAACGGAAGAATGCGCCGTCCGTGGGACTGAAATGAATATTTTCCCCGCACGGCATAAATACGTTTTGGGATAAATAATTTGGATTGTGTGTTCGTGATTACGTGCCGTGCGGGGAATTATACTCAATGGGGACATATAGGTTAACGGTTAATCGCACGGCGCGGTGTGGTGGAAGAATTTTTCGCGTGGGGACAGGAGGGCAAGTTTTTAAACGGGAGAATGCGCCGTGCGTGGGACTGAAATGAATATTTTCCCCGCACGGCATAAATACGTTTTGGGATAAATAATTTGGATTGTGTGTTCGTGATTACGTGCCGTGCGGGGAATTATTCTCGATGGGGACATATAGGGTAACGGTTAAACGCACGGCGCGGTGTGGTAGAAGAATTTTCCGCGTGGGGGCAGGAGGGCAAGTTTTTAAACAGAAGAACGCGCCGTGCGTGGGACTGAAAAGAATATTTTTACCGCACAGCATAAATACGTTCTGGGATAAATAATTTGATTTCGGTTATTCGTGATTACGTGCCGTGCGGGGAATTATTCTTGATGGGGACATATAGGGTAACGGTTAAAAGCACGGCGCGGTGTGGTGGAAGAATTTTTCGCGTGGGGGCAGGAGGGCAAGATTTTATACGCAAAACACCCCGCGCGTGGTTCTGAAATGAATATTTTCTCCGCACGGCATAAATAAGTTTTGGGATAAATAATTTGGATTCGTTTTTTTTGTTATTACGTGCCGTGCGGGGAATTATTCTCGATGGGGACATACAGGTTAACGGTTATTCGCACGGCGCGGTGTGGTGGAAGAATTTTTCGCGTGGGTACAGGAGGGCAAGCTTTTAAACGGGAGAATGCGCCGTGCGTGGGACTGAAATGAGTACTTTCCCCGCACGGCATAAATACGTTTTCGGGTAATAAATTTGGATTCGTGTGTTCGTAATTACGTGCCGTGCGGGGAATTATTCTCGATGGGGACATACATGTTAACGGTTATTCGCACGGCGCGGTGTGGTGGAAGAATTTTTCGCGTGGGTACAGGAGGGCAAGTTTTTAAACGGGAGAACGCGCCGTGAGTGGGACTGAAAAGAATATTTTCCATGCACGGCATAAATACATACTGGGATAAATAATTTGGATTCGTATATTCGTGATTACGTGCCGTGCGGGGATATATTCTCGATGGGGACATATAGGGTAAATGTTAAAAGCACGGCGGGGTGTGGTAGAAGAATTTTTCGCGTGGGGACAGGAGGGCAAGATTTCATAAGCAAAACGTGCCGTGCGTGGGCCGGAAATGAATATTTTCTCCTCACGGCATAAATGTGTTTTGGGATAAATAATATGGATTCGTTTGTTTGTGATTACGTGCCGTGCGGGGAATTATTCTCGATGGGGATATATAGGATGACGGTTAAACGCACGGTGCGGTGTGGTGGAAGAATTTTTTGCGTGGGGACAGGAGGACAAGTCTTAAAACGGGAGAACGCGCCGTGGGGGGTGTTGAGAAGTACATATTCCCCGCACGGCATAAATACGTTCTGGGATAAATATTTTGGATTCGTGTACTCATGATTACGTGCCGTGCGGGGAATTATTCTCGGTGGGGACATATAGGGTAACGATTAATCGCACGGCGCGGTGTTTTGTAAGAACTTTTCGCATGGGAGCAGGAGGGCAAGTTTTTAAACGGGAGAACGCGCCGTGCGTGGGGTTGAGAAGTACATATTCCCCGCACGGCATAAATACGTTCTGAAATAAATAATATGGATCCGTGTGCTCGTGATTACGTGCCGTGCGGGGAATTATTCGCGATGGGGACATATAGGATGGGGGGACAAGTCTTTAATCTTGAGAACGCGCGGCATAAATACGTTCTTAAAAAAATAATATGCATCCGTGTGCTCGTGATTACGTGCCGTGGGGGGAATTATTCTCGATGGGGACATATACGATGACGGTTAAACGCACGGCGCGGTGTGGTGGAAGAATTTTTTGCGTGGGGACAGGAGGACAAGTCTTTAAACGGGAGAACGCGCCGTGCGGGGGGTTGAGAAGTACATATTCCCCGCACGGCATAAATACGTTCTGGGATAAAAATTTTGGATTCGTGTACTCACGATTACGTGCCGTGCGTGGAATTATTCTCGGTGGGCACATATAGGGTAACGGTTAATCGCACGGCGCGGTGCGGTGGAAGAATTTTTCGAGCGGGGACAGGAGGGAAAATTTTTAAACGAGAGAACGCGCCGTACGTGGGGTTGAGAAGTACATATTCCCCGCACGGCATAAATACGTTCTGAAATAAAATATATGGATCCGTGTACACGTGATTACGTGCCGTGCGGGGAATTATTCTCGAAGGGGACATATAGGGTAACGGTTAATAGCACGGCGCGGTGATTTGTAAGAATTTTTCGACTGGGAGCAGGAGGGCAAGTTTTTAAACGGGAGAACGCGCCGTGCGTGGGGTTGAGAAGTACATATTCCCCGCACGGCATAAATACGTTCTGGGATAAATATTTTAGATTCGTGTACTCATGATTACGTGCCGTGCGGGGAATTATTCTCGGTGGGCATATTTAGGGTAACGGTTAATCGCACGGCGCGGTGCTGATGAAGAATTTTTCGCGCGGGGAAGGGAGGGCAAGTTTTTAAACGGAAGAAAGCGCCGTGCGTGGGGTTGAGAAGTACATAATCCCCGCACTGCATAAATACGTTCTGAAATAATTATATGGATCCATGTGCACGTGATTACGTGCCGTGCGGGGAATTATTCTCGATGTGGACATGCAGGGTATCGATTAATCGCACGGCGCGTTGTGGTGGAAGATTTTTTCGCGTGGGGACGATTGGGCAAATATTTATACGGAAGAACGCGCCGTGCGTGGGGTTTAGAAGTACATATTCCTCTCACGGAATAAATACGTTCTGAAATAAAATATATGGATCCGTGTGCTCGTGATTACGTGCCTTGCGGGGAATTATTCTCGATGTGGACATATAGGATGACGGTTAAACGCACGGCGCGGTGTGGTGGACGAATTTTTCGCGTGGGGAAAGGAGGGCAAGATTTTAAACGGGAGAACGCGCCGTGCGTGGGGTTGAGAAGTACATATTCCCCTCACGGCATAAATACGTTCTGAAATAAAATATATGGATTCGTGTGTTCGTGATTATGTGCCGTGCAGGGAATTATTCTCGAAGGGGACATGTAGGGTATCGATTAATCGCACTGCGCGGTGTGGTGGAAGAATATTTCGCGTGGGGAGGATTGAGCAAATATTTATACGGAAGAACGCGCCGTGCGTGGGGTGGAGAAGTACATATTCCCCGCACGGCATATATACGTTCTGAAATAAATAATATGGATCCTTGTGCTCGTGATTACGTGCCGTGCGGGGAATTATTCTCGATGGGGACATGTAGGATGACGGTTAAACGCACGGCGCGGTGTGGTGGAAGAATTTTTTGCGTGGGGACAGGAGGAAAAGTTTTTAAACGGGAGAACGCGCCGTGCGGGGGGGGTTGAGAAATACATATTCCCCGCACGGCATAAATACGTTCTGGGATAAATATTTTAGATTCGTGTAATCATGATTACGTGCCGTGCGGGGAATTATTCTCGATGGGGACATATAGGGTAACGATTAATCGCACGGCACGGTGTTTTGTAAGAACTTTTCGCGTGGGAGCAGGAGGGCAAGATTTTAAACGGTAGAACGTGCCGTGCGTGGGGTTGAGAAGTACATATTCCCCGCACGGCATAAATACGTTCTGAAATAAAATACATGGATTCGTGTGTTCGTGATTATGTGCCGTGCAGGGAATTATTCTCGAAGGGGACATGTAGGGTATCGATTAATCGCACCGCGAGGTTTGATGGAAGAATTTTTTGCGTGGGGACAGCAGGACAAATCTTAAAACGGGAGAACGCGCCGTGGGGGGTGTTGAGAAGTACATATTCCCCGCACGGCATAAATACGTTCTTAAATAAATAATATGAATCCGTGAGCTCGTGATTACGTGCCGTGCGGGGAATTATTCTCGATGGGGAAATGTAGGATGACGGTTAAACGCACGGCGCGGTGTGGTGGGAGAATTTTTTGCGTGGGGACAGGAGGACAAGTCTTAAAACGGGAGAACGCGCCGTGGGGGGAGTTGAGAAGTACATATTCCCCGCACGGCATAAATACGTTCTGAAATAAATAATATGTATCCGTGTGCTCGTGATTACATGCCGTGCGGGGAATTATTCTCGATGGGGACATATAGGATGACAGTTAAAAGCACGGCGCGGTGTGGTGGAAGAATTTTTTGCGTGGGGACAGGAGGACAAGTCTTAAAACGGGAGAACGCGCCGTGGGGGGCGTTGAGAAGTACATATTCCCCGCACGGCATAAATACGTTCTGAAATAAATAATATGTATCCGTGTGCTCGTGATTACATGCCGTGCGGGGAATTATTCTCGATGGGGACATATAGGATGACAGTTAAAAGCACGGCGCGGTGTGGTGGAAGAATTTTTTGCGTGGGGACAGGAGGACAAGTCTTAAAACGGGAGAACGCGCCGTGGGGGGCGTTGAGAAGTACATATTCCCCGCACGGCATAAATACGTTCTTAAATAAATAATATGAATCCGTGAGCTCGTGATTACGTGCCGTGCGGGGAATTATTCTCGATGGGGACATGTAGGATGACGGTTAAACGCACGGCGCGGTGTGGTGGAAGAATTTTTTGCGTGGGGACAGGAGGACAAGTTTTAAAACGGGAGAACGCGCAGTGCGGGGGGTTGAGAAGTACATATTCCCCGCACGGCATAAATACGTTCTTAAATAAATAATATGAATCCGTGTGCTCGTGATTACATGCCGTGCGGGGAATTATTCTCGATGGGGACATATAGGATGACGGTTAAACACACGGCGCGGTGTGGTGGAAGAATTTTTTGCGTGGGGACAGGAGGACAAGTCTTAAAACGAGAGAACGCGCCGTGGGGGGCGTTGAGAAGTACATATTCCCCGCACGGCATTAATACGTTCGGAAATAAATAATATGTATCCGTGAGCTCGTGATTTCGTGCCGTGCGGGGAATTATTCTCGATGGGGACATGTAGGATGACGGTTAAACGCACGGCGCGGTGTGGTGGAAGAATTTTTTGCGTGGGGACAGGAGGACAAGTCTTTAAACGGGAGAACGCGCCGTGCGGGGGGTTGAGAAGTACATATTCCCCGCACGGCATAAATACGTTCTTAAATAAATAATATGAATCCGTGTGCTCGTGATTACATGCCGTGCGGGGAATTATTCTCGATGGGGACATATAGGATGACGGTTAAACGCACGGCGCGGTGTGGTGGAAGAATTTTTTGCGTGGGGACAGGAGGACAAGTCTTAAAACGGGAGAACGCGCCGTGGGGGGCTTTGAGAATTACATATTCCCCGCACGGCATAAATACGATCTGGGATAAATATTTTGGATTCGTGTACTCATGATTACGTGCCGTGCGGGGAATTATTCTCGGTGGGCACATATAGGGTAACGGTTAATCGCACGGCGCGGTGCGGTGGAAGAATTTTTCGCGCGGGGACAGGAGGGCAAGTTTTTAAACGGGAGAACGCGCCGTGCGTGGGGTTGAGAAGTACATAATCCGCGATCGGCATAAATACGTTCTGAAATAAATTATATGGATCCGTGTGCACGTGATTACGTGCCGTGCGGGGAATTACTCTCGAGGGTAAACGCACGGCGCGGTGTGGTGGAAGAATTTTTTGAGTGGGGGAAGGAGGGCAAGATTTTAAACGGGAGACTGCGCCGTGCGTGGGGTTGAGAAGTACATATTCCCACACGGCATAAATACGTTCTGAAATAAAATATATGGATTCGTGTGTTCGTGATTACGTGCCGTGCGGGGAATTATTCTCGATGGGGACATGTAGGATGACGGTTAAACGCACGGCGCGGTGTGGTGGAAGAATTTTTTGCGTGGGGACAGGAGGACAAGTCTTAAAACGGGAGAACGCGCCGTGGGGGGTGTTGAAAAGTACATATTCCCCGCACGGCATAAATACGGTTTGAAATAAATTATATGGATCCGTGTGCAATTGATTACGTGCCGTGCGGGGAATTATTCTCGATGGGGACATATAGAATGACGGTTTAACGCACGGCGCCGTGTGGTGGAAGAATTTTTTGCGTGGGGACAGGAGGACAAGTCTTAAAACGGGGGAACGCGCCGTGGGGGGCGTTGAGAAGTACATATTCCCCGCACGGCATAAATACGTTCTTAAATAAATAATATGAATCCGTGAGCTCGTGATTACGTGCCGTGCGGGGAATTATTCTCGATGGGGACATGTAGGATGACGGTTAAACGCACGGCGCGGTGTGGTGGAAGAATTTTTTGCGTGGGGACAGGAGGACAAGTCTTAAAACGGGAGAACGCGCCGTGCGGGGGGTTGAGAAGTACATATTCCCCGCACGGCATAAATACGTTCTTAAATAAATAATATGAATCCGTGTGCTCGTGATTACATGCCGTGCGGGGAATTATTCTCGATGGGGACATATAGGATGACGGTTAAACGCACGGCGCGGTGTGGTGGAAAAATTTTTTGCGTGGGGACAGGAGGACAAGTCTTAAAACGGGAGAACGCGCCGTGGGGGGCGTTGAGAAGTACATATTCCCCGCACGGCATAAATACGTTCTGAAATAAATAATATGTATCCGTGAGCTCGTGATTACGTGCCGTGCGGGGAATTATTCTCGATGGGGACATGTAGGATGACGGTTAAACGCACGGCGCGGTGTGGTGGAAGAATTTTTTGCGTGGGGACAGGAGGACAAGTCTTTAAACGGGAGAACGCGCCGTGCGGGGGGTTGAGAAGTAAATATTCCCCGCACGGCATAAATACGTTCTTAAATAAATAATATGAATCCGTGTGCTCGTGATTACATGCCGTGCGGGGAATTATTCTCGATGGGGACATATAGGATGACGGTTAAACGCACGGCGCGGTGTGGTGGAAGAATTTTTTGCGTGGGGACAGGAGGACAAGTCTTAAAACGGGAGAACGCGCCGTGGGGGGCGTTGAGAATTACATATTCCCCGCACGGCATAAATACGATCTGGGATAAATATTTTGGATTCGTGTACTCATGATTACGTGCCGTGCGGGGAATTATTCTCGGTGGGCACATATAGGGTAACGGTTAATCGCACGGCGCGGTGCGGTGGAAGAATTTTTCGCGCGGGGACAGGAGGGCAACTTTTTAAACGGGAGAACGCGCCGTGCGTGGGGTTGAGAAGTACATAATCCCCGATCGGCATAAATACGTTCTGAAATAAATTATATGGATCCGTGTGCACGTGATTACGTGCCGTGCGGGGAATTACTCTCGAGGGTAAACGCACGGCGCGGTGTGGTGGAAGAATTTTTTGAGTGGGGGAAGGAGGGCAAGATTTTAAACGGGAGACTGCGCCGTGCGTTGGGTTGAGAAGTACATATTCCCACACGGCATAAATACGTTCTGAAATAAAATATATGGATTCGTGTGTTCGTGATTACGTGCCGTGCGGGGAATTATTCTCGATGGGGACATGTAGGATGACGGTTAAACGCACGGCGCGGTGTGGTGAAGAATTTTTTGCGTGGGGACAGGAGGACAAGTCTTAAAACGGGAGAACGCGCCGTGGGGGGGTGTTGAAAAGTACAAATTCCCCGCACGGCATAAATACGGTTTGAAATAAATTATATGGATCCGTGTGCACGTGATTACGTGCCGTGCGGGGAATTATTCTCGATGGGGACATATAGGATGACGGTTAAACGCACGGCGCGGTGTGGTGGAAGAATTTTTTGCGTGAGGAAGGAGGGCAAGATTTTAAACGGGAGACTGCGCCGTGCGTGGGGTTGAGAAGTACATATTCCCACACGGCATAAATACGTTCTGAAATAAAATATATGGATTCGTGTGTTCGTGATTACGTGCCGTGCGGGGAATTATTCTCGATGGGGACATGTAGGATGACGGTTAAACGCACGGCGCGGTGTGGTGGAAGAATTTTTTGCGTGAGGAAGGAGGGCAAGATTTTAAACGGGAGAACGCGCCGTGCGTGGGGTTGAGAAATACATAATCCCCGCACGGCATAAATACATTCTGAAATAAATTATATGGATCCGTGTGCACGTGATTACGTGCCGTGCAGGGATTTATTCTCGAGGTTAAACGCACGGCGCGATGTGGTGGAAGAATTTTTTGCGTGGGGACAGGAGTTCAAGTCTTAAAACGGGAGAACGCGCCGTGGGGGGCGTTGAGAAGTACATATTCCCCGCACGGCATAAATACGTTCTTAAATAAATAATATGAATCCGTGAGCTCGTGATTACGTGCCGTGCGGGGAATTATTCTCGATGGGGACATGTAGGATGACGGTTAAACGCACGGCGCGGTGTGGTGGAAGAATTTTTTGCGTGGGGACAGGAGGACAAGTCTTAAAACGGGAGAACGCGCCGTGCGGGGGGTTGAGAAGTACATATTCCCCGCACGGCATAAATACGTTCTTAAAAAATAATATGAATCCGTGTGCTCGTGATTACATGCCGTGCGGGGAATTATTCTCGATGGGGACATATAAGATGACAGTTAAACGCACGGCGCGGTTTGGTGGAAGAATTTTTTGCGTGGGGGAAGGAGGGCAAGATTTTAAACGGGAGACTGCGCCGTGCGTGGGGTTGAGAAGTACATATTCCCACACGGCATAAATACGTTCTGAAATAAAATATATGGATTCGTGTGTTCGTGATTACGTGCCGTGCGGGGAATTATTCTCGATGGGGACATGTAGGATGACGGTTAAACGCACGGCGCGGTGTGGTGAAGAATTTTTTGCGTGGGGACAGGAGGACAAGTCTTAAAACGGGAGAACGCGCCGTGGGGGGGTGTTGAAAAGTACATATTCCCCGCACGGCATAAATACGGTTTGAAATAAATTATATGGATCCGTGTGCACGTGACTACGTGCCGTGCGGGGAATTATTCTCGATGGGGACATATAGGATGACGGTTAAACGCACGGCGCGGTGTGGTGGAAGAATTTTTTGCGTGAGGAAGGAGGGCAAGATTTTAAACGGGAGAACGCGCCGTGCGTGGGGTTGAGAAATACATAATCCCCGCACGGCATAAATACATTCTGAAATAAATTATATGGATCCGTGTGCACGTGATTACGTGCCGTGCAGGGAATTATTCTCGAGGTTAAACGCACGGCGCGATGTGGTGGAAGAATTTTTTGCGTGGGGACAGGAGGACAAGTCTTAAAACGGGAGAACGCGCCGTGGGGGGCGTTGAGAAGTACATATTCCCCGCACGGCATAAATACGTTCTTAAATAAATAATATGAATCCGTGAGCTCGTGATTACGTGCCGTGCGGGGAATTATTCTCGATGGGGACATGTAGGATGACGGTTAAACGCACGGCGCGGTGTGGTGGAAGAATTTTTTGCGTGGGGACAGGAGGACAAGTCTTAAAACGGGAGAACGCGCCGTGCGGGGGGTTGAGAAGTACATATTCCCCGCACGGCATAAATACGTTCTTAAATAAATAATATGAATCCGTGTGCTCGTGATTACATGCCTTGCGGGGAATTATTCTCGATGGGGACATATAGGATGACGGTTAAACGCACGGCGCGGTGTGGTGGAAGAATTTTTTGAGTGGGGGAAGGAGGGCAAGATTTTAAACGGGAGACTGCGCCGTGCGTGGGGTTGAGAAGTACATATTCCCACACTGCATAAATACGTTCTGAAATAAAATATATGGATTCGTGTGTTCGTGATTACGTGCCGTGCGGGGAATTATTCTCGATGGGGACATGTAGGATGACGGTTAAACGCACGGCGCGGTGTGGTGAAGAATTTTTTGCGTGGGGACAGGAGGACAAGTCTTAAAACGGGAGAACGCGCCGTGGGGGGGTGTTGAAAAGTACATATTCCCCGCACGGCATAAATACGGTTTGAAATAAATTAAATGGATCCGTGTGCACGTGATTACGTGCCGTGCGGGGAATTATTCTCGATGGGGACATATAGGATGACGGTTAAACGCACGGCGCGGTGTGGTGGAAGAATTTTTTGCGTGAGGAAGGAGGGCAAGATTTTAAACGGGTGAACGCGCCGTGCGTGGGGTTGAGAAGTACATATTCCCCGCACGGCATAAATACGTTCTGAAATAAAATATATGGATTCGTGTGTTCGTAATTATGTGCCGTGCAAGGAATTATTCTCGAAGGGGACATGTAGGGTATCGATTAATCGCACGGCGCGGTGTGGTGGAAGAATTTTTCGCGTGGGGAGGATTGGGCAAATATTTATACGGAAGTACGCGCCGTGCGTGTGGTTGAGAAGTATATATTCCCCGCACGGCATAAATACGTTCTGAAATAAATAATATGGATCCGTGTGCTCGTGATTACGTGCCGTGCGGGGAATTATTCTCGATGGGGACATGTAGGATGACGGTTAAACGCACGGCGCGGTGTTTTGTAAGAACTTTTCGCATGGGAGCAGGAGGGCAAGTTTTTAAACGGGAGAACGCGCCGTGCGGGGTGTTCAGAAGTACATATTCCCCGCACGGCATAAATACGTTCTGGGATAAATATTTTGGATTCGTGTACTCATGATTACGTGCCGTGCGGGGAATTATTCTCGGTGGGGACATACAGGGTAACGATTAATCGCACGGCGCGGTGTTTTGTAAGAACTTTTCGCATGGGAGCAGGAGGGCAAGTTTTTAAACGGGAGAACGCGCCGTGCGTGGGGTTAAGAAGTACATATTCCCCGCACGGCATAAATACGTTCTGAAATAAATAATATGGATCCGTGTGCTCGTGATTACGTGCCGTGCGGGGAATTATTCTCGATGGGGACATATAGGATGGGGGGACAAGTCTTTAATCTGGAGAACGCGCGGCATAAATACGTTCTTAAAAAAATAATATGCACCCGTGTGCTCGTGATTACGTGCCGTGCGGGGAATTATTCTCGATGGGGACATATAGGATGACGGTTAAACGCACGGCGCGGTGTGGTGGAAGAATTTTTTACGTGGGGACAGGAGGACAAGTCTTTAAACGGGAGAACGCGCCGTACGGGGGGTTGAGAAGTACATATTCCCCGCACGGCATAAATACGTTCTGGGATAAAAATTTTGGATTCGTGTACTCACGATTACGTGCCGTGCGTGGAATTATTCTCGGTGGGCACATATAGGGTAACGGTTAATCGCACGGCGCGGTGCGGTGGAAGAATTTTTCGAGCGGGGGCAGGAGAGAAAATTTTTAAACGAGAGAACGCGCCGTACGTGGGGTTCAGAAGTACATATTCCCTGCACGGCATAAATACGTTCTGAAATAAAATATATGGATCCGTGTACTCGTGATTACGTGCCGTGCGGGAAATTATTCTCGATGGGACATATAGGATGACGGTTAAACGCACGGCGCGGTGTGGTGGAAGAATATTTTGCATGGGGACAGGAGGACAAGTTTTTAAACGGGAGAACGCGCAGTGCGGGTGGTTGAGAAGTACATATTCCCCGCACGGCATAAATACGTTCTGGGATAAATATTTTAGATTCGTGTACTCATGATTACGTGCCGTGCGGGGAATTATTCTCGGTGGGCACATATAGGGTAACGGTTAATCGCACGGCGCGGTGCGGTGGAAGAATTTTTCGCGCGGGGACAGGAGGGCAAATTTTTAAACGAGAGAACGCGCCGTGCGTGGGGTTGAGAAGTACATTTTCCCCGCACGGCATAAATACGTTCTGAAATAAAATATATGGATCCGTGTACACGTGATTACGTGCCGTGCGGGGAATTATTCTCGAAGGGGACATATAGGGTAACGGTTAATAGCACGGCGCGGTGATTTGTAAGAATTTTTCGACTGGGAGCAGGAGGGCAAGTTTTTTAACGGGAGAACGCGCCGTGCGTGGGGTTGAGAAGTACATATTCCCCGCACGGCATAAATACGTTCTGGGATAAATATTTTAGATTCGTGTACTCATGATTATGTGCCGTGCGGGGAATTATTCTCGGTGGGATATATAGGATGACGGTTAAACGCACGGCGCGGTGTGGTGAAAGAATTTTTCGCGCGGGGACAGGAGGGCAAGTTTTTAAACGGGAGAACGCGCCGTGGGGGGTGTTGAGAAGTACATATTCCCCGCACGGCATAAGTACGTTCTGGGATAAATATTTTGAATTCGTGTACTCATGATTACGTGCCGTGCGGGGAATTATTCTCGGTGGGCATATTTAGGGTAACGGTTAATCGCACGGCGCGGTGCTGATGAAGAATTTTTCGCGCGGGGAAGGGAGGGCAAGTTTTTAAACGGAAGAAAGCGCCGTGCGTGGGGTTGAGAAGTACATAATCCCCGCACTGCATAAATACGTTCTGAAATAAATTATATGGATCCATGTGCACGTGATTACGTGCCGTGCGGGGAATTATTCTCGATGTGGACATGCAGGGTATCGATTAATCGCACGGCGCGTTGTGGTGGAAGATTTTTTCGCGTGGGGACGATTGGGCAAATATTTATACGGAACAACGCGCCGTGCGTGGGGTTTAGAAGTACATATTCCCCTCACGGAATAAATACGTTCTGAAATAAAATATATGGATCCGTGTGCTCGTGATTACGTGCCTTGCGGGGAATTATTCTCGATGTGGACATATAGGATGACGGTTAAACGCACGGCGCGGTGTGGTGGAAGAATTTTTTGCGTGGGGAAAGGAGGGCAAGATTTTAAACGGGAGAACGCGCCGTGCGGGGGGGTTGAGAAGTACATATTCCCCGCACGGCATAAATACGTTCTGGGATAAATATTTTAGATTCGTGTAATCATGATTACGTGCCGTGCGGGGAATTATTCTCGATGGGGACATATAGGGTAACGATTAATCGCACGGCACGGTGTTTTGTAAGAACTTTTCGCGTGGGAGCAGGAGGGCAAGATTTTAAACGGAAGAACGTGCCGTGCGTGGGGTTGAGAAGTACATATTCCCCGCACGGCATAAATACGTTCTTAAATAAATAATATGAATCCGTGTGCTCGTGATTACATGCCGTGCAGGGAATTATTCTCGATGGGGACATATAGGATGACGGTTAAACGCACGGCGCGGTGTGGTGGAAGAATTTTTTGCGTGGGGACAGGAGGACAAGTCTTAAAACGGGAGAACGCGCCGTGGGGGGCGTTGAGAAGTACATATTCCCCGCACGGCATAAATACGTTCTGAAATAAATAATATGTATCCGTGAGCTCGTGATTACGTGCCGTGCGGGGAATTATTCTCGATGGGGACATGTAGGATGACGGTTAAACGCACGGCGCGGTGTGGTGGAAGAATTTTTTGCTTGGGGACAGGAGGACAAGTCTTTAAACGGGAGAACGCGCCGTGCGGGGGGTTGAGAAGTACATATTCCCCGCACGGCATAAATACGTTCTTAAATAAATAATATGGATCCGTGTGCTCGTGATTACGTGCCGTGCGGGGAATTATTCTCGATGGGGACATATAGAATGACGGTTTAACGCACGGCGCGGTGTGGTGGAAGAATTTTTTGCGTGGGGACAGGAGGACAAGTCTTAAAACGGGGGAACGCGCCGTGGGGGGCGTTGAGAAGTACATATTCCCCGCACGGCATAAATACGTTCTTAAATAAATAATATGAATCCGTGAGCTCGTGATTACGTGCCGTGCGGGGAATTATTCTCGATGGGGACATGTAGGATGACGGTTAAACGCACGGCGCGGTGTGGTGGAAGAATTTTTTGCGTGGGGACAGGAGGACAAGTCTTAAAACGGGAGAACGCGCCGTGCGGGGGGTTGAGAAGTACATATTCCCCGCACGGCATAAATACGTTCTTAAATAAATAATATGAATCCGTGTGCTCGTGATTACATGCCGTGCGGGGAATTATTCTCGATGGGGACATATAGGATGACGGTTAAACGCACGGCGCGGTGTGGTGGAAAAATTTTTTGCGTGGGGACAGGAGGACAAGTCTTAAAACGGGAGAACGCGCCGTGGGGGGCGTTGAGAAGTACATATTCCCCGCACGGCATAAATACGTTCTGAAATAAATAATATGTATCCGTGAGCTCGTGATTACGTGCCGTGCGGGGAATTATTCTCGATGGGGACATGTAGGATGACGGTTAAACGCACGGCGCGGTGTGGTGGAAGAATTTTTTGCGTGGGGACAGGAGGACAAGTCTTTAAACGGGAGAACGCGCCGTGCGGGGGGTTGAGAAGTAAATATTCCCCGCACGGCATAAATACGTTCTTAAATAAATAATATGAATCCGTGTGCTCGTGATTACATGCCGTGCGGGGAATTATTCTCGATGGGGACATATAGGATGACGGTTAAACGCACGGCGCGGTGTGGTGGAAGAATTTTTTGCGTGGGGACAGGAGGACAAGTCTTAAAACGGGAGAACGCGCCGTGGGGGGCGTTGAGAATTACATATTCCCCGCACGGCATAAATACGATCTGG
This sequence comes from Maratus speculifer, assembly GCA_964019185.1. Taxonomy (NCBI): domain Eukaryota; kingdom Metazoa; phylum Arthropoda; class Arachnida; order Araneae; family Salticidae; genus Maratus; species Maratus speculifer. The sequence continues at coordinate 338,855,264 of OZ025296.1, read as the reverse complement.
GATAAATATTTTGGATTCGTGTACTCATGATTACGTGCCGTGCGGGGAATTATTCTCGGTGGGCACATATAGGGTAACGGTTAATCGCACGGCGCGGTGCGGTGGAAGAATTTTTCGCGCGGGGACAGGAGGGCAACTTTTTAAACGGGAGAACGCGCCGTGCGTGGGGTTGAGAAGTACATAATCCCCGATCGGCATAAATACGTTCTGAAATAAATTATATGGATCCGTGTGCACGTGATTACGTGCCGTGCGGGGAATTACTCTCGAGGGTAAACGCACGGCGCGGTGTGGTGGAAGAATTTTTTGAGTGGGGGAAGGAGGGCAAGATTTTAAACGGGAGACTGCGCCGTGCGTTGGGTTGAGAAGTACATATTCCCACACGGCATAAATACGTTCTGAAATAAAATATATGGATTCGTGTGTTCGTGATTACGTGCCGTGCGGGGAATTATTCTCGATGGGGACATGTAGGATGACGGTTAAACGCACGGCGCGGTGTGGTGAAGAATTTTTTGCGTGGGGACAGGAGGACAAGTCTTAAAACGGGAGAACGCGCCGTGGGGGGGTGTTGAAAAGTACAAATTCCCCGCACGGCATAAATACGGTTTGAAATAAATTATATGGATCCGTGTGCACGTGATTACGTGCCGTGCGGGGAATTATTCTCGATGGGGACATATAGGATGACGGTTAAACGCACGGCGCGGTGTGGTGGAAGAATTTTTTGCGTGAGGAAGGAGGGCAAGATTTTAAACGGGAGACTGCGCCGTGCGTGGGGTTGAGAAGTACATATTCCCACACGGCATAAATACGTTCTGAAATAAAATATATGGATTCGTGTGTTCGTGATTACGTGCCGTGCGGGGAATTATTCTCGATGGGGACATGTAGGATGACGGTTAAACGCACGGCGCGGTGTGGTGGAAGAATTTTTTGCGTGAGGAAGGAGGGCAAGATTTTAAACGGGAGAACGCGCCGTGCGTGGGGTTGAGAAATACATAATCCCCGCACGGCATAAATACATTCTGAAATAAATTATATGGATCCGTGTGCACGTGATTACGTGCCGTGCAGGGATTTATTCTCGAGGTTAAACGCACGGCGCGATGTGGTGGAAGAATTTTTTGCGTGGGGACAGGAGTTCAAGTCTTAAAACGGGAGAACGCGCCGTGGGGGGCGTTGAGAAGTACATATTCCCCGCACGGCATAAATACGTTCTTAAATAAATAATATGAATCCGTGAGCTCGTGATTACGTGCCGTGCGGGGAATTATTCTCGATGGGGACATGTAGGATGACGGTTAAACGCACGGCGCGGTGTGGTGGAAGAATTTTTTGCGTGGGGACAGGAGGACAAGTCTTAAAACGGGAGAACGCGCCGTGCGGGGGGTTGAGAAGTACATATTCCCCGCACGGCATAAATACGTTCTTAAAAAATAATATGAATCCGTGTGCTCGTGATTACATGCCGTGCGGGGAATTATTCTCGATGGGGACATATAAGATGACAGTTAAACGCACGGCGCGGTTTGGTGGAAGAATTTTTTGCGTGGGGGAAGGAGGGCAAGATTTTAAACGGGAGACTGCGCCGTGCGTGGGGTTGAGAAGTACATATTCCCACACGGCATAAATACGTTCTGAAATAAAATATATGGATTCGTGTGTTCGTGATTACGTGCCGTGCGGGGAATTATTCTCGATGGGGACATGTAGGATGACGGTTAAACGCACGGCGCGGTGTGGTGAAGAATTTTTTGCGTGGGGACAGGAGGACAAGTCTTAAAACGGGAGAACGCGCCGTGGGGGGGTGTTGAAAAGTACATATTCCCCGCACGGCATAAATACGGTTTGAAATAAATTATATGGATCCGTGTGCACGTGACTACGTGCCGTGCGGGGAATTATTCTCGATGGGGACATATAGGATGACGGTTAAACGCACGGCGCGGTGTGGTGGAAGAATTTTTTGCGTGAGGAAGGAGGGCAAGATTTTAAACGGGAGAACGCGCCGTGCGTGGGGTTGAGAAATACATAATCCCCGCACGGCATAAATACATTCTGAAATAAATTATATGGATCCGTGTGCACGTGATTACGTGCCGTGCAGGGAATTATTCTCGAGGTTAAACGCACGGCGCGATGTGGTGGAAGAATTTTTTGCGTGGGGACAGGAGGACAAGTCTTAAAACGGGAGAACGCGCCGTGGGGGGCGTTGAGAAGTACATATTCCCCGCACGGCATAAATACGTTCTTAAATAAATAATATGAATCCGTGAGCTCGTGATTACGTGCCGTGCGGGGAATTATTCTCGATGGGGACATGTAGGATGACGGTTAAACGCACGGCGCGGTGTGGTGGAAGAATTTTTTGCGTGGGGACAGGAGGACAAGTCTTAAAACGGGAGAACGCGCCGTGCGGGGGGTTGAGAAGTACATATTCCCCGCACGGCATAAATACGTTCTTAAATAAATAATATGAATCCGTGTGCTCGTGATTACATGCCTTGCGGGGAATTATTCTCGATGGGGACATATAGGATGACGGTTAAACGCACGGCGCGGTGTGGTGGAAGAATTTTTTGAGTGGGGGAAGGAGGGCAAGATTTTAAACGGGAGACTGCGCCGTGCGTGGGGTTGAGAAGTACATATTCCCACACTGCATAAATACGTTCTGAAATAAAATATATGGATTCGTGTGTTCGTGATTACGTGCCGTGCGGGGAATTATTCTCGATGGGGACATGTAGGATGACGGTTAAACGCACGGCGCGGTGTGGTGAAGAATTTTTTGCGTGGGGACAGGAGGACAAGTCTTAAAACGGGAGAACGCGCCGTGGGGGGGTGTTGAAAAGTACATATTCCCCGCACGGCATAAATACGGTTTGAAATAAATTAAATGGATCCGTGTGCACGTGATTACGTGCCGTGCGGGGAATTATTCTCGATGGGGACATATAGGATGACGGTTAAACGCACGGCGCGGTGTGGTGGAAGAATTTTTTGCGTGAGGAAGGAGGGCAAGATTTTAAACGGGTGAACGCGCCGTGCGTGGGGTTGAGAAGTACATATTCCCCGCACGGCATAAATACGTTCTGAAATAAAATATATGGATTCGTGTGTTCGTAATTATGTGCCGTGCAAGGAATTATTCTCGAAGGGGACATGTAGGGTATCGATTAATCGCACGGCGCGGTGTGGTGGAAGAATTTTTCGCGTGGGGAGGATTGGGCAAATATTTATACGGAAGTACGCGCCGTGCGTGTGGTTGAGAAGTATATATTCCCCGCACGGCATAAATACGTTCTGAAATAAATAATATGGATCCGTGTGCTCGTGATTACGTGCCGTGCGGGGAATTATTCTCGATGGGGACATGTAGGATGACGGTTAAACGCACGGCGCGGTGTTTTGTAAGAACTTTTCGCATGGGAGCAGGAGGGCAAGTTTTTAAACGGGAGAACGCGCCGTGCGGGGTGTTCAGAAGTACATATTCCCCGCACGGCATAAATACGTTCTGGGATAAATATTTTGGATTCGTGTACTCATGATTACGTGCCGTGCGGGGAATTATTCTCGGTGGGGACATACAGGGTAACGATTAATCGCACGGCGCGGTGTTTTGTAAGAACTTTTCGCATGGGAGCAGGAGGGCAAGTTTTTAAACGGGAGAACGCGCCGTGCGTGGGGTTAAGAAGTACATATTCCCCGCACGGCATAAATACGTTCTGAAATAAATAATATGGATCCGTGTGCTCGTGATTACGTGCCGTGCGGGGAATTATTCTCGATGGGGACATATAGGATGGGGGGACAAGTCTTTAATCTGGAGAACGCGCGGCATAAATACGTTCTTAAAAAAATAATATGCACCCGTGTGCTCGTGATTACGTGCCGTGCGGGGAATTATTCTCGATGGGGACATATAGGATGACGGTTAAACGCACGGCGCGGTGTGGTGGAAGAATTTTTTACGTGGGGACAGGAGGACAAGTCTTTAAACGGGAGAACGCGCCGTACGGGGGGTTGAGAAGTACATATTCCCCGCACGGCATAAATACGTTCTGGGATAAAAATTTTGGATTCGTGTACTCACGATTACGTGCCGTGCGTGGAATTATTCTCGGTGGGCACATATAGGGTAACGGTTAATCGCACGGCGCGGTGCGGTGGAAGAATTTTTCGAGCGGGGGCAGGAGAGAAAATTTTTAAACGAGAGAACGCGCCGTACGTGGGGTTCAGAAGTACATATTCCCTGCACGGCATAAATACGTTCTGAAATAAAATATATGGATCCGTGTACTCGTGATTACGTGCCGTGCGGGAAATTATTCTCGATGGGACATATAGGATGACGGTTAAACGCACGGCGCGGTGTGGTGGAAGAATATTTTGCATGGGGACAGGAGGACAAGTTTTTAAACGGGAGAACGCGCAGTGCGGGTGGTTGAGAAGTACATATTCCCCGCACGGCATAAATACGTTCTGGGATAAATATTTTAGATTCGTGTACTCATGATTACGTGCCGTGCGGGGAATTATTCTCGGTGGGCACATATAGGGTAACGGTTAATCGCACGGCGCGGTGCGGTGGAAGAATTTTTCGCGCGGGGACAGGAGGGCAAATTTTTAAACGAGAGAACGCGCCGTGCGTGGGGTTGAGAAGTACATTTTCCCCGCACGGCATAAATACGTTCTGAAATAAAATATATGGATCCGTGTACACGTGATTACGTGCCGTGCGGGGAATTATTCTCGAAGGGGACATATAGGGTAACGGTTAATAGCACGGCGCGGTGATTTGTAAGAATTTTTCGACTGGGAGCAGGAGGGCAAGTTTTTTAACGGGAGAACGCGCCGTGCGTGGGGTTGAGAAGTACATATTCCCCGCACGGCATAAATACGTTCTGGGATAAATATTTTAGATTCGTGTACTCATGATTATGTGCCGTGCGGGGAATTATTCTCGGTGGGATATATAGGATGACGGTTAAACGCACGGCGCGGTGTGGTGAAAGAATTTTTCGCGCGGGGACAGGAGGGCAAGTTTTTAAACGGGAGAACGCGCCGTGGGGGGTGTTGAGAAGTACATATTCCCCGCACGGCATAAGTACGTTCTGGGATAAATATTTTGAATTCGTGTACTCATGATTACGTGCCGTGCGGGGAATTATTCTCGGTGGGCATATTTAGGGTAACGGTTAATCGCACGGCGCGGTGCTGATGAAGAATTTTTCGCGCGGGGAAGGGAGGGCAAGTTTTTAAACGGAAGAAAGCGCCGTGCGTGGGGTTGAGAAGTACATAATCCCCGCACTGCATAAATACGTTCTGAAATAAATTATATGGATCCATGTGCACGTGATTACGTGCCGTGCGGGGAATTATTCTCGATGTGGACATGCAGGGTATCGATTAATCGCACGGCGCGTTGTGGTGGAAGATTTTTTCGCGTGGGGACGATTGGGCAAATATTTATACGGAACAACGCGCCGTGCGTGGGGTTTAGAAGTACATATTCCCCTCACGGAATAAATACGTTCTGAAATAAAATATATGGATCCGTGTGCTCGTGATTACGTGCCTTGCGGGGAATTATTCTCGATGTGGACATATAGGATGACGGTTAAACGCACGGCGCGGTGTGGTGGAAGAATTTTTTGCGTGGGGAAAGGAGGGCAAGATTTTAAACGGGAGAACGCGCCGTGCGGGGGGGTTGAGAAGTACATATTCCCCGCACGGCATAAATACGTTCTGGGATAAATATTTTAGATTCGTGTAATCATGATTACGTGCCGTGCGGGGAATTATTCTCGATGGGGACATATAGGGTAACGATTAATCGCACGGCACGGTGTTTTGTAAGAACTTTTCGCGTGGGAGCAGGAGGGCAAGATTTTAAACGGAAGAACGTGCCGTGCGTGGGGTTGAGAAGTACATATTCCCCGCACGGCATAAATACGTTCTTAAATAAATAATATGAATCCGTGTGCTCGTGATTACATGCCGTGCAGGGAATTATTCTCGATGGGGACATATAGGATGACGGTTAAACGCACGGCGCGGTGTGGTGGAAGAATTTTTTGCGTGGGGACAGGAGGACAAGTCTTAAAACGGGAGAACGCGCCGTGGGGGGCGTTGAGAAGTACATATTCCCCGCACGGCATAAATACGTTCTGAAATAAATAATATGTATCCGTGAGCTCGTGATTACGTGCCGTGCGGGGAATTATTCTCGATGGGGACATGTAGGATGACGGTTAAACGCACGGCGCGGTGTGGTGGAAGAATTTTTTGCTTGGGGACAGGAGGACAAGTCTTTAAACGGGAGAACGCGCCGTGCGGGGGGTTGAGAAGTACATATTCCCCGCACGGCATAAATACGTTCTTAAATAAATAATATGGATCCGTGTGCTCGTGATTACGTGCCGTGGGGGGAATTATTCTCGATGGGGACATATAGGATGACGGTTAAACGCACGGCGCGGTGTGGTGGAAGAATTTTTTACGTGGGGACAGGAGGACAAGTCTTTAAACGGGAGAACGCGCCGTGCGGGGGGTTGAGAAGTACATATTCCCCGCACGGCATAAATACGTTCTGGGATAAAAATTTTGGATTCGTGTACTCACGATTACGTGCCGTGCGTGGAATTATTCTCGGTGGGCACATATAGGGTAACGGTTAATCGCACGGCGCGGTGCGGTGGAAGAATTTTTCGAGCGGGGACAGGAGGGAAAATTTTTAAACGAGAGAACGCGCCGTACGTGGGGTTGAGAAGTACATATTCCCTGCACGGCATAAATACGTTCTGAAATAAAATATATGGATCCGTGTACTCGTGATTACGTGCCGTGCGGGAAATTATTCTCGATGGGACATATAGGATGACGGTTAAACGCACGGCGCGGTGTGGTGGAAGAATATTTTGCATGGGGACAGGAGGACAAGTTTTTAAACGGGAGAACGCGCAGTGCGGGTGGTTGAGAAGTACATATTCCCCGCACGGCATAAATACGTTCTGGGATAAATATTTTAGATTCGTGTACTCATGATTACGTGCCGTGCGGGGAATTATTCTCGGTGGGCACATATAGGGTAACGGTTAATCGCACGGCGAGTTGCGGTGGAAGAATTTTTCGCGCGGGGACAGGAGGGCAAATTTTTAAACGAGAGAACGCGCCGTGCGTGGGGTTGAGAAGTACATTTTCCCCGCACGGCATAAATACGTTCTGAAATAAAATATATGGATCCGTGTACACGTGATTACGTGCCGTGCGGGGAATTATTCTCGAAGGGGACATATAGGGTAACGGTTAATAGCACGGCGCGGTGATTTGTAAGAATTTTTCGACTGGGAGCAGGAGGGCAAGTTTTTAAACGGGAGAACGCGCCGTGCGTGGGGTTGAGAAGTACATATTCCCCGCACGGCATAAATACGTTCTGGGATAAATATTTTAGATTCGTGTACTCATGATTATGTGCCGTGCGGGGAATTATTCTCGGTGGGATATATAGGATGACGGTTAAACGCACGGCGCGGTGTGGTGAAAGAATTTTTCGCGCGGGGACAGGAGGGCAAGTTTTTAAACGGGAGAACGCGCCGTGGGGGGTGTTGAGAAGTACATATTCCCCGCACGGCATAAGTACGTTCTGGGATAAATATTTTGAATTCGTGTACTCATGATTACGTGCCGTGCGGGGAATTATTCTCGGTGGGCATATTTAGGGTAACGGTTAATCGCACGGCGCGGTGCTGATGAAGAATTTTTCGCGCGGGGAAGGGAGGGCAAGTTTTTAAACGGAAGAAAGCGCCGTGCGTGGGGTTGAGAAGTACATAATCCCAGCACTGCATAAATACGTTCTGAAATAAATTATATGGATCCATGTGCAGGTGATTACGTGCCGTGCGGGGAATTATTCTCGATGTGGACATATAGGATGACGGTTAAACGCACGGCGCGGTGTGGTGGAAGAATTTTTCGCGTGGGGACGATTGGGCAAATATTTATACGGAAGAACGCGCCGTGCGTGGGGTTTAGAAGTACATATTCCCCTCACGGAATAAATACGTTCTGAAATAAAATATATGGATCCGTGTGCTCGTGATTACGTGCCTTGCGGGGAATTATTCTCGATGTGGACATATAGGATGACGGTTAAACGCACGGCGCGGTGTGGTGGAAGAATTTTTTGCGTGGGGAAAGGAGGGCAAGATTTTAAACGGGAGAACGCGCCGTGCGTGGGGTTGAAAAGTACATATTCCCCTCACGGCATAAATACGTTCTGAAATAAAATATATGGATTCGTGTGTTCGTGATTATGTGCCGTGCAGGGAATTATTCTCGAAGGGGACATGTAGGGTATCGATTAATTGCACTGCGCGGTGTGGTGGAAGAATATTTCGCGTGGGGAGGATTGAGCAAATATTTATACGGAAGAACGCGCCGTGCGTGGGGTGGAGAAGTACATATTCCCCGCACGGCATATATACGTTCTGAAATAAATAATATGGATCCTTGTGCTCGTGATTACGTGCCGTGCGGGGAATTATTCTCGATGGGGACATGTAGGATGACGGTTAAACGCACGGCGCGGTGTGGTGGAAGAATTTTTTGCGTGGGGACAGGAGGAAAAGTTTTTAAACGGGAGAACGTGCCGTGCGGGGGGGTTGAGAAGTACATATTCCCCGCACGGCATAAATACGTTCTGGGATAAATATTTTAGATTCGTGTAATCATGATTACGTGCCGTGCGGGGAATTATTCTCGATGGGGACATATAGGGTAACGATTAATCGCACGGCACGGTGTTTTGTAAGAACTTTTCGCGTGGGAGCAGGAGGGCAAGATTTTAAACGGAAGAACGTGCCGTGCGTGGGGTTGAGAAGTACATATTCCCCGCACGGCATAAATACGTTCTTAAATAAATAATATGAATCCGTGTGCTCGTGATTACATGCCGTGCAGGGAATTATTCTCGATGGGGACATATAGGATGACGGTTAAACGCACGGCGCGGTGTGGTGGAAGAATTTTTTGCGTGGGGACAGGAGGACAAGTCTTAAAACGGGAGAACGCGCCGTGGGGAGCGTTGAGAAGTACATATTCCCCGCACGGCATAAATACGTTCTGAAATAAATAATATGTATCCGTGAGCTCGTGATTACGTGCCGTGCGGGGAATTATTCTCGATGGGGACATGTAGGATGACGGTTAAACGCACGGCGCGGTGTGGTGGAAGAATTTTTTGCGTGGGGACAGGAGGACAAGTCTTTAAACGGGAGAACGCGCAGTGCGGGGGGTTGAGAAGTACATATTCCCCGCACGGCATAAATACGTTCTTAAATAAATAATATGAATCCGTGTGCTCGTGATTACATGCCGTGCGGGGAATTATTCTCGATGGGGACATATAGGATGACGGTTAAACGCACGGCGCGGTGTGGTGGAAGAATTTTTTGCGTGGGGACAGGAGGACAAGTCTTAAAACGGGAGAACGCGCCGTGGGGGGCGTTGAGAATTACATATTCCCCGCACGGCATAAATACGATCTGGGATAAATATTTTGGATTCGTGTACTCATGATTACGTGCCGTGCGTGGAATTATTCTCGGTGGGCACATATAGGGTAACGGTTAATCGCACGGCACGGTGCGGTGGAAGAATTTTTCGCGCGGGGACAGGAGGGCAAGTTTTTAAACGGGAGAACGCGCCGTGCGTGGGGTTGAGAAGTACATAATCCCCGATCGGCATAAATACGTTCTGAAATAAATTATATGGATCCGTGTGCACGTGATTACGTGCCGTGCGGGGAATTACTCTCGAGGGTAAACGCACGGCGCGGTGTGGTGGAAGAATTTTTTGAGTGGGGGAAGGAGGGCAAGATTTTAAACGGGAGACTGCGCCGTGCGTGGGGTTGAGAAGTACATATTCCCACACGGCATAAATACGTTCTGAAATAAAATATATGGATTCGTGTGTTCGTGATTACGTGCCGTGCGGGGAATTATTCTCGATGGGGACATGTAGGATGACGGTTAAACGCACGGCGGGATGTGGTGAAAGAATTTTTTGCGTGGGGACAGGATTACAAGTCTTAAAACGGGAGAACGCGCCGTGGGGGGTGTTGAAAAGTACATATTCCCCGCACGGCATAAATACGGTTTGAAATAAATTATATGGATCCGTGTGCACGTGATTACGTGCCGTGCGGGGAATTATTCTCGATGGGGACATATAGGATGACGGTTAAACGCACGGCGCGGTGTGGTGGAAGAATTTTTTGCGTGGGGACAGGAGGACAAGTCTTAAAACGGGAGAACGCGCCGTGGGGGGCGTTGAGAAGTACATATTCCCCGCACGGCATAAATACGTTCTTAAATAAATAATATGAATCCGTGAGCTCGTGATTACGTGCCGTGCGGGGAATTATTCTCGATGGGGACATGTAGGATGACGGTTAAACGCACGGCGCGGTGTGGTGGAAGAATTTTTTGCGTGGGGACAGGAGGACAAGTCTTAAAACGGGAGAACGCGCCGTGGGGGGCGTTGAGAAGTACATATTCCCCGCACGGCATAAATACGTTCTGAAATAAATAATATGTATCCGTGAGCTCGTGATTACGTGCCGTGCGGGGAATTATTCTCGATGGGGACATGTAGGATGACGGTTAAACGCACGGCGCGGTGTGGTGGAAGAATTTTTTGCGTGGGGACAGGAGAACAAGTCTTTAAACGGGAGAACGCGCCGTGCGGGGGGTTGAGAAGTACATATTCCCCGCACGGCATAAATACGTTCTTAAATAAATAATATGAATCCGTGTGCTCGTGATTACATGCCGTGCGGGGAATTATTCTCGATGGGGACATATAGGATGACGGTTAAACGCACGGCGCGGTGTGGTGGAAGAATTTTTTGCGTGGGGACAGGAGGACAAGTCTTAAAACGGGAGAACGCGCCGTGGGGGGCGTTGAGAATTACATATTCCCCGCACGGCATAAATACGATCTGGGATAAATATTTTGGATTCGTGTACTCATGATTACGTGCCGTGCGGGGAATTATTCTCGGTGGGCACATATAGGGTAACGGTTAATCGCACGGCGCGGTGCGGTGGAAGAATTTTTCGCGCGGGGACAGGAGGGCAAGTTTTTAAACGGGAGAACGCGCCGTGCGTGGGGTTGAGAAGTACATAATCCCCGATCGGCATAAATACGTTCTGAAATAAATTATATGGATCCGTGTGCACGTGATTACGTGCCGTGCGGGGAATTACTCTCGAGTTTAAACGCACGGCGCGGTGTGGTGGAAGAATTTTTTGAGTGGGGGAAGGAGGGCAAGATTTTAAACGGGAGAACGCGCCGTGGGGGGTGTTGAAAAGTACATATTCCCCGCACGGCATAAATACGGTTTGAAATAAATTATATGGATCCGTGTGCACGTGATTACGTGCCGTGCGGGGAATTATTCTCGATGGGGACATATAGGATGACGGTAAACGCACGGCGCGGTGTGGTGGAAGAATTTTTTGCGTTTGAAAGGAGGGCAAGATTTTAAACGGGAGAACGCGCCGTGCGTGGGGTTGAGAAATACATAATCCCCGCACGGCATAAATACATTCTGAAATAAATTATATGGAACCGTGTGCACGTGATTACGTGCCGTGCAGGGAATTATTCTCGAGGTTAAACGCACGGCGCGATGTGGTGGAAGAATTTTTTGCGTGGGTAAAGAAGGGCAAGATTTTAAACGGGTGAACGCGCCGTGCGTGGGGTTGAGAAGTACATATTCCCCGCACGGCATAAATACGTTCTGAAATAAAATATATGGATTCGTGTGTTCGTAATTATGTGCCGTGCAGGGAATTATTCTCGAAGGGGACATGTAGGGTATCGATTAATCACACGGCGCGGTGTGGTGGAAGAATTTTTCGCGTGGGGAGGATTGGGCAAATATTTATACGGAAGTACGCGCCGTGCGTGTGGTTGAGAAGTATATATTCCCCGCACGGCATAAATACGTTCTGAAATAAATAATATGGATCCGTGTGCTCGTGATTACGTGCCGTGCGGGGAATTATTCTCGATGGGGACATGTAGGATGACGGTTAAACGCACGGCGCGGTGTGGTGGAAGAATTTTTTGCGTGGGGACAGGAGGACAAGTCTTAAAACGGGAGAACGCGCCGTGGGGGGTGTTGAGAAGTACATATTCCCCGCACGGCATAAATACGTTCTGGGATAAATATTTTGGATTCGTGTACTCATGATTACGTGCCGTGCGGGGAATTATTCTCGGTGGGGACATATAGGATGTGGGGACAAGTCTTTAATCTGGAGAACGCGCGGCATAAATACGTTCTTAAAAAAATAATATGCATCCGTGTGCTCGTGATTACGTGCCGTGGGGGGAATTATTCTCGATGGGGACATATAGGATGACGGTTAAACGCACGGCGCGGTGTGGTGGAAGAATTTTTTGCGTGGGGACAGGAGGACAAGTCTTTAAACGGGAGAACGCGCCTTGCGGGGGGTTGAGAAGTACATATTCCCCGCACGGCATAAATACGTTCTGGGATAAAAATTTTGGATTCGTGTACTCACGATTACGTGCCGTGCGGGGAATTATTCTCGGTGGGTAACGGTTAATCGCACGGCGCGGTGCGGTGGAAGAATTTTTCGAGCGGGGACAGGAGGGAAAATTTTTAAACGAGAGAATGCGCCGTACGTGGGGTTGAGAAGTACATATTCCCTGCACGGCATAAATACGTTCTGAAATAAAATATATGGATCCGTGTACTCGTGATTACGTGCCGTGCGGGAAATTATTCTCGATGGGACATATTTTGCATGGGGACAGGAGGGAAAATTTTTAAACGAGAGTACGCGCCGTACGTGGGGTTGAGAAGTACATATTCCCCGCACGGCATAAATACGTTCTGAAATAAAATATATGGATCCGTGTACACGTGATTACGTGCCGTGCGGGGAATTATTCTCGAAGGGGACATATAGGGTAACGGTTAATAGCACGGCGCGGTGATTTGTAAGAATTTTTCGACTGGGAGCAGGAGGGCAAGTTTTTAAACGGGAGAACGCGCCGTGCGTGGGGTTGAGAAGTACATATTCCCCGCACGGCATAAATACGTTCTGGGATAAATATTTTAGATTCGTGTACTCATGATTATGTGCCGTGCGGGGAATTATTCTCGGTGGGATATATAGGATGACGGTTAAACGCACGGCGCGGTGTGGTGAAAGAATTTTTCGCGCGGGGACAGGAGGGCAAGTTTTTAAACGGGAGAACGCGCCGTGGGGGGTGTTGAGAAGTACATATTCCCCGCACGGCATAAATACGTTCTGGGATAAATATTTTGAATTCGTGTACTCATGATTACGTGCAGTGCGGGGAATTATTCTCGGTGGGCATATTTAGGGTAACGGTTAATCGCACGGCGCGGAGCTGATGAAGAATTTTTCGCGCGGGGAAGGGAGGGCAAGTTTTTAAACGGAAGAAAGCGCCGTGCGTGGGGTTGAGAAGTACATAATCCCCGCACTGCATAAATACGTTCTGAAATAAATTATATGGATCCATGTGCACGTGATTACGTGCCGTGCGGGGAATTATTCTCGATGTGGACATGCAGGGTATCGATTAATCGCACGGCGCGTTGTGGTGGAAGATTTTTTCGCGTGGGGACGATTGGGCAAATATTTATACGGAAGAACGCGCCGTGCGTGGGGTTTAGAAGTTCATATTCCCCTCACGGAATAAATACTTTCTGAAATAAAATATATGGATCCGTGTGCTCGTGATTACGTGCCTTGCGGGGAATTATTCTCGATGTGGACATATAGGATGACGGTTAAACGCAAGGCGCGGTGTGGTGGAAGAATTTTTTGCGTGGGGAAAGGAGGGCAAGATTTTAAACGGGAGAACGCGCCGTGCGTGGGGTTGAGAAGTACATATTCCCCTCACGGCATAAATACGTTCTGAAATAAAATATATGGATTCGTGTGTTCGTGATATTGTGCCGTGCAGGGAATTATTCTCGAAGGGGACATGTAGGGTATCGATTAATCGCACTGCGCGGTGTGGTGGAAGAATATTTCGCGTGGCGAGGATTGAGCAAATATTTATACGGAAGAACGCGCCGTGCGTGGGGTGGAGAAGTACATATTCCCCGCACGGCATATATACGTTCTGAAATAAATAATATGGATCCTTGTGCTCGTGATTATGTGCCGTGCGGGGAATTATTCTCTATGGGGACATGTAGGATGACGGTTAAACGCACGGCGCGGTGTGGTGGAAGAATTTTTTGCTTGGGGACAGGAGGACAAGTCTTTAAACGGGAGAACGCGCCGTGGGGGGCGTTGAGAAGTACATATTCCCTGCACGGCATAAATACGTTCTTAAATAAATAATATGAATCCGTGAGCTCGTGATTACGTGCCGTGCGGGGAATTATTCTCGATGGGGACATATAGGATGACAGTTAAACGCACGGCGCGGTGTGGTGGAAGAATTTTTTGCGTGGGGACAGGAGGACAAGTCTTAAAACGGGAGAACGCTCCGTGGGGGGCGTTGAGAAGTACATATTCCCCGCACGGCATAAATACGTTCTTAAATAAATAATATGAATCCGTGAGCTCGTGATTACGTGCCGTGCGGGGAATTATTCTCGATGGGGACATATAGGATGACAGTTAAACGCACGGCGCGGTGTGGTGGAAGAATTTTTTGCGTGGGGACAGGAGGACAAGTCTTAAAACGGGAGAACGCGCCGTGGGGGGCGTTGAGAAGTACATATTCCCCGCACGGCATAAATACGTTCTTAAATAAATAATATGAATCCGTGAGCTCGTGATTACGTGCCGTGCGGGGAATTATTCTCGATGGGGACATGTAGGATGACGGTTAAACGCACGGCGCGGTGTGGTGGAAGAATTTTTTGCGTGGGGACAGGAGGACAAGTCTTAAAACGGGAGAACGCGCCGTGGGGGGCGTTGAGAAGTACATATTCCTCGCACGGCATAAATACGTTCTGAAATAAATAATATGTATCCGTGAGCTCGTGATTACGTGCCGTGCGGGGAATTATTCTCGATGGGGACATGTAGGATGACGGTTAAACGCACGGCGCGGTGTGGTGGAAGAATTTTTTGCGTGGGGACAGGAGGACATCTTAAAACGGGAGAACGCGCCGTGGGGGGCGTTGAGAATTACATATTCCCCGCACGGCATAAATACGATCTGGTATAAATATTTTGGATTCGTGTACTCATGATTACGTGCCGTGCGGGGAATTATTCTCGGTGGGCACATATAGGGTAACGGTTAATCGCACGGCGCGGTGCGGTGGAAGAATTTTTCGCGCGGGGACAGGAGGGCAAGTTTTTAAACGGGAGAACGCGCCGTGCGTGGGGTTGAGAAGTACATAATCCCCGATCGGCATAAATACGTTCTGAAATAAATTATATGGATCCGTGTGCACGTGATTACGTGCCGTGCGGGGAATTACTCTCGAGGGTAAACGCACGGCGCGGTGTAGTGGAAGAATTTTTTGAGTGGGGGAAGGAGGGCAAGATTTTAAACGGGAGACTGCGCCGTGCGTGGGGTTGAGAAGTACATATTCCCACATGGCATAAATACGTTCTGAAATAAAATATATGGATTCGTGTGTTCGTGATTACTTGCCGTGCGGGGAATTATTCTCGATGGGGACATGTAGGATGACGGTTAAACGCACGGCGCGGTGTGGTGGAAGAATTTTTTGCGTGGGGACAGGAGGACAAGTCTTAAAACAGGAGAACGCGCCGTGGGGGGTGTTGAAAATTACATATTCCCCGCACGGCATAAATACGGTTTGAAATAAATTATATGGATCCGTGTGCACGTGATTACGTGCCGTGCGGGGAATTATTCTCGATGGGGACATATAGGATGACGGTTAAACGCACGGCGCGGTGTGGTGGAAGAATTTTTTGCGTGGGGAAGGAGGGCAAGATTTTAAACGGGAGAACGCGCCGTGCGTGGGGTTGAGAAATACATAATCCCCGCACGGCATAAATACATTCTGAAATAAATTATATGGTTCCTGTTGCACGTGATTACGTGCCGTGCAGGGAATTATTCTCGAGGTTAAACGCACGGCGCGATGTGGTGGAAGAATTTTTTGCGTGGGTAAAGGAGGGCAAGATTTTAAACGGGTGAACGCGCCGTGCGTGGGGTTGAGAAGTACATATTCCCCGCACGGCATAAATACGTTCTGAAATAAAATATATGGATTCGTGTGTTCGTAATTATGTGCCGTGCAGGGAATTATTCTCGAAGGGGACATCTAGGGTATCGATTAATCGCACGGCGCGGTGTGGTGGAAGAATTTTTTGCGTGGGGACAGGAGGACAAGTCTTAAAACGGGAGAACGCGCCGTGGGGGTGTTGAGAAGTACATATTCCCCGCACGGCATAAATACGTTCTGGGATAAATATTTTGGATTCGTGTACTCATGATTACGTGCCGTGCGGGGAATTATTCTCGGTGGGGACATATAGGGTAACGGTTAATGGCACGGCGCGGTGATTTGTAAGAATTTTTCGACTGGGAGCAGGAGGGCAAGTTTTTAAACGGGAGAACGCGCCGTGCGTGGGGTTGAGAAGTACATATTCCCCGCACGGCATAAATACGTTCTGGGATAAATATTTTAGATTCGTGTACTCATGATTTTGTGCCGTGCGGGGAATTATTCTCGGTGGGATATATAGGATGACGGTTAATCGCACGGCGCGGTGCTGATGAAGAATTTTTCGCGCGGGGAAGGGAGGGCAAGTTTTTAAACGGAAGAAAGCGCCGTGCGTGGGGTTGAGAAGTACATAATCCCCGCACTGCATAAATACGTTCTGAAATAAATTATATGGATCCATGTGCACTTGATTACGTGCCGTGCGGGGAATTATTCTCGATGTGGACATGCAGGGTATCGATTAATCGCACGGCGCGTTGTGGTGGAAGATTTTTTCGCGTGGGGACGATTGGGCAAATATTTATACGGAAGAACGCGCCGTGCGTGGGGTTTAGAAGTACATATTCCCCTCACGGAATAAATACGTTCTGAAATAAAATATATGGATCCGTGTGCTCGTGATTACGTGCCTTGCGGGGAATTATTCTCGATGTGGACATATAGGATGACGGTTAAACGCACGGCGCGGTGTGGTGGAAGAATTTTTTGCGTGGGGAAAGGAGGGCAAGATTTTAAACGGGAGAACGCGCCGTGCGTGGGGTTGAGAAGTACATATTCCCCTCACGGCATAAATACGTTCTGAAATAAA
This sequence comes from Maratus speculifer, assembly GCA_964019185.1. Classification (NCBI taxonomy): domain Eukaryota; kingdom Metazoa; phylum Arthropoda; class Arachnida; order Araneae; family Salticidae; genus Maratus; species Maratus speculifer. Next base: position 338,837,934 of record OZ025296.1, on the reverse strand, counting down.
ATATATGGATTCGTGTGTTCGTGATTATGTGCCGTGCAGGGAATTATTCTCGAAGGGGACATGTAGGGTATCGATTAATCGCACTGCGCGGTGTGGTGGAAGAATATTTCGCGTGGGGAGGATTGAGCAAATATTTATACGGAAGAACGCGCCGTGCGTGGGGTGGAGAAGTACATATTCCCCGCACGGCATATATACGTTCTGAAATAAATAATATGAATCCGTGTGCTCGTGATTACATGCCGTGCGGGGAATTATTCTCGATGGGGACATATAGGATGACGGTTAAACGCACGGCGCGGTGTGGTGGAAGAATTTTTTGCGTGGGGACAGGAGGACATCTTAAAACGGGAGAACGCGCCGTGGGGGGCGTTGAGAATTACATATTCCCCGCACGGCATAAATACGATCTGGGATAAATATTTTGGATTCGTGTACTCATGATTACGTGCCGTGCGGGGAATTGTTCTCGGTGGGCACATATAGGGTAACGGTTAATCGCACGGCGCGGTGCGGTGGAAGAATTTTTCGCGCGGGGACAGGAGGGCAAGTTTTTAAACGGGAGAACGCGCCGTGCGTGGGGTTGAGAAGTACATAATCCCCGATCGGCATAAATACGTTCTGAAATAAATTATATGGATCCGTGTGCACGTGATTACGTGCCGTGCGGGGAATTACTCTCGAGGGTAAACGCACGGCGCGGTGTAGTGGAAGAATTTTTTGAGTGGGGGAAGGAGGGCAAGATTTTAAACGGGAGACTGCGCCGTGCGTGGGGTTGAGAAGTACATATTCCCACACGGCATAAATACGTTCTGAAATAAAATATATGGATTCGTGTGTTCGTGATTACGTGCCGTGCGGGGAATTATTCTCGATGGGCACATATAGGGTAACGGTTAATCGCACGGCGCGGTGCGGTGGAAGAATTTTTCGCGCGGGGACAGGAGGGCAAGTTTTTAAACGGGAGAACGCGCCGTGCGTGGGGTTGAGAAGTACATATTCCCCGCACGGCATAAATACGGTTTGAAATAAATTATATGGATCCGTGTGCACTTGATTACGTGCCGTGCGGGGAATTATTCTCGATGGGGACATATAGGATGACGGTTAAACGCACGGCGCGGTGTGGTGGAAGAATTTTTTGCGTGGGTAAAGGAGGGCAAGATTTTAAACGGGTGAACGCGCCGTGCGTGGGGTTGAGAAGTACATATTCCCCGCACGGCATAAAAACGTTCTGAAATAAAATATATGGATTCGTGTGTTCGTAATTATGTGCCGTGCAGGGAATTATTCTCGAAGGGGACATCTAGGGTATCGATTAATCGCACGGCGCGGTGTGGTGGAAGAATTTTTCGCGCGGGGAGGATTGGGCAAATATTTATACGGAAGTACGCGCCGTGCGTGTGGTTGAGAAGTATATATTCCCCGCACGGCATAAATACGTTCTGAAATAAATAATATGGATCCGTGTGCTCGTGATTACGTGCCGTGCGGGGAATTATTCTCGATGGGGACATGTAGGATGACGGTTAAACGCACGGCGCGGTGTGGTGGAAGAATTTTTTGCGTGGGGACAGGAGGACAAGTCTTAAAACGGGAGAACGCGCCGTGGGGGGTGTTGAGAAGTACATATTCCCCGCACGGCATAAATACGTTCTGGAATAAATATTTTGGATTCGTGTACTCATGATTACGTGCCGTGCGGGGAATTATTCTCGGTGGGGACATATAGGGTAACGATTAATCGCACGGCGCGGTGTTTTGTATGATCTTTTCGCATGGGAGCAGGAGGGCAAGTTTTTAAACGGGAGAACGCGCCGTGCGTGGGGTTGAGAAGTACATATTCCCCGCACGGCATAAATTCATTCTGAAATAAATAATATGGATCCGTGTGCTCGTGATTACGTGCCGTGCGGGGAATTATTCTCGATGGGGACATATAGGATGTGGGGACAAGTCTTTAATCTGGAGAACGCGCGGCATAAATACGTTCTTAAAAAAATAATATGCATCCGTGTGCTCGTGATTACGTGCCGTGGGGGGAATTATTCTCGATGGGGACATATAGGATGACGGTTAAACGCACGGCGCGGTGTGGTGGAAGAATTTTTTGCGTGGGGACAGGAGGACAAGTCTTTAAACGGGAGAACGCGCCTTGCGGGGGGTTGAGAAGTACATATTCCCCGCACGGCATAAATACGTTCTGGGATAAAAATTTTGGATTCGTGTACTCACGATTACGTGCCGTGCGGGGAATTATTCTCGGTGGGCACATATAGGGTAACGGTTAATCGCACGGCGCGGTGCGGTGGAAGAATTTTTCGAGCGGGGACAGGAGGGAAAATTTTTAAACGAGAGAATGCGCCGTACGTGGGGTTGAGAAGTACATATTCCCTGCACGGCATAAATACGTTCTGAAATAAAATATATGGATCCGTGTACTCGTGATTACGTGCCGTGCGGGAAATTATTCTCGATGGGACATATAGGATGACGGTTAAACGCACGGCGCGGTGTGGTGGAAGAATATTTTGCATGGGGACAGGAGGGAAAATTTTTAAACGAGAGAACGCGCCGTACGTGGGGTTGAGAAGTACATATTCCCCGCACGGCATAAATACGTTCTGAAATAAAATATATGGATCCGTGTACACGTGATTACGTGCCGTGCGGGGAATTATTCTCGAAGGGGACATATAGGGTAACGGTTAATAGCACGGCGCGGTGATTTGTAAGAATTTTTCGACTGGGAGCAGGAGGGCAAGTTTTTAAACGGGAGAACGCGCCGTGCGTGGGGTTGAGAAGTACATATTCCCCGCACGGCATAAATACGTTCTGGGATAAATATTTTAGATTCGTGTACTCATGATTATGTGCCGTGCGGGGAATTATTCTCGGTGGGATATATAGGATGACGGTTAAACGCACGGCGCGGTGTGGTGAAAGAATTTTTCGCGCGGGGACAGGAGGGCAAGTTTTTAAACGGGAGAACGCGCCGTGGGGGGTGTTGAGAAGTACATATTCCCCGCACGGCATAAATACGTTCTGGGATAAATATTTTGAATTCGTGTACTCATGATTACGTGCAGTGCGGGGAATTATTCTCGGTGGGCATATTTAGGGTAACGGTTAATCGCACGGCGCGGAGCTGATGAAGAATTTTTCGCGCGGGGAAGGGAGGGCAAGTTTTTAAACGGAAGAAAGCGCCGTGCGTGGGGTTGAGAAGTACATAATCCCCGCACTGCATAAATACGTTCTGAAATAAATTATATGGATCCATGTGCACGTGATTACGTGCCGTGCGGGGAATTATTCTCGATGTGGACATGCAGGGTATCGATTAATCGCACGGCGCGTTGTGGTGGAAGATTTTTTCGCGTGGGGACGATTGGGCAAATATTTATACGGAAGAACGCGCCGTGCGTGGGGTTTAGAAGTTCATATTCCCCTCACGGAATAAATACGTTCTGAAATAAAATATATGGATCCGTGTGCTCGTGATTACGTGCCTTGCGGGGAATTATTCTCGATGTGGACATATAGGATGACGGTTAAACGCAAGGCGCGGTGTGGTGGAAGAATTTTTTGCGTGGGGAAAGGAGGGCAAGATTTTAAACGGGAGAACGCGCCGTGCGTGGGGTTGAGAAGTACATATTCCCCTCACGGCATAAATACGTTCTGAAATAAAATATATGGATTCGTGTGTTCGTGATTATGTGCCGTGCAGGGAATTATTCTCGAAGGGGACATGTAGGGTATCGATTAATCGCACTGCGCGGTGTGGTGGAAGAATATTTCGCGTGGCGAGGATTGAGCAAATATTTATACGGAAGAACGCGCCGTGCGTGGGGTGGAGAAGTACATATTCCCCGCACGGCATATATACGTTCTGAAATAAATAATATGGATCCTTGTGCTCGTGATTACGTGCCGTGCGGGGAATTATTCTCTATGGGGACATGTAGGATGACGGTTAAACGCACGGCGCGGTGTGGTGGAAGAATTTTTTGCGTGGGGACAGGAGGACAAGTCTTTAAACGGGAGAACGCGCCGTGGGGGGCGTTGAGAAGTACATATTCCCTGCACGGCATAAATACGTTCTTAAATAAATAATATGAATCCGTGAGCTCGTGATTACGTGCCGTGCGGGGAATTATTCTCGATGGGGACATATAGGATGACAGTTAAACGCACGGCGCGGTGTGGTGGAAGAATTTTTTGCGTGGGGACAGGAGGACAAGTCTTAAAACGGGAGAACGCTCCGTGGGGGGCGTTGAGAAGTACATATTCCCCGCACGGCATAAATACGTTCTTAAATAAATAATATGAATCCGTGAGCTCGTGATTACGTGCCGTGCGGGGAATTATTCTCGATGGGGACATATAGGATGACAGTTAAACGCACGGCGCGGTGTGGTGGAAGAATTTTTTGCGTGGGGACAGGAGGACAAGTCTTAAAACGGGAGAACGCGCCGTGGGGGGCGTTGAGAAGTACATATTCCCCGCACGGCATAAATACGTTCTTAAATAAATAATATGAATCCGTGAGCTCGTGATTACGTGCCGTGCGGGGAATTATTCTCGATGGGGACATGTAGGATGACGGTTAAACGCACGGCGCGGTGTGGTGGAAGAATTTTTTGCGTGGGGACAGGAGGACAAGTCTTAAAACGGGAGAACGCGCCGTGCGGGGGGTTGAGAAGTACATATTCCCCGCAAGGCATAAATACTTTCTTAAATAAATAATATGAATCCGTGTGCTCGTGATTACATGCCGTGCGGGGAATTATTCTAGATGGGGACATATAGGATGACGGTTAAACGCACGGCGCGGTGTGGTGGAAGAATTTTTTGCGTGGGGACAGGAGGACAAGTCTTAAAACGGGAGAACGCGCCGTGGGGGGCGTTGAGAAGTACATATTCCTCGCACGGCATAAATACGTTCTGAAATAAATAATATGTATCCGTGAGCTCGTGATTACGTGCCGTGCGGGGAATTATTCTCGATGGGGACATGTAGGATGACGGTTAAACGCACGGCGCGGTGTGGTGGAAGAATTTTTTGCGTGGGGACAGGAGGACATCTTAAAACGGGAGAACGCGCCGTGGGGGGCGTTGAGAATTACATATTCCCCGCACGGCATAAATACGATCTGGTATAAATATTTTGGATTCGTGTACTCATGATTACGTGCCGTGCGGGGAATTATTCTCGGTGGGCACATATAGGGTAACGGTTAATCGCACGGCGCGGTGCGGTGGAAGAATTTTTCGCGCGGGGACAGGAGGGCAAGTTTTTAAACGGGAGAACGCGCCGTGCGTGGGGTTGAGAAGTACATAATCCCCGATCGGCATAAATACGTTCTGAAATAAATTATATGGATCCGTGTGCACGTGATTACGTGCCGTGCGGGGAATTACTCTCGAGGGTAAACGCACGGCGCGGTGTAGTGGAAGAATTTTTTGAGTGGGGGAAGGAGGGCAAGATTTTAAACGGGAGAACGCGCCGTGCGTGGGGTTGAGAAATACATAATCCCCGCACGGCATAAATACATTCTGAAATAAATTATATGGTTCCTGTTGCACGTGATTACGTGCCGTGCAGGGAATTATTCTCGAGGTTAAACGCACGGCGCGATGTGGTGGAAGAATTTTTTGCGTGGGTAAAGGAGGGCAAGATTTTAAACGGGTGAACGCGCCGTGCGTGGGGTTGAGAAGTACATATTCCCCGCACGGCATAAATACGTTCTGAAATAAAATATATGGATTCGTGTGTTCGTAATTATGTGCCGTGCAGGGAATTATTCTCGAAGGGGACATCTAGGGTATCGATTAATCGCACGGCGCGGTGTGGTGGAAGAATTTTTTGCGTGGGGACAGGAGGACAAGTCTTAAAACGGGAGAACGCGCCGTGGGGGTGTTGAGAAGTACATATTCCCCGCACGGCATAAATACGTTCTGGGATAAATATTTTGGATTCGTGTACTCATGATTACGTGCCGTGCGTTGAATTATTCTCGGTGGGGACATATAGGGTAACGGTTAATAGCACGGCGCGGTGATTTGTAAGAATTTTTCGACTGGGAGCAGGAGGGCAAGTTTTTAAACGGGAGAACGCGCCGTGCGTGGGGTTGAGAAGTACATATTCCCCGCACGGCATAAATACGTTCTGGGATAAATATTTTAGATTCGTGTACTCATGATTTTGTGCCGTGCGGGGAATTATTCTCGGTGGGATATATAGGATGACGGTTAATCGCACGGCGCGGTGCTGATGAAGAATTTTTCGCGCGGGGAAGGGAGGGCAAGTTTTTAAACGGAAGAAAGCGCCGTGCGTGGGGTTGAGAAGTACATAATCCCCGCACTGCATAAATACGTTCTGAAATAAATTATATGGATCCATGTGCACTTGATTACGTGCCGTGCGGGGAATTATTCTCGATGTGGACATGCAGGGTATCGATTAATCGCACGGCGCGTTGTGGTGGAAGATTTTTTCGCGTGGGGACGATTGGGCAAATATTTATACGGAAGAACGCGCCGTGCTTGGGGTTTAGAAGTACATATTCCCCTCACGGAATAAATACGTTCTGAAATAAAATATATGGATCCGTGTGCTCGTGATTACGTGCCTTGCGGGGAATTATTCTCGATGTGGACATATAGGATGACGGTTAAACGCACGGCGCGGTGTGGTGGAAGAATTTTTTGCGTGGGGAAAGGAGGGCAAGATTTTAAACGGGAGAACGCGCCGTGTGTGGGGTTGAGAAGTACATATTCCCCTCACGGCATAAATACGTTCTGAAATAAAATATATGGATTCGTGTGTTCGTGATTATGTGCCGTGCAGGGAATTATTCTCGAAGGGGACATGTAGGGTATCGATTAATCGCACTGCGCGGTGTGGTGGAAGAATATTTCGCGTGGGGAGGATTGAGCAAATATTTATACGGAAGAACGCGCCGTGCGTGGGGTGGAGAAGTATATATTCCCCGCACGGCATATATACGTTCTGAAATAAATAATATGAATCCGTGTGCTCGTGATTACATGCCGTGCGGGGAATTATTCTCGATGGGGACATATAGGATGACGGTTAAACGCACGGCGCGGTGTGGTGGAAGAATTTTTTGCGTGGGGACAGGAGGACATCTTAAAACGGGAGAACGCGCCGTGGGGGGCGTTGAGAATTACATATTCCCCGCACGGCATAAATACGATCTGGGATAAATATTTTGGATTCGTGTACTCATGATTACGTGCCGTGCGGGGAATTGTTCTCGGTGGGCACATATAGGGTAACGGTTAATCGCACGGCGCGGTGCGGTGGAAGAATTTTTCGCGCGGGGACAGGAGGGCAAGTTTTTAAACGGGAGAACGCGCCGTGCGTGGGGTTGAGAAGTACATAATCCCCGATCGGCATAAATACGTTCTGAAATAAATTATATGGATCCGTGTGCACGTGATTACGTGCCGTGCGGGGAATTACTCTCGAGGGTAAACGCACGGCGCGGTGTAGTGGAAGAATTTTTTGAGTGGGGGAAGGAGGGCAAGATTTTAAACGGGAGACTGCGCCGTACGTGGGGTTGAGAAGTACATATTCCCACACGGCATAAATACGTTCTGAAATAAAATATATGGATTCGTGTGTTCGTGATTACGTGCCGTGCGGGGAATTATTCTCGATGGGCACATATAGGGTAACGGTTAATCGCACGGCGCGGTGCGGTGGAAGAATTTTTCGCGCGGGGACAGGAGGGCAAGTTTTTAAACGGGAGAACGCGCCGTGCGTGGGGTTGAGAAGTACATATTCCCCGCACGGCATAAATACGGTTTGAAATAAATTATATGGATCCGTGTGCACTTGATTACGTGCCGTGCGGGGAATTATTCTCGATGGGGACATATAGGATGACGGTTAAACGCACGGCGCGGTGTGGTGGAAGAATTTTTTGCGTGGGGAAGGAGGGCAAGATTTTAAACGGGAGAACGCGCCGTGCGTGGGGTTGAGAAATACATAATCCCCGCACGGCATAAATATATTCTGAAATAAATTATATGGTTCCGTGTGCACGTGATTACGTGCCGTGCAGGGAATTATTCTCGAGGTTAAACGCACGGCGCGATGTGGTGGAAGAATTTTTTGCGTGGGTAAAGGAGGGCAAGATTTTAAACGGGTGAACGCGCCGTGCGTGGGGTTGAGAAGTACATATTCCCCGCACGGCATAAAAACGTTCTGAAATAAAATATATGGATTCGTGTGTTCGTAATTATGTGCCGTGCAGGGAATTATTCTCGAAGGGGACATCTAGGGTATCGATTAATCGCACGGCGCGGTGTGGTGGAAGAATTTTTCGCGTGGGGAGGATTGGGCAAATATTTATACGGAAGTACGCGCCGTGCGTGTGGTTGAGAAGTATATATTCCCCGCACGGCATAAATACGTTCTGAAATAAATAATATGGATCCGTGTGCTCGTGATTACGTGCCGTGCGGGGAATTATTCTCGATGGGGACATGTAGGATGACGGTTAAACGCACGGCGCGGTGTGGTGGAAGAATTTTTTGCGTGGGGACAGGAGGACAAGTCTTAAAACGGGAGAACGCGCCGTGGGGGGTGTTGAGAAGTACATATTCCCCGCACGGCATAAATACGTTCTGGAATAAATATTTTGGATTCGTGTACTCATGATTACGTGCCGTGCGGGGAATTATTCTCGGTGGGGACATATAGGGTAACGATTAATCGCACGGCGCGGTGTTTTGTATGAACTTTTCGCATGGGAGCAGGAGGGCAAGTTTTTAAACGGGAGAACGCGCCGTGCGTGGGGTTGAGAAGTACATATTCCCCGCACGGCATAAATTCATTCTGAAATAAATAATATGGATCCGTGTGCTCGAGATTACGTGCCGTGCGGGGAATTATTCTCGATGGGGACATATAGGATGGGGGGACAAGTCTTTAATCTGGAGAACGCGCGGCATAAATACGTTCTTAAAAAAATAATATGCATCCGTGTGCTCGTGATTACGTGCCGTGGGGGGAATTATTCTCGATGGGGACATATAGGATGACGGTTAAACGCACGGCGCGGTGTGGTGGAAGAATTTTTTGCGTGGGGACAGGAGGACAAGTCTTTAAACGGGAGAACGCGCCGTGCGGGGGGTTGAGAAGTACATATTCCCCGCACGGCATAAATACGTTCTGGGATAAAAATTTTGGATTCGTGTACTCACGATTACGTGCCGTGCGGGGAATTATTCTCGGTGGGCACATATAGGGTAACGGTTAATCGCACGGCGCGGTGCGGTGGAAGAATTTTTCGAGCGGGGACAGGAGAGAAAATTTTTAAACGAGAGAACGCGCCGTACGTGGGGTTGAGAAGTACATATTCCCTGCACGGCATAAATACGTTCTGAAATAAAATATATGGATCCGTGTACTCGTGATTACGTGCCGTGCGGGAAATTATTCTCGATGGGACATATAGGATGACGGTTAAACGCACGGCGCGGTGTGGTGGAAGAATATTTTGCATGGGGACAGGAGGACAAGTTTTTAAACGGGAGAACGCGCCGTGCGGGTGGTTGAGAAGTACATATTCCCCGCACGGCATAAATACGTTCTGGGATAAATATTTTAGATTCGTGTACTCATGATTACGTGCCGTGCGGGGAATTATTCTCGGTGGGCACATATAGGGTAACGGTTAATCGCACGGCGCGGTGCGGTGAAAGAATTTTTCGCGCGGGGACAGGAGGGCAAATTTTTAAACGAGAGAACGCGCCGTGCGTGGGGTTGAGAAGTACATATTCCCCGCACGGCATAAATACGTTCTGAAATAAAATATATGGATCCGTGTACACGTGATTACGTGCCGTGCGGGGAATTATTCTCGAAGGGGACATATAGGGTAACGGTTAATAGCACGGCGCGGTGATTTGTAAGAATTTTTCGACTGGGAGCAGGAGGGCAAGTTTTTAAACGGGAGAACGCGCCGTGCGTGGGGTTGAGAAGTACATATTCCCCGCACGGCATAAATACGTTCTGGGATAAATATTTTAGATTCGTGTACTCATGATTATGTGCCGTGCGGGGAATTATTCTCGGTGGGATATATAGGATGACGGTTAAACACACGGCGCGGTGTGGTGAAAGAGTTTTTCGCGCGGGGACAGGAGGGCAAGTTTTTAAACGGAAGAAAGCGCCGTGCGTGGGGTTGAGAAGTACATAATCCCCGCACTGCATAAATACGTTCTGAAATAAATTATATGGATCCATGTGCACGTGATTACGTGCCGTGCGGGGAATTATTCTCGATGTGGACATGCAGGGTATCGATTAATCGCACGGCGCGTTGTGGTGGAAGATTTTTTCGCGTGGGGACGATTGGGCAAATATTTATACGGAAGAACGCGCCGTGCGTGGGGTTTAGAAGTACATATTCCCCTCACGGAATAAATACGTTCTGAAATAAAATATATGGATCCGTGTGCTCGTGATTACGTGCCTTGCGGGGAATTATTCTCGATGTGGACATATAGGATGACGGTTAAATGCACGGCGCGGTGTGGTGGAAGAATTTTTTGCGTGGGGAAAGGAGGGCAAGATTTTAAACGGGAGAACGCGCCGTGCGTGGGGTTGAGAAGTACATATTCCCCTCACGGCATAAATACGTTCTGAAATAAAATATATGGATTCGTGTGTTCGTGATTATGTGCCGTGCAGGGAATTATTCTCGAAGGGGACATGTAGGGTATCGATTAATCGCACTGCGGGGTGTGGTGGAAGAATATTTCGCGTGGGGAGGATTGAGGAAATATTTATACGGAAGAACGCGCCGTGCGTGGGGTGGAGAAGTACATATTCCCCGCACGGCATATATACGTTCTGAAATAAATAATATGAATCCGTGTGCTCGTGATTACATGCCGTGCGGGGAATTATTCTCGATGGGGACATATAGGATGACGGTTAAACGCACGGCGCGGTGTGGTGGAAGAATTTTTTGCGTGGGGACAGGAGGACATCTTAAAACGGGAGAACGCGCCGTGGGGGGCGTTGAGAATTACATATTCCCCGCACGGCATAAATACGATCTGGGATAAATATTTTGGATTCGTGTACTCATGATTACGTGCCGTGCGGGGAATTATTCTCGGTGGGCACATATAGGGTAACGGTTAATCGCACGGCGCGGTGCGGTGGAAGAATTTTTTGCGTGGGGACAGGAGGACAAGTCTTAAAACGGGAGAACGCGCCGTGGGGGGTGTTGAAAAGTACATATTCCCCGCACGGCATAAATACGTTCTGGGATAAAAATTTTGGATTCGTGTGCACGTGATTACGTGCCGTGCGGGGAATTACTCTCGAGGTTAAACGCACGGCGCGATGTGGTGGAAGAATTTTTTGCGTGGGTAAAGGAGGGCAAGATTTTAAACGGGTGAACGCGCCGTGCGTGGGGTTGAGAAGTACATATTCCCCTCACGGCATAAATACGTTCTGAAATAAAATATATGGATTCGTGTGTTCGTAATTATGTGCCGTGCAGGGAATTATTCTCGAAGGGGACATCTAGGGTATCGATTAATCGCACGGCGCGGTGTGGTGGAAGAATTTTTCGCGTGGGGAGGATTGGGCAAATATTTATACGGAAGTACGCGCCGTGCGTGTGGTTGAGAAGTATATATTCCCCGCACGGCATAAATACGTTCTGAAATAAATAATATGGATCCGTGTGCTCGTGATTACGTGCCGTGCGGGGAATTATTCTCGATGGGGACATGTAGGATGACGGTTAAACGCACGGCCCGGTGTGGTGGAAGATTTTTTTGCGTGGGGACAGGAGGACAAGTCTTAAAACGGGAGAACGCGCCGTGCGGGTGGTTGAGAAGTACATATTCCCCGCACGGCATTAATACGTTCTGGGATAAATATTTTAGATTCGTGTACTCCAGATTTCGTGCCGTGCAGGGAATTATTCTCGGTGGGCACATATAGGGTAACGGTTAATCGCACGGCGCGGTGCGGTGGAAGAATTTTTCGAGCGGGGACAGGAGGGAAAATTTTTAAACGAGAGAACGCGCCGTGCGTGGGGTTGAGAAGTACATATTCCCCTCACGGCATAAATACGTTCTGAAATAAAATATATGCATTCGTGTGTTCGTGATTATGTGCCGTGCAGGGAATTATTCTCGAAGGGGACATGTAGGGTATCGATTAATCGCACCGCGAGGTTTGATGGAAGAATTTTTTGCGTGGGGACAGCAGGACAAGTCTTAAAACGGGAGAACGCGCCGTGGGGGGTGTTGAGAAGTACATATTCCCCGCACGGCATAAATACGTTCTTAAATAAATAATATGAATCCGTGTGCTCGTGATTACATGCCGTACGGGGAATTATTCTCGATGGGGACATATAGGATGACGGTTAAACGCACGGCGCGGTGTGGTGGAAGAATTTTTTGCGTGGGGACAGGAGGACAAGTCTTTAAACGGGAGAACGCGCCGTGGGGGGCGTTAAGAAGTACATATTCCCCGCACGGCATAAATACGTTCTTAAATAAATAATATGAATCCGTGAGCTCGTGATTACGTGCCGTGCGGGGAATTATTCTCGATGGGGACATGTAGGATGACGGTTAAACGCACGGCGCGGTGTGGTGGAAGAATTTTTTGCGTGGGGACAGGAGGACAAGTCTTAAAACGGGAGAACGCGCCGTGCGGGGGGTTGAGAAGTACATATTCCCCGCACGGCATAAATACGTTCTTAAATAAATAATATGAATCCGTGTGCTCGTGATTACATGCCGTGCGGGGAATTATTCTCGATGGGGACATATAGGATGACGGTTAAACGCACGGCGCGGTGTGGTGGAAGAATTTTTTGCGTGGGGACAGGAGGACAAGTCTTAAAACGGGAGAACGCGCCGTGGGGGGCGTTGAGAAGTACATATTCCCCGCACGGCATAAATACGTTCTTAAATAAATAATATGAATCCGTGTGCTCGTGATTACATGCCGTGCGGGGAATTATTCTCGATGGGGACATATAGGATGACAGTTAAACGCACGGCGCGGTGTGGTGGAAGAATTTTTTGCGTGGGGACATCAGGACAAGTCTTAAAACGGGAGAACGCGCCGTGGGGGGCGTTGAGAAGTACATATTCCCCGCACGGCATAAATACGTTCTTAAATAAATAATATGAATCCGTGTGCTCGTGATTACATGCCGTGCGGGGAATTATTCTCGATGGGGACATATAGGATGACGGTTAAACGCACGGCGCGGTGTGGTGGAAGATTTTTTTGCGTGGGGACAGGAGGACAAGTCTTAAAACGGGAGAACGCGCCGTGGGGGGCGTTGAGAAGTACATATTCCCACACGGCATAAATACGTTCTGAAATAAAATATATGGATTCGTGTGTTCGTGATTACGTGCCGTGCGGGGAATTATTCTCGATGGGGACATGTAGGATGACAGTTAAACGCACGGCGCGGTGTGGTGGAAGAATTTTTTGCGTGGGGACAGGAGGACAAGTCTTAAAACGGGAGAACGCGCCGTGGGGGGTGTTGAAAAGTACATATTCCCCGCACGGCATAAATACGGTTTGAAATAAATTATATGGATCCGTGTGCACGTGATTACGTGCCGTGCGGGGAATTATTCTCGATGGGGACATATAGGATGACGGTGAAACGCACGGCGCGGTGTGGTGGAAGAATTTTTTGCGTGGGGACAGGAGGACAAGTCTTAAAACGGGAGAACGCGCCGTGCGTGGGGTTGAGAAATACATAATCCCCGCACGGCATAAATACATTCTGAAATAAATTATATGGATCCGTGTGCACGTGATTACGTGCCGTGCAGGGAATTATTCTCGAGGTTAAACGCACGGCGCGATGTGGTGGAAGAATTTTTTGCCTGGGTAAAGGAGGGCAAGATTTTAAACGGGTGAACGCGCCGTGCGTGGGGTTGAGAAGTACATATTCCCCGCACGGCATAAATACGTTCTGAAATAAAATATATGGATTCGTGTGTTCGTAATTATGTGCCGTGCAGGGAATTATTCTCGAAGGGGACATGTAGGGTATCGATTAATCGCACGGCGCGGTGTGGTGGAAGAATTTTTCGGGTGGGGAGGATTGGGCAAATATTTATACGGAAGTACGCGCCGTGCGTGTGGTTGAGAAGTATATATTCCCCGCACGGCATAAATACGTTCTGAAATAAATAATATGGATCCGTGTGCTCGTGATTACGTGCCGTGCGGGGAATTATTCTCGATGGGGACATGTAGGATGACGGTTAAACGCACGGCGCGGTGTGGTGGAAGAATTTTTTGCGTGGGGACAGGAGGACAAGTCTTTAATTATATGGATCCGTGTGCACGTGATTACGTGCCGTGCGGGGAATTATTCTCGATGGGGACATATAGGATGACGGTGAAACGCACGGCGCGGTGTGGTGGTAGAATTTTTTGCGTGGGGAAAGGAGGGCAAGATTTTAAATGGGAGAACGCGCCGTGCGTGTGGATGAGAAGTACATATTCCCCGCACGGCATAAATACGTTCTGAAATAAAATATATGGATTCGTGTGTTCGTGATTACGTGCCGTGCGGGGAATTATTCTCAATGGGGACATGTAGGGTATCTGTTAAACGCACGGCGCGGTGTGGTGGAAGAATTTTTTGCGTGGGGACAGGAGGACAAGTCTTTAAACGGGAGAACGCGCCGTGCGTGGGATTGAGAAGTACATATTCCCCGCACGGCATAAATACGTTTTGAAATAAATAATATGGATTCGTGTGTTCGTGATTAAGTGATATGCGGGGAATTATTCTCGATGTGGAAATGTAGGGTATCGATTAATCGCACGGCGCGTTGTGGTGGAAGATTTTTTCGCGTGGGGACGATTGTGCAAATATTTATACGGAAGAACGCGCCGCGTGGGGTTTAGAAGTACATATTCCCCGCACGGCATAAATACGGTTTGAAATAAATTATATGGATCCGTGTGCACGTGATTACGTGCCGTGCGGGGAATTATTCTCGATGGGGACATATAGGATGACGGTTAAACGCACGGCGCGGTGTGGTGGAAGAATTTTTTGCGTGGGGAAGGAGGGCAAGATTTTAAACGGGAGAACGCGCCGTGCGTGGGGTTGAGAAGTACATATTCCCACACGGCATAAATACGTTCTGAAATAAAATATATGGATTCGTGTGTTCGTGATTACGTGCCGTGCGGGGATTTAATCTCGATGGGGACATGTAGGATGACGGTTAAACGCACGGCGCGGTGTGGTGGAAGAATTTTTTGCGTGGGGACAGGAGGACAAGTCTTAAAACGGGAGAACGCGCCGTGGGGGGTGTTGAAAAGTACATATTCCCCGCACGGCATAAATACGGTTTGAAATAAATTATATGGATCCGTGTGCACGTGATTACGTGCCGTGCGGGGAATTATTCTCGATGGGGACATATAGGATGACGGTGAAACGCACGGCGCGGTGTGGTGGAAGAATTTTTTGCGTGGGGAAGGAGGGCAAGATTTTAAACGGGAGAACGCGCCGTGAGTGGGGTTGAGAAGTACATATTCCCACACGGCATAAATACGTTCTGAAATAAAATATATGGATTCGTGTGTTCGTGATTACGTGCCGTGCGGGGATTTATTCTCGATGGGGACATGTAGGATGACGGTTAAACGCACGGCGCGGTGTGGTGGAAGAATTTTTTGCGTGGGGACAGGAGGACAAGTCTTAAAACGGGAGAACGCGCCGTGGGGGGTGTTGAAAAGTACATATTCCCCGCACGGCATAAATACGGTTTGAAATAAATTATATGGATCCGTGTGCACGTGATTACGTGCCGTGCGGGGAATTATTCTCGATGGGGACATATAGGATGACGGTGAAACGCACGGCGCGGTGTGGTGGAAGAATTTTTTGCGTGGGTAAAGGAGGGCAAGATTTTAAACGGGTGAACGCGCCGTGAGTGGGGTTGAGAAGTACATATACCCCGCACGGCATAAATACGTTCTGAAATAAAATATATGGATTCGTGTGTTCGTAATTATGTGCCGTGCAGGGAATTATTTTCGAAGGGGACATGTAGGGTATCGATTAATCGCACGGCGCGGTGTGGTGAAAGAATTTTTCGCGTGGGGAGGATTGGGCAAATATTTATACGGAAGTACGCGCCGTGCGTGTGGTTGAGAAGTATATATTCCCCGCACGGCATAAATGCGTTCTGAAATAAAATATATGGATTCGTGTGTTCGTGATTACGTGCCGTGCGGGGAATTATTCTCGATGGGGACATGTAGGATGACGGTTAAACGCACGGCGCGGTGTGGTGGAAGAATTTTTTGCGTGGGGAAGGAGGGCAAGATTTTAAACGGGAGAACGCGCCGTGAGTGGGGTTGAGAAGTACATATTCCCACACGGCATAAATACGTTCTGAAATAAAATATATGGATTCGTGTGTTCGTGATTACGTGCCGTGCGGGGAATTATTCTCGATGGGGACATGTAGGATGACGGTTAAACGCACGGCGCGGTGTGGTGGAAGAATTTTTTCCGTGGGGACAGGAGGACAAGTCTTTAAACGGGAGAACGCGCCGTGGGGGGTGTTGAGAAGTACATATTCCCCGCACGGCATAAATACGTTCTGAAATAAATAATATGGATCCGTGTGCTCGTGATTACGTGCCGTGCGGGGAATTATTCTCGATGGGGACATGTAGGATGACGGTTAATCGCACGACGCGGTGCGGTGGAAGAATTTTTCGCGCGGGGACAGGAGGGCAAGTTTTTAAACGGGAGAACGCGCCGTGCGTGGGGTTGAGAAGTACATAATCCCCGCACGGCATAAATACGTTCTGAAATAAATTATATGGATCCGTGTGCACGCGATTACGTGCCGTGTGGGGAATTATTCTCGAGGTTAAACGCACGGCGCGGTGTGGTGGTAGAATTTTTTGCGTGGGGAAAGGAGGGCAAGATTTTAAATGGGAGAACGCGCCGTGCGTGGGGTTGAGAAGTACATATTCCCCGCACGGCATAAATACGGTTTGAAATAAATTATATGGATCCGTGTGCACGTGATTACGTGCCGTGCGGGGAATTATTCTCGATGGGGACATATAGGATGACGGTGAAACGCACGGCGCGGTGTGGTGGAAGAATTTTTTGCGTGGGGAAGGAGGGCAAGATTTTAAACGGGAGAACGCGCCGTGCGTGGGGTTGAGAAGTACATAATCCCCGCACGGCATAAATACGTTCTGAAATAAAATATATGGATTCGTGTGTTCGTAATTATGTGCCGTGCAGGGAATTATTCTTTAAGGGGACATGTAGGGTATCGATTAATCGCACGGCGCGGTGTGGTGGAAAAATTTTTTGCGTGGGGAGGATTGGGCAAATATTTATACGGAAGTACGCGCCGTGCGTGTGGTTGAGAAGTAGATATTCCCCGCACGGCATAAATACGTTCTGAAATAAATAATATGAATCCGTGTGCTCGTGATTACGTGCCGTGCGGGGAATTATTCTCGATGGGGACATGTAGGATGACGGTTAAACGCACGGCGCGGTGTGGTGGAAGAATTTTTTGCGTGGGGACAGGAGGACAAGTCTTTAAACGGGAGAACGCGCCGTGGGGGGTGTTGAGAAGTACATATTCCCCGAACGGCATACATACGTTCTGGGATAAATATTTTTGATTCGTGTACTCATGATTACGTGGCGTGCGGGGAATTATTCTCGGTGGGCACATATAGGGTAACGGTTAATCGCACGACGCGGTGCGGTGGAAGAATTTTTCGCGCGGGGACAGGAGGGCAAGTTTTTAAACGGGAGAACGCGCCGTGCGTGGGATTGAGAAGTACATAATCCCCGCACGGCATAAATACGTTCTGAAATAAATTATATGGATCCGTGTGCACGTGATTACGTGCCGTGTGGGGAATTATTCTCGAGGTTAAACGCACGGCGCGGTGTGGTGGTAGAATTTTTTGCGTGGGGAAAGGAGGGCAAGATTTTAAATGGGAGAACGCGCCGTGCGTGGGGTTGAGAAGTACATATTCCCCGCACGGCATAAATACGGTTTGAAATAAATTATATGGATCCGGGTGCACGTGATTACGTGCCGTGCGGGGAATTATTCTCGATGGGGACATATAGGATGACGGTGAAACGCACGGCGCGATGTGGTGGAAGAATTTTTTGCGTGGGTAAAGGAGGGCAAGATTTTAAACGGGTGAACGCGCCGTGCGTGGGGTTGAGAAGTACATATTCCCCGCACGGCATAAATACGTTCTGAAATAAAATATATGGATTCGTGTGTTCGTAATTATGTGCCGTGCAGGGAATTATTCTCGAAGGGGACATGTAGTGTATCGATTAATCGCACGGCACGGTGTTTTGTAAGAACTTTTCGCGTGGGAGCAGGAGGGCAAGATTTTAAACGGAAGAACGTGCCGTGCGTGGGGTTGAGAAGTACATATTCCCCGCACGGCATAAATACGTTCTTAAATAAATAATATGAATCCGTGTGCTCGTGATTACGTGCCGTGCGGGGAATTATTCTCGATGGGGACATATAGGATGACGGTTAAACGCACGGCGCGGTGTGGTGGAAGAATTTTTTGCGTGGGGACAGGAGGACAAGTCTTAAAACGGGAGAACGCGCCGTGGGGGCTGTTGAGAAGTACATATTCCCCGCATGGCATAAATACGTTCTGGGATAAATATTTTGGATTCGTGTACTCATGATTACGTGCCGTGCGGGGAATTATTCTCGGTGGGCACATATAGGGTAACGGTTAATCGCACGGCGCGGTGCGGTGGAAGACTTTTTCGCGCGGGGACAGGAGGGCAAGTTTTTAAACGGGAGAACGCGCCGTGCGTGGGGTTGAGAAGTACATAATCTCCGAACGGCATAAATACGTTCTGAAATAAATTATATGGATCCCTGTGCACGTGATTACGTGCCGTGCGGGGAATTATTCTCGAGGTTAAACGCACGGCGCGGTGTGGTGGAAGAATTTTTTGAGTGGGGGAATGAGGGCAAGATTTTAAACGGGAGAACGCGCCGTGCGTGGGGTTGAGAAGTACATATTCCCACACGGCATAAATACGTTCTGAAATAAAATATATGGATTCGTGTGTTCGTGATTACGTGCCGTGCGGGGAATTATTCTCGATGGGGACATGTAGGATGACGGTTAAACGCACGGCGCGGTGTGGTGGAAGAATTTTTTGCGTGGGGACAGGAGGACAATTCTTAAAACGGGAGAATGCGCCGTGGGGGGTGTTAAAAAGTACATATTCCCCGCACGGCATAAATACGGTTTGAAATAAATTATATGGATCCGTGTGCACGTGATTACGTACCGTGCGGGGAATTATTCTCGATGGGGACATATAGGATGACGGTTAAACGCACGGCGCGGTGTGGTGGAAGAATTTTTTGCGTGGGGAAGGAGGGCAAGTTTTTAAACGTGAGAACGCGCCGTGCGTGGGGTTGAGAAGTATATAATCCCCGCACGGCATAAATACGTTCTGAAATAAATTATATGGATCCGTGTGCACGTGATTACGTGCCGTGCAGGGAATTATTCTCGAGGTTAAACGCACGGCGCGATGTGGCGGAAGAATTTTTTGCGTGGGTAAAGGAGGGCAAGATTTTAAACGGGTAAACGCGCTGTGCGTGGGGTTGAGAAGTACATATTCCCTGTACGGCATAAATACGTTCTGAAATAAAATATATGGATTCGTGTGTTCGTAATTATGTGCCGTGCAGGGAATTATTCTCAAAGGGGAAATGTAGTGTATCGATTAATCGCACGGCGCGGTGTGGTGGAAGAATTTTTTGCGTGGGGACAGGAGGAAAAGTCTTTAAACGGGAGAACGCGCCGTGCGGGGGGGTTGAGAAGTACATATTCCCCGCACGGCATAAATACGTTCTGGGATAAATATTTTAGATTCGTGTAATCATGATTACGTGCCGTGTGGGGAATTATTCTCGATGGGGACATATAGGGTAACGATTAATCGCACGGCACGGTGTTTTGTAAGAACTTTTCGCGTGGGAGCAGGAGGGCAAGATTTTAAACGGAAGAACGTGCCGTGCGTGGGGTTGAGAAGTACATATTCCCCGCACGGCATAAATACGTTCTTAAATAAATAATATGAATCCGTGTGCTCGTGATTACGTGCCGTGCGGGGAATTATTCTCGATGGGGACATATAGGATGACGGTTAAACGCACGGCGCGGTGTGGTGGAAGAATTTTTTGCGTGGGGACAGGAGGACAAGTCTTAAAACGGGAGAACGCGCCGTGGGGGCTGTTTAGAAGTACATATTCCCCGCATGGCATAAATACGTTCTGGGATAAATATTTTGGATTCGTGTACTCATGATTACGTGCCGTGCGGGGAATTATTCTCGGTGGGCACATATAGGGTAACGGTTAATCGCACGGCGCGGTGCGGTGGAAGACTTTTTCGCGCGGGGACAGGAGGGCAAGTTTTTAAACGGGAGAACGCGCCGTGCGTGGGGTTGAGAAGTACATAATCTCCGAACGGCATAAATATGTTCTGAAATAAATTATATGGATCCCTGTGCACGTGATTACGTGCCGTGCGGGGAATTATTCTCAAGGTTAAACGCACGGCGCGGTGTGGTGGAAGAATTTTTTGAGTGGGGGAAGGAGGGCAAGATTTTAAACGGGAGAACGCGCCGTGCGTGGGGTTGAGAAGTACATATTCCCACACGGCATAAATACGTTCTGAAATAAAATATATGGATTCGTGTGTTCGTGATTACGTGCCGTGCGGGGAATTTTTCTCGATGGGGACATGTAGGATGACGGTTAAACGCACGGCGCGGTGTGGTGGAAGAATTTTTTGCGTGGGGACAGGAGGACAATTCTTAAAACGGGAGAATGCGCCGTGGGGGGTGTTAAAAAGTACATATTCCCCGCACGGCATAAATACGGTTTGAAATAAATTATATGGATCCGTATGCACGTGATTACGTACCGTGCGGGGAATTATTCTCGATGGGGACATATAGGATGACGGTTAAACGCACGGCGCGGTGTGGTGGAAGAATTTTTTGCGTGGGGAAGGAGGGCAAGTTTTTAAACGTGAGAACGCGCCGTGCGTGGGGTTGAGAAGTATATAATCCCCGCACGGCATAAATACGTTCTGAAATAAATTATATGGATCCGTGTGCACGTGATTACGTGCCGTGCAGGGAATTATTCTCGAGGTTAAACGCACGGCGCGATGTGGCGGAAGAATTTTTTGCGTGGGTAAAGGAGGGCAAGATTTTAAACGGGTGAACGCGCTGTGCGTGGGGTTGAGAAGTACATATTCCCTGTACGGCATAAATACGTTCTGAAATAAAATATATGGATTCGTGTGTTCGTAATTATGTGCCGTGCAGGGAATTATTCTCAAAGGGGAAATGTAGTGTATCGATTAATCGCACGGCGCGGTGTGGTGGAAGAATTTTTTGCGTGGGGACAGGAGGAAAAGTCTTTAAACGGGAGAACGCGCCGTGCGGGGGGGTTGAGAAGTACATATTCCCCGCACGGCATAAATACGTTCTGGGATAAATATTTTAGATTCGTGTAATCATGATTACGTGCCGTGTGGGGAATTATTCTCGATGGGGACATATAGGGTAACGATTAATCGCACGGCACGGTGTTTTGTAAGAACTTTTCGCGTGGGAGCAGGAGGGCAAGATTTTAAACGGAAGAACGTGCCGTGCGTGGGGTTGAGAAGTACATATTCCCCGCACGGCATAAATACGTTCTTAAATAAATAATATGAATCCGTGTGCTCGTGATTACGTGCCGTGCGGGGAATTATTCTCGATGGGGACATATAGGATGACGGTTAAACGCACGTCGCGGTGTGGTGGAAGAATTTTTTGCGTGGGGACAGGAGGACAAGTCTTAAATCGGGAGAACGCGCCGTGGGGGGTGTTGAGAAGTACATATTCCCCGCACGGCATAAATACGTTCTGGGATAAATATTTTGGATTCGTGTACTCATGATTACGTGCCGTGCGGGGAATTATTCTCGGTGGGCACATATAGGGTAACGGTTAATCGCACGGCGCGGTGCGGTGGAAGACTTTTTCGCGCGGGGACAGGAGGGCAAGTTTTTAAACGGGAGAACGCGCCGTGCGTGGGGTTGAGAAGTACATAATCTCCGAACGGCATAAATACGTTCTGAAATAAATTATATGGATCCCTGTGCACGTGATTACGTGCCGTGCGGGTAATTATTCTCGAGGTTAAACGCACGGCGCGGTGTGGTGGAAGAATTTTTTGAGTGGGGGAAGGAGGGCAAGATTTTAAACGGGAGAACGCGCAGTGCGTGGGGTTGAGAAGTACATATTCCCACACGGCATAAATACGTTCTGAAATAAAATATATGGATTCGTGTGTTCGTGATTACGTGCCGTGCGGGGAATTATTCTCGATGGGGACATGTAGGATGACGGTTAAACGCACGGCGCGGTGTGGTGGAAGAATATTTTGCGTGGGGACAGGAGGACAATTCTTAAAACGGGAGAACGCGCCGTGGGGGGTGTTAAAAAGTACATATTCCCCGCACGGCACAAATACGGTTTGAAATAAATTATATGGATCCGTGTGCACGTGATTACGTGCCGTGCGGGGAATTATTCTCGATGGGGACATATAGGATGACGGTTAAACGCATGCGCGGTGTGGTGGAAGAATTTTTTGCGTGGGGAAGGAGGGCAAGATTTTAAACGGGAGAACGCGCCGTGCGTGGGGTTGAGAAGTACATAATCCCCGCACGGCATAAATACGTTCTGAAATAAATTATATGGATCCGTGTGCACGTGATTACGTGCCGTGCAGGGAATTATTCTCGAGGTTAAACGCACGGCGCGATGTGGCGGAAGAATTTTTTGCGTGGGTAAAGGAGGGCAAGATTTTAAACGGGTGAACGCGCCGTGCGTGGGGTTGAGAAGTACATATTCCCTGTACGGCATAAATACGTTCTGAAATAAAATATATGGATTCGTGTGTTCGTAATTATGTGCCGTGCAGGGAATTATTCTCAAAGGGGACATGTAGTGTATCGATTAATCGCACGGCGCGGTGTGGTGGAAGAATTTTTTGCGTGGGGACAGGAGGAAAAGTCTTTAAACGGGAGAACGCGCCGTGCGTGGGGTTGAGAAGTACATATTCCCCGCACGGCATAAATACGTTCTGAAATAAAATATATGGATTCGTGTGTTCGTAATTATGTGCCGTGCAGGGAATTACTCTCGAAGGGGACATGTAGGGTATCGATTAATCGCACGGCGCGGTGTGGTGGAAGAATTTTTCGCGTGGGGAGGATTGGGCAAATATTTATACGGAAGTACGCGCCGTGCGTGGGGTTGAGAAGTACATAATCCCCGAACGGCATAAATACGTTCTGAAATAAATTATATGGATCCGTGTGCACGTGATTACGTGCCGTGCGGGGAATTATTCTCGAGGTTAAATGCACGGCGCGGTGTGGTGGAAGAATTTTTTGAGTGGGGGAAGGAGGGCAAGATTTTAAACGGGAGAACGCGCCGTGCGTGGGGTTGAGAAGTACATATTCCCACACGGCATAAATACGGTTTGAAATAAATTATATGGATCCGTGTGCACGTGATTACGTGCCGTGCGGGGAATTATTCTCGATGAGGACATATAGGATGACGGTTAAACGCACGGCGCGGTGTGGTGGAAGAATTTTTTGCGTGGGGAAGGAGGGAGAGATTTTAAACGGGAGAACGCGCCGTGCGTGGGGTTGAGAAGTACATATTCCCCGCACGGCATAAATACGTTCTGAAATAAAGTATATGGATTCGTGTGTTCGTAATTATGTGCCGTGCAGGGAATTATTCTCAAAGGGGACATGTAGTGTATCGATTAATCGCACGGCGCGGTGTGGTGGAAGAATTTTTTGCGTGGGGACAGGAGGAAAAGTCTTTAAACGGGAGAACGCGCCGTGCGTGGGGTTGAGAAGTACATATTCCCCGCGCGGCATAAATGCGTTCTGAAATAAAATATATGGATTCGTGTGTTCGTAATTATGTGCCGTGCAGGGAATTACTCTCGAAGGGGACATGTAGGGTATCGATTAATCGCACGGCGCGGTGTGGTGGAAGAATTTTTCGCGTGGGGAGGATTGGGCAAATATTTATACGGAAGTACGCGCCGTGCGTGGGGTTGAGAAGTACATAATCCCCGAACGGCATAAATACGTTCTGAAATAAATTATATGGATCCGTGTGCACGTGATTACGTGCCGTGCGGGGAATTATTCTCGAGGTTAAATGCACGGCGCGGTGTGGTGGAAGAATTTTTTGAGTGGGGGAAGGAGGGCAAGATTTTAAACGGGAGAACGCGCCGTGCGTGGGGTTGAGAAGTACATATTCCCACACGGCATAAATACGGTTTGAAATAAATTATATGGATCCGTGTGCACGTGATTACGTGCCGTGCGGGGAATTATTCTCGATGAGGACATATAGGATGACGGTTAAACGCACGGCGCGGTGTGGTGGAAGAATTTTTTGCGTGGGGAAGGAGGGAGAGATTTTAAACGGGATAACGCGCCGTGCGTGGGGTTGAGAAGTACATATTCCCCGCACGGCATATATACGTCCTGAAATAAATAATATGGATCCGTGTTCTCGTGATTACATGCCGTGCGGGGAATTATTCTCGATAGGGACATGTAGGATGACGGTTAAACGCACGGCGCGGTGTGGTGGAAGAATTTTTTGCGTGGGGACAGGAGGAAAAGTTTTTAAACGGGAGAACGCGCCTTGCGGGGGGGTTGAGAAGTACATATTCCCCGCACGGCATAAATACGTTCTGGGATAAATATTTTAGATTCGTGTAATCATGATTACGTGCCGTGCGGGGAATTATTCTCGATGGGGACATATAGGGTAACGATTAATCGCACGGCACGGTGTTTTTTAAGAACTTTTCGCGTGGGAGCAGGAGGGCAAGATTTTAAACGGAAGAACGTGCCGTGCGTGGGGTTGAGAAGTACATATTCCCCGCACGGCATAAATACGTTCTGAAATAAAATATATGGATTCGTGTGTTCGTGATTATGTGCCGTGCAGGGAATTATTCTCGAAGGGGACATGTAGGGTATCGATTAATCGCACCGCGCGGTGTGATGGAAGAATTTTTTGCGTGGGGACAGCAGGACAAGTCTTAAAACGGGAGAACGCGCCGTGGGGGGTGTTGAGAAGTACATATTCCCCGCACGGCATAAATACGTTCTGAAATAAATAATACGTATCCCAGTGCTCGTGATTACGTGCAGTGCGGGGAATTATTCTAGATGGGGACATGTAGGATGACGGTTAAACGCACGGCGCGGTATGGTGGAAGAATTTTTTGCGTGGGGACAGGAGGACAAGTCTTTAAACGGGAGAATGCGCCGTGCGGGGGGTTGAGAAGTACATATTCCCCGCACGGCATAAATACGTTCTTAAATAAATAATATGAATCCGTGTGCTCGTGATTACGTGCCGTGCGGGGAATTATTCTCGATGGGGACATATAGGATGACGGTTAAACGCACGGCGCGGTGTGGTGGAAGAATTTTTTGCGTGGGGACAGGAGGACAAGTCTTAAAACGGGAGAACGCGCCGTTGGGGGGTGTTGAGAAGTATATATTCCCCGCACGGCATAAATACGTTCTGGGATAAATATTTTGGATTCGTGTGCACGTGATTACGTGCCGTGCGGGGAATTATTCTCGAGGTTAAATGCTCGGCGCGGTGTGGTGGAAGAATTTTTTGAGTGGGGGAAGGAGGGCAAGATTTTAAACGGAAGAACGCGCCGTGCGTGGGGTTGACAAGTACATATTCCCACACGGCATAAATACGTTCTGAAATAAAATATATGGATTCGTGTGTTCCTGATTACGTGCCGTGCGGGGAATTATTCTCGATGGGGACATGTAGGGTATCGGTTAAACGCACGGCGCGGTGTGGTGGAAGAATTTTTTGCGTGGGGACAGGAGGACAAGTCTTTAAACGGGAGAACGCGCCGTGCGGGGGGTTGAGAAGTACATATTGCCCGCACGGCATAAATACGATCTTAAATAAATAATATGAATCCGTGTGCTCGTGATTACGTGCCGTGCGGGGATTTATTCTCGATGGGGACATATAGGATGACGGTTAAACACACGGCGCGTTGTGGTGGAAGAATTTTTTGCGTGGGGACAGGAGGACAAGTCTTAAAACGGGAGAATGCGCCGTGGGGGGTGTTGACAAATACATATTCCCCGCACGGCATAAATACGTTCTGGGATAAATATTTTGGATTCGTGTACTCATGATTACGTGCCGTGCGGGGAATTAGTCTCGGTGGGCACATATAGGGTAACGGTTAATCGCACGGCGCGGTGCGGTGGAAGAATTTTTCGCGCGGAGTCAGGAGGGCAAGTTTTTAAACGGGAGAACGCGCCGTGCGTGGGGTTGAGAAGTACATAATCCCCGCACGGCATAAATACGTTCTGAAATAAATTATATGGATCCGTGTGCACGTGATTACGTGCCGTGCGGGGAATTATTCTCGATGGGGACATATAGGATGACGGTTAAACGCACGGCGCGGTGTGGTCGAAGAATTTTTTGCATGGGGAAGGAGGGCAAGATTTTAAACGGGAGAACGCGCCGTGCGTGGGGTTGAGAAGTACATATTCCCACACGGCATAAATACGTTTTGAAATAAAATATATGGATTCGTGTGTTCGTGGAATTATTCTCGATGGGGACATGTAGGATGACGGTTAAACGCACGGCGCGGTGTGGTGGAAGAATTTTTTGCGTGGGGACAGGAGGACAAGCCTTTGAACGGGAGAACGCGCCGTGCGGGTGGTTGAGAAGTACATATTCCCCGCACGGCATAAATACGTTCTTAAATAAATAATATGAATCTGTGTGCTCGTGATTACGTGCCGTGCGGGGAATTATTCTCGATGGGGACATGTTGGAGGACGGTTAAATGCACGGCGCGGTGTGGTGGAAGAATTTTTTGCGTGGGGACAGGAGGACAAGTCTTTAAACGGGAGAACGCGCCGTGGGGGGTGTTGAGAATTACATATTCCCCGCACGGCATAAGTACGTTCTGGGATAAATATTTTGGATTCGTGTACTCATGATTACGTGCCGTGCGGGGAATTATTCTCGGTGGGCACATATAGGGTAACGGTTAATCGCACGGCGCGGTGCGGTGGAAGACTTTTTCGCGCGGGGACAGGAGGGCAAGTTTTTAAACGGGAGAACGCGCCGTGCGTGGGGTTGAGAAGTACATAATCTCCGAACGGCATAAATACGTTCTGAAATAAATTATATGGATCCCTGTGCACGTGATTACGTGCCGTGCGGGTAATTATTCTCGAGGTTAAACGCACGGCGCGGTGTGGTGGAAGAATTTTTTGAGTGGGGGAAGGAGGGCAAGATTTTAAACGGGAGAACGCGCAGTGCGTGGGGTTGAGAAGTACATATTCCCACACGGCATAAATACGTTCTGAAATAAATAATACGTATCCCAGTGCTCGTGATTACGTGCAGTGCGGGGAATTATTCTAGATGGGGACATGTAGGATGACGGTTAAACGCACGGCGCGGTATGGTGGAAGAATTTTTTGCGTGGGGACAGGAGGACAAGTCTTTAAACGGGAGAATGCGCCGTGCGGGGGGTTGAGAAGTACATATTCCCCGCACGGCATAAATACGTTCTTAAATAAATAATATGAATCCGTGTGCTCGTGATTACGTGCCGTGCGGGGAATTATTCTCGATGGGGACATATAGGATGACGGTTAAACGCACGGCGCGGTGTGGTGGAAGAATTTTTTGCGTGGGGACAGGAGGACAAGTCTTAAAACGGGAGAACGCGCCGTTGGGGGGTGTTGAGAAGTATATATTCCCCGCACGGCATAAATACGTTCTGGGATAAATATTTTGGATTCGTGTGCACGTGATTACGTGCCGTGCGGGGAATTATTCTCGAGGTTAAATGCTCGGCGCGGTGTGGTGGAAGAATTTTTTGAGTGGGGGAAGGAGGGCAAGATTTTAAACGGAAGAACGCGCCGTGCGTGGGGTTGACAAGTACATATTCCCACACGGCATAAATACGTTCTGAAATAAAATATATGGATTCGTGTGTTCCTGATTACGTGCCGTGCGGGGAATTATTCTCGATGGGGACATGTAGGGTATCGGTTAAACGCACGGCGCGGTGTGGTGGAAGAATTTTTTGCGTGGGGACAGGAGGACAAGTCTTTAAACGGGAGAACGCGCCGTGCGGGGGGTTGAGAAGTACATATTGCCCGCACGGCATAAATACGATCTTAAATAAATAATATGAATCCGTGTGCTCGTGATTACGTGCCGTGCGGGGATTTATTCTCGATGGTTACATATAGGATGACGGTTAAACACACGGCGCGTTGTGGTGGAAGAATTTTTTGCGTGGGGACAGGAGGACAAGTCTTAAAACGGGAGAATGCGCCGTGGGGGGTGTTGACAAATACATATTCCCCGCACGGCATAAATACGTTCTGGGATAAATATTTTGGATTCGTGTACTCATGATTACGTGCCGTGCGGGGAATTAGTCTCGGTGGGCACATATAGGGTAACGGTTAATCGCACGGCGCGGTGCGGTGGAAGAATTTTTCGCGCGGAGTCAGGAGGGCAAGTTTTTAAACGGGAGAACGCGCCGTGCGTGGGGTTGAGAAGTACATAATCCCCGCACGGCATAAATACGTTCTGAAATAAATTATATGGATCCGTGTGCACGTGATTACGTGCCGTGCGGGGAATTATTCTCGATGGGGACATATAGGGTGACGGTTAAACGCACGGCGCGGTGTGGTCGAAGAATTTTTTGCATGGGGAAGGAGGGCAAGATTTTAAACGGGAGAACGCGCCGTGCGTGGGGTTGAGAAGTACATATTCCCACACGGCATAAATACGTTTTGAAATAAAATATATGGATTCGTGTGTTCGTGGAATTATTCTCGATGGGGACATGTAGGATGACGGTTAAACGCACGGCGCGGTGTGGTGGAAGAATTTTTTGCGTGGGGACAGGAGGACAAGCCTTTGAACGGGAGAACGCGCCGTGCGGGTGGTTGAGAAGTACATATTCCCCGCACGGCATAAATACGTTCTTAAATAAATAATATGAATCTGTGTGCTCGTGATTACGTGCCGTGCGGGGAATTATTCTCGATGGGGACATGTTGGAGGACGGTTAAATGCACGGCGCGGTGTGGTGGAAGAATTTTTTGCGTGGGGACAGGAGGACAAGTCTTTAAACGGGAGAACGCGCCGTGGGGGGTGTTGAGAATTACATATTCCCCGCACGGCATAAGTACGTTCTGGGATAAATATTTTGGATTCGTGTACTCATGATTACGTGCCGTGCGGGGAATAATACTCGGTGGCCACATATAGGGTAACGGTTAATCGCACTGCGCGGTGCGGTGGATGAATTTTTCGCGCGGGGACAGGAGGGCAAGTTTTTAAACGGGAGAACGCGCCGTGCGTGGGGTTGAGTAGTACATATTCCCCGCACGGCATAAATACGTTCTGAAATAAATAATACGGATCCGTGTGCTCGTGATTACGTGCCGTGCGGGGAATTATTCTCGATGGGGACATATAGGATGACGGTTAAACGCACGGCGCGGTGTGGTGGAAGAATTTTTTCCGTGGGGACAGGAGGACAAGTCTTAAAACGGGAGAACGCGCCGTGGGGGGTTTTGAGAAGTACATATTCCCCGCACGGCATAAATACGTTCTGAAATAAATTATATGGATCCGTGTGCACGTGATTACGTGCCGTGCGGGGAATTATTCTCGATGGGGACATATAGGATGACGGTTAAACGCACGGCGCGGTGTTTTGTAAGAACTTTTCGCGTGGGAGCAGGAGGGCAAGTTTTTAAACGGGAGTACGCGCCGTGCGTGGGGTTCAGAAGTACATATTCCCCGCACTTCATAAATGCGTTCTGAAATAAATAATACGGATCCGTGTGCTCGTGATTACGTGCCGTGCGGGGAATTATTCTCGATGGGGACATATAGGATGACGGTTAAACGCACGGCGCGGTGTGGTGGAAGAATTTTTTGCGTGGGGAGGATTGGGCAAATATTTATACGGAAGTACGCGCCGTGCGTGGGGTTGAGAAGTTCATATTCCTCGCACGGAATAAATACGTTCTGAAATAAATAATATGGATCCGTGTGCTCGTGATTACGTGCCGTGCAGGGAATTATTCTCGAAGGGGACATGTAGGGTATCGATTAATCGCACGGCGCGGTGTGGTGGAAGAATTTTTCGCGTGGGGAGGATTGGGCAAATATTTATACGGAAGTACGCGCCGTGCGGGTGGTTGAGAAGTACATATTCCCCGCACGGCATAAATACGTTCTTAAATAAATAATTAAATCTGTGTGCTCGTGATTACGTGCCGTGCGTGGAATTATTCTCGATGGGGACATGTTGGAGGACGGTTAAATGCACGGCGCGGTGTGGTGGAAGAATTTTTTGCGTGGGGACAGGAGGACAAGTCTTTAAACGGGAGAACGCGCCGTGGGGGGTGTTGAGAATTACATATTCCCCGCACGGCATAAGTACGTTCTGGGATAAATATTTTGGATTCGTGTACTCATGATTACGTGCCGTGCGGGGAATAATACTCGGTGGCCACATATAGGGTAACGGTTAATCGCACTGCGCGGTGCGGTGGATGAATTTTTCGCGCGGGGACAGGAGGGCAAGTTTTTAAACGGGAGAACGCGCCGTGCGTGGGGTTGAGTAGTACATATTCCCCGCACGGCATAAATACGTTCTGAAATAAATAATACGGATCCGTGTGCTCGTGATTACGTGCCGTGCGGGGAATTATTCTCGATGGGGACGTATAGGATGACGGTTAAACGCACGGCGCGGTGTGGTGGAAGAATTTTTTGCGTGGGGTCAGGAGGACAAGTCTTTAAACGGGAGAACGCGCCGTGCGTGGGGTTGAGAAGTACATATTCCCCGCACGGCATAAATACGTTCTGAAATAAATAATATGGATCCGTGTGCTCGTGATTACGTGCCGTGCGGAGAATTATTCTCGATGGGGACATGTAGGATGACGGTTAAACGCACGGCGCGGTGTGGTGAAAGAATTTTTTGCGTGTGGACAGGAGGACAAGTCTTAAAACGGGAGAACGCGCCGTGGGGGGTGTTGAGAAATACATATTCCCCGCACGGCATAAATACGTTCTGAAATAAAATATATGGATTCGTGTGTTCGTGA
This sequence comes from Maratus speculifer, assembly GCA_964019185.1. Classification (NCBI taxonomy): domain Eukaryota; kingdom Metazoa; phylum Arthropoda; class Arachnida; order Araneae; family Salticidae; genus Maratus; species Maratus speculifer. The sequence continues at coordinate 338,806,538 of OZ025296.1, read as the reverse complement.
TTATGTGCCGTGCGGGGAAATATTCTCGAGGTTCAACGCACGGCGCGATTTGGTGGACGAATTTTTTGCGTGGGGAAAGGAGGGCAAGATTTTAAACGGGAGAACGCGCCGTGCGTGGGGTTGAGAAGTACATAATCCCCGCACGGAATAAATACGTCCTGAAATAAATTATATGGATCCGTGTGCACGTGATTACGTGCCGTGCGGGGAATTATTCTCGATGGGGACATATAGGATGACGGTTAAACGCACGGCGCGGTGTGGTGGAAGAATTTTTTGCGTGGGGACAGGAGGGCAAGATTTTAAACGGAAGAACGTGCCGTGCGTGGGGTTGAGAAGTACATATTCCCCGCACGGCATAAATACGTTTTGAAATAAAAAATATGGATTCGTGTGTTCGTGATTAAGTGCCGTGCGGGGAATTATTCTCGATGGGGACATGTAGGATGACGGTTAAACGCACGGCGCGGTGTGGTGGAAGAATTTTTTGCGTGTGGACAGGAGGACAAGTCTTAAAACGGGAGAACGCGCCATGGGGGGGGTTGAGAAATACATATTCCCCGCACGGCATAAATACGTTCTGGGATAAATATTTTGGATTCGTGTACTCATGATTACGTGCCGTGCGGGGAATTATTCTCGGTGGGCACATATAGGGTAACGGTTAAACGCACGGCGCGGTGCGGTGGAAGAATTTTTTGCGTGGGGAAAGGAGGGCAAGATTTTAAACGGGAGAACGCGCCGTGCGTGGGGTTGAGACGCACATATTCCACGCATGGAATAAATACGTTCTTAAATAAATAATATAAATCCGTGTGCTCGTGATTACGTGCCGTGCGGGGAATTATTCTCGATGGGGACATATAGGATGACGGTTAAACGCAGGGCGCGGTGTGGTGGAAGTATTTTATGCGTGGGGAAAGGAGGGCAAGATTTTAAACGGGAGAACGCGCCGTGCGTGGGGTGTAGAATTACTTATTCCCCGCACGGCATAAATACGTTCTGAAATAAAATATATGGATTCGTGTGTTCGTGATTATGTGCCGTGCGGTTAATTATTCTCGAGGTTCAACGCACGGCGCGATTTGGTGGACGAATTTTTCGCGTGGGGAAAGGAGGGCTAGATTTTAAAAGGGAGAACGCGCCGTACGTGGGGTTGAGAAGTACATATTCCCCGCACGGCATAAATACGTTCTGAAATAAAATATATGGATCCGTGTTCTCGTGATTACGTGCCGTGCGGGGAATTATTCTCGATGGGGACATATAGGATGACGGTTAAACGCACGGCGCGGTGTGGTGGAAGAATTTTTTGCGTGGGGAAAGGAGGGCAAGATTTTAAACGGGAGAACGCGCCGTGCGTGGGGTTGAGAAATACATATTCCCCGCACGGTATAAATACGTTCTTAAATAAATAATATGAATCCGTGTGCTCGTGATTACGTGCCGTGCGGGGAATTATTCTCGATGGGGACATATAGGATGACGGTTAGACGCAAGGCGCGGTGTGGTGGAAGTATTTTTTGCATGGGGACAGGAGGACAAGTCTTTAAACGGGAGAACGCCCCGTGCGTGTGGTTGAGAAGTACATATTCCCCGCACGGCATAAATACGTTCTGGGATAAATATTTCGGATTCGTGTACTCATGATTACGTGCCGTGCGGGGAATTATTCTCGGTGGGAACATTTAGGGTAACGGTTAATCGCACGGCGCGGTGCGGTTGAAGAATTTTTCGCGCGGGGAAGGGAGGGCAAGTTTTTAAACGGGAGAACGCGCCGTGCGTGGGGTTGAGAAGTACATAATGCCCGCACGGCATAAATAAGTTTTGAAATAAATAATATGGATTCGTGTGTTCGTGATTATGTGCCGTGCGGGCAATTATTCTCGATGTGGACATGTAGGGTATCGATTAATCGCACGGCGCGTTGTGGTGGAAGATTTTTTCTCGTGGGGACGATTGGGCAAATATTTATACGGAAGAACGCGCCGTGCGTGGGGTTGAGAAGTACATATTCCCCGCACGGCATAAATACGTTCTGAAATAAAATATATGGATTCGCGTGTTCATGATTATGTGCCGTGCGGGGAATTATTCTCGATGGGGACATATAGGATGACGGTTAAACGCACGGCGCGGTGTGGTGGAAGAATTTTTTGCGTGGGGAAAGGAGGGCAAGATTTTTAACGGGAGAACGCGCCGTGCGTGGGGTTGAGAAGTACATATTCCCCTCACGGCATAAATACGTTCTGAAAAAAAATATATGGATTCGTGTGTTCGTGATTATGTGCCGTGCAGGGAATTATTCTCGAAGGGGACATGTAGGGTATCGATTAATCGCACGGCGCGTTGTGGTGGAAGATTTTTTCTCGTGGGGACGATTGGGCAAATATTTATACGGAAGAACGCGTCGTGCGTGGGGTTGAGAAGTACATATTCCCCGCACGGCATAAATACGTTCTGAAATCAAATATATGGATTCGTGTGTTCGTGATTATGTGCCGTGCAGGGAATTATTCTCGAAGGGGACATGTAGGGTATCTATTAATCGCACGGCGCAGTGTTATGGAAGATTTTTTCTCGTGGGGACGATTGGGCAAATATTTATACGGAAGAACGCGCCGTGCGTGGGGTTGAGAAGTACATATTCCTCGCACGGCATAAATACGTTCTGAAATAAAATATATGGATTCGCGTGTTCATGATTATGTGCCGTGCGGGGAATTATTCTCGATGGGGACATGTAGGATGACGGTTAAACGCAGGGCGCGGTGTGGTGGAAGAATTTTTTGCGTGGGGACAGGAGGACAAGTGTTAAAACGAGAGAACGCGCCTTGGGGGATGTTGAGAAGTACATATTCCCCGCACGGCATAAATACGTTCTGGGATAAATATTTTGGATTCATGTACTATTGATTACGTGCCGTGCGGGGAATTATTCTCGGTGGGCACATATAGGGTAACGGTTAATCGCACGGCGCGGTGCGGTGGAAGAATTTTTCGCGCGGGGACAGGAGGGAAAGTTTTTAAACGGGAGAACGCGCCGTGCGTGGGGTTGAGAAGTACATATTTCCCGCACGGCATAAATACGTTCTGAAAGAAAATATATGGATTCGTGTGTTCGTGATTATGTGCCGTGCGGGGAATTATTCTCGAGGTTCAACGCACGGCGCGGTGTGGTGGACGAATTTTTCGCGTGGGGAAAGGAGGGCAAGATTTTAAACGGGAGAACGCGCCGTACGTGGGGTTGAGAAGTACATAATCCCCGCACGGAATAAATACGTTCTGAAATAAAATATATGGATTCGTGTGTTCGTGATTATGTGCCGTGCGGGGAATTATTCTCGAGTTTAAACGCACGGCGCGGTGTGGTGGAAGAATTTTATGCGTGGGGAAAGGAGGGCAAGATTTTAAACGGGAGAACGCGCCGTGCGTGGGGTTGAGAAGTACATATTCCCCGCACGGCATAAATACGTTCTGAAAGAAAATATATGGATTCGTGTGTTCGTGATTATGTGCCGTGCGGGGAATTATTCTCGAGGTTCAACGCACGGCGCGGTGTGGTGGACGAATTTTTCGCGTGGGGAAAGGAGGGCAAGATTTTAAACGGGAGAACGCGCCGTACGTGGGGTTGAGAAGTACATAATCCCCGCACGGAATAAATACGTTCTGAAATAAATTATATGGATCCGTGTGCACGTGATTACGTGCCGTGCGGGGAATTATTCTCGATGGGGACATATAGGATGACGGTTAAACGCACGGCGCGGTGTGGTAAAGAAATTTTTGCGTGGGGAAAGGAGGGCAAGATTTTAAATGGGAGAACGCGCCGTGCGTGGGGTTGAGAAGTACATATTCCCCGCACGGCATAAATACGTTTTGAAATAAAAAATATGGATTCGTGTGTTCGTGATTATGTGCCGTGCAGGGAATTATTCTCGAAGGGGGCATGTAGGGTATCGATTAATCGCACGGCGCGGTGTTATGGAAGAATTTTTCGCGTGGGGAGTATTGGGCAATTATTTACACGGAAGAACGCGCCGTACGTGGGGTTGAGAAGTACATAATCCCCGCACGGAATAAATACGTTCTGAAATAAATTATATGGATCCGTGTTCTCGTGATTACGTGCCGTGCGGGGAATTATTCTCGAATGGGACATATAGGATGACGGTTAAACGCACGGCGCGGTGTGGTGGAAGAATTTTTTGCGTGGGGAAAGGAGGGCAAGATTTTAAACGGGAGAACGCGCCGTGCGTGGGGTTGAGAAATACATATTCCCCGCACGGCATAAATACGTTCTTAAATAAATAATATGAATCCGTGTGCTCGTGATTACGTGCCGTGCGGGGAATTATTCTCGATGGGGACATATAGGATGACGGTTAGACGCACGGCGCGGTGTGGTGGAAGAATTTTTTGCATGGGGACAGGAGGACAAGTCTTTAAACGGGAGAACGCGCCGTGGGGGATGTTCAGAAGTACATATTCCCCGCACGGCATAAATACGTTCTGGGATAAATATTTCGGATTCGTGTACTCATGATTGCGTGCCGTGCGGGGAATTATTCTCGGTGGGAACATTTAGGGTAACGGTTAATCGCACGGCGCGGTGCGGTTGAAGAATTTTTCGCGCGGGGAAAGGAGGGCAAGTTTTTAAACGGGAGAACGTGCCGTGCGTGGGGTTGAGAAGTACATAATCCCCGCACGGCATAAATACGTTTTGAAATAAATAATATGGATTCGTGTGTTCGTGATTAAGTGCCGTGCGAAAAATTTTTCTCGATGTGGACATGTAGGGTATCGATTAATCGCACGGCGCGTTGTGGTGGAAGATTTTTTCTCGTGGGGACGATTGGGCAAATATTTATGCGGAAGAACGCGCCGTGCATGGGGTTGAGAAGTACATATTCCCCGCACGGCATAAATACGTTCTGAAATCAAATATATGGATTCGTGTGTTCGTGATTATGTGCCGTGCAGGGAATTATTCTCGAAGGGGACATGTGGGGTATCGATTAATCGCACGGCGCGTTGTGGTGGAAGATTTTTTCTCGTGGGGACGATTGGGCAAATATTTATACGGAAGAACGCGCCGTGCGTGGGGTTGAGAAGTACATATTTCCCGCACGGCATAAATACGTTCTGAAATAAAATATATGGATTCGCGTGTTCGTGATTATGTGCCGTGCGGGGAATTATTCTCGATGGGGACATATAGGATGACGGTTAAACGCACGGCGCGGTGTGGTGGAAGAATTTTTTGCGTGGGGAAAGGAGGGCAAGATTTTAAACGGGTGAACGCGCCGTGCGTGGGGTTGAGAAGTACATATTCCCCGCACGGCATAAATAAATTCTGAAATAAAATATATGGATTCGTGTGTTCGTGATTATGTGCCGTGCAGGGAATTATTCTCGAAGGGGACATGTAGGGTATCGATTAATCGCACGGCGCGTTGTGGTGGAAGATTATTTCTCGTGGGGACGATTGGGCAATTATTTACACGGAAGAACGCGCCGTGCGTGGGGTTGAGAAGTACATATTCCCCGCACGGCATAAATACGTTCTGAAATAAATTATATGGATCCGTGTGCTCGTGAATACGTGCCGTGAGGGGAATTATTCTCGATGGGGACATATATTATGACTGTTAAACGCACGGCGCGGTGTGGTGAAAGAATTTTTTGCGTGGGGACAGGAGGGCAAGATTTTAAATGAAAGAACGTGCCGTGCGTGGGGTTGAGAAGTACATATTCCCCGCACGGCATAAATAAATTCTGAAATAAAATATATGGATTCGTGTGTTCGTGATTATGTGCCGTGCAGGGAATTATTCTCGAAGGGGACATGTAGTTTATCGATTAATCGCACGGCGCAGTGTGGTGGAAGAATTTTTCGCGTGGGGAGGATTGGGAAAATATTTATACGGAAGTACGCGCCGTGCGTGGGGTTGAGAAGTACATATTCCCCGCACGGCATAAATACGTTCTTAAATAAATAATATGAATCCGTGTGCTCGTGATTACGTGCCGTGCGGGGAATTATTCTCGATGGGGACATGTAGGAGGACGGTTAAACGCACGGCGCGGTGTGGTGGAAGACTTAATTGCGTGGGGACAGGAGGACAAGTCTTAAAACGGGAGAATGCGCCGTGGGGGGTGTTGAGAAGTACATATTCCCCGCACGGCATAAATACGTTCTGGGATAAATATTTTGGATTCGTGTACTCATGATTACGTGCCATGCGGGGAATTATTCTCCGTGGGCACATATAGGGTAACGGTTAATCGCACGGCGGGGTGCGGTGGAAGAATTTTTCGCGCGGGGACCGGAGGGCAAGTTTTTAAACGGGAGAACGCGCCGTGCATGGGGTTGAGAAGTACATAATCCCCGCACGGCATAAATACGTTCTGAAATAAATTATATGGATTCGTGTATTCGTGATTACGTGCCGTGCGGGGAATTATTCTCGATGGGGACATGTAGGATGACGGTTAAACGCACGACGCGGTGTGGTGGAAGAATTTTTTGCGTGGGGAAAGGAGGGCAAGATTTTAAACGGGAGAACGCACCGTGCAAGGGGTTGAGAAGTACATATTCCCCGCACGGCATAAATACGTTCTTAAATAAATAATAAGAATCCGTGTGCTCGTGATTACGTGCCGTGCGGGGAATTACTCTCGATGGGGACATATAGGATGACGGTTAAACGCACGGCGCGGTGTGGTGGAAGAATTGTTTGCGTGGGGACAGGAGGACAAGTCTTAAAACGGGAGAACGCGCCGTGGCGGGTGTTGAGAAGTACATATTCCCCGCACGGCGTAAATACGTTCTGGGATAAATATTTTGGATTCGTGTACTCATGATTACGTGCCGTGCGGGGAATTATTCTAGGTGGGCACATATAGGGTAACAGTTAATCGCACGGCGCGGTGTGGTGGAAGAATTTTTTGCGTGGGGAAAGGAGGGCAAGATTTTAAATGGGAGAACGCGCCGTGCGTGGGGTTGAGAAGTACATATTCCCCGCACGGCATAAATACGTTTTGAAATAAATAATATGGATTCGTGTGTTCGTGATTAAGTGCCGTGCGGGGAATTATTCTCGATGGGGACATGTAGGTTATCGATTAATCGCACGGCGCGTTGTGGTGGAAGATTTTTTCTCGTGGGGACGATTGGGCAAATATTTATGCGGAAGAACGCGCCGTGCATGGGGTTGAGAAGTACATATTCCCCGCACGGCATAAATACGTTCTGAAATCAAATATATGGATTCGTGTGTTCGTGATTATGTGCCGTGCAGGGAATTATTCTCGAAGGGGACATGTGGGGTATCGATTAATCGCACGGCGCGGTTGGTGGAAGAATTTTTCGCGTGAGGAGTATTGGGCAATTATTTACACGGAAGAACGCGCCGTGCGTGGGGTTAAGAAGTACATGTTCCCCTCACGGCATAAATACATTCTGAAATAAAATATATGGATTCGTGTGTTCGTGATTATGTGCCGAGCAGGGAATTATTCTCGAAGGGGACATGTAGGGTATCGATTAATCGCACGGCGCAGTGTGGTGGAAGAATTTTTCGCGTGGGGAGGATTGGGCAAATATTTATACGGAAGTACGCGCCGTGCGTGGGGTTGAGAAGTACATATTCCCCGCACAGCATAAATACGTTCTGAAATAAATAATATGGATCCGTGTGCTCGTGATTACGTGTCGTGCGTGGAATTATTCTCGATAGGGACATATAGGATGTCGGTTAAACGCACGGCGCGGTGTGGTGGAAGAATTTTTTGCGTGGGGACTGGAGGACGAGTCTTAAAACGGGAGAACGCGCCGTGGGGGGTGTTGAGAAGTACATATTCCCCGCACGGCAAAAATACGTTCTGGGATAAATATTTTGGATTCGTGTACTCATGATTACGTGCCGTGCGGGGAATTATTCTCGGTGGGCACATATAGGATGTCGGTTAAACGCACGGCGCGGTGCGGTGGAAGAATTTTTCGCGCGGGGACAAGAGGGCAAGTTTTTAAACGGGAGAACGCGCCGTGCGTGTAGTTGAGAAGTACATAATCCCCGCACGGCATAAATACGTTCTGAAATAAATTATATGGATCCGTGTGCACGTGATTACGTGCCGTGCGGGGAATTATTCTCGAGGTTAAACGCACGGCGCGGTGTGGTGGATGAATTTTTTGCGTGGGGAAAGGAGGGCAAGATTTTAAATGGGAGAACGCGCCGTGCGTGGGGTTGAGAAGTACATATTCCCCGCACGGCATAAATACGTTTTGAAATAAATAATATGGATTCGTGTGTTCGTGATTAAGTACCGTGCGGGGAATTATTCTCGATGGGGACATGTAGGGTATCGATTAATATCACGGCGCGTTGTGGTGGAATATTTTTTCGCGTGGGGACGATTGGGCAAATATTTATACGGAAGAACGCGCCTTGCGTGGGGTTGAGAAGTACATGTTCCCCTCACGGCATAAATACATTCTGAAATAAAATATATGGATCCGTGTGCTCGTGATTACGTGCCGTGCGGGGAATTATTCTCGATGGGGACATGTAGGATATCGATTAATCGCACGGCGCGTTGTGGTGGAAGATTTTTTCTGGTGGGGACGATTGGGCAAATATTAATACGGAAGAACGCGCCGTGCGTGGGTTTGAGAAGTACATATTCCCCGCACGGCATAAATACGTTCTGAAATCAATTATATGGATTCGTGTGTTCGTGATTATGTGCCGTGCAGGGAATTATTCTCGAAGGGGACATGTAGGGTATCGATTAATCGCACGGCGCGGTGTTATGGAAGAATTTTTCGCGTGCGGAGTATTGGGAAATTATTTACACGGAAGAACGCGCCGTGCGTGGGGTTGAGAAGTACATATTCCCCGCACGGCATAAATATGTTCTGAAATAAAATATATGGATCCGTGTTCTCGTGATTACGTGCCGTGCGGGGAATTATTCTCGAAGGGGACATATAGGATGACGGTTAAACGCACGGCGCGGTGTGGTGGAAGAATTTTTTCCGTGGGGAAAGGAGGGCAAGATTTTAAACGGGAGAACGCGCCGTGCGTGGGGTTTAAAAATACATATTCCCCGCACGGCATAAATACGTTCTTATATAAATAATATGAATCCGTGTGCTCGTGATTACGTGCCGTGCGGGGAATTATTCTCGATGGGGACATATAGGATGACGGTTAGACGCACGGCGCGGTGTGGTGGAAGAATTTTTTGCATGGGGACAGGAGGACAAGTCTTTAAACGGGAGAACGCGCCGTGGGGGATGTTCAGAAGTACATATTCCCCGCACGGCATAAATACGTTCTGGGATAAATATTTCGGATTCGTGTACTCATGATTACGTGCCGTGCGGGGAATTATTCTCGGTGGGAACATTTAGGGTAACGGTTAATCGCACGGCGCGGTGCGGTTGAAGAATTTTTCGCGCGGGGAAGGGAGGGCAAGTTTTTAAACGGGAGAACGTGCCGTGCGTGGGGTTGAGAAGTACATAATCCCCGCACGGCATAAATACGTTCTGAAATAAATTATATGGATCCGTGTGCACGTGATTACGTGCCGTGCAGGGAATTATTCTCGAAGGGGACATGTAGTTTATCGATTAATCGCACGGCGCGGTGTGGTGGAAGAATTTTTCGCGTGGGGACAGGAGGACAAGTCTTAAAACGAGAGAATGCGCCGTGGGGGGTGTTGAGAAGTACATATTCCCCGCACGGCATAAATACGTTCTTAAATAAATAATATGAATCCGTGTGCTCGTGATTACGTGCCGTAAGGGGAATTATTCTCGATGGGGACATGTAGGATGACGGTTAAACGCACGGCGCGGTGTGGTGGAAGACTTTTTTGCGTGGGGACAGGAGGACAAGTCTTAAAACGGGAGAATGCGCCGTGGGGGGTGTTGAGAAGTGCATATTCCCCGCACGGCATAAATACGTTCTGGGATAAATATTTTGGATTCCTGTACTCATGATTACGTGCCATGCGGGAATTATTTTCGGTGGGCACATATAGGGTAACGGTTAATCGCACGGCGCGGTGCGGTGGAAGAATTTTTCGCGCGGGGACCGGAGGGCAAGTTTTTAAACGGGAGAACGCGCCGTGCATGGGGTTTAGAAGTACATAATCCCCGCACGGCATAAATACGTTCTGAAATAAATTATATGGATCCGTGTGCACGTGATTATGTGCCGTGCGGGGAATTACTCTGGAGGTTAAACGCAGGACGCGGTGTGGTGGAATAATTTTTTGCGTGGGGAAAGGAGGGCAAGATTTTAAACGGGAGAACGCGCCGTGCGTGGGGTTGAGAAGTACATATTCCCCGCACGGCATAAATACGTTCTGAAATAAAATATATGGATTCGTGTGTTCGTGATTACGTGCCGTGCGGGGAATTATTCTCGATGGGGACATGTAGGATGACGGTTAAACGTACGGCGCGGTGTGGTGGAAGAATTATTTGCGTGGGGACAGGAGGACAAGTCTTTAAACGGGAGAACGCGCCGTGCGGGGGGTTGAGAAGTACATATTCCCCGCACGGCATAAATACGTTCTTAAATAAATAATAAGAATCCGTGTGCTCGTGATTTCGTGCCGTGCGGGGAATTATTCTCGATGGGGACATATAGGATGACGGTTAAACGCACGGCGCCGTGTGGTGGAAGAATTTTTTCCGTGGGGAAAGGAGGGCAAGAGTTTAAACGGGAGAACGTGCCGTGCGTGGGGTTGAGAAGTACATAATCCCCGCACGGCATAAATACGTTCTGAAATAAATTATATTGATCCGTGTGCACGTGATTACGTGCCGTGCGTTGAATTATTCTCGATGGGGACATATAGGATGACGGTTAAACGCACGGCGCGGTGTGGTGGAAGAATTTTTTGCGTGGGGACAGGAGGGCAAGATTTTAAACGGAGGAACGTGCCGTGCGTGTGGTTGAGAAGTACATATTCCCCGCACGGCATAAATACGTTCTGAAATAAAATATATGGATTCGTGTGTTCGTGATTATGTCCCGTGCAGGGAATTATTCTCGAAGGGGACATGTAGGGTATCGATTAATCGCACGGCGCGTTGTGGTGGAAGATTTTTTCTCGTGGGGGACGATTGGGCAAATATTTATACGGAAGAACGCGCCGTGCGTGGGGTTGAGAAGTACATATTCCCCTCACGGCATAAATACGTTCTGAAATCAAATATATGGATTCGTGTGTTCGTGATTATGTGCCGTGCAGGGAATTATTCTCGAAAGGGACATGTAGGGTATCGATTAATCGCACGGCGCGGTGTTATGGAAGAATTTTTCGCGTGGGGAGTATTGGGCAAATATTTACACGGAAGAACGCGCCGTGCGTGGGGTTGAGAAGTACATATTCCCCGCACGGCATAAATACGTTCTGAAATAAATAATATGGATCCGTGTGCTCGTGAATACGTGCCGTGAGGGGAATTATTCTCGATGGGGACATATAGGATGACTGTTAAACGCACGGCGCGGTGTGGTGGAAGAATTTTTTGCGTGGGGACAGGAGGGCAAGATTTTAAACGGAAGAACGTGCCGTGCGTGGGGTTGAGAAGTACATATTCCCCGCACGGCATAAATACATTCTGAAATAAAATATATGGATTCGTGTGTTCGTGATTATGTGCCGTGCAGGGAATTATTCTCGAAGGGGACATGTAGTTTATCGATTAATCGCACGGCGCGGTGTGGTGGAAGAATTTTTCGCGTGCGGAGGATTGGGAAAATATTTATACGGAAGTACGCGCCGTGCGTGGGGTTGAGAAGTACATATTCCCCGCACGGCATAAATACGTTCTTAAATAAATAATATGAATCCGTGTGCTCGTGATTACGTGCCGTAAGGGGAATTATTCTCGATGGGGACATGTAGGATGACGGTTAAACGCACGGCGCGGTGTGGTGGAAGACTTTTTTGCGTGGGGACAGGAGGACAAGTCTTAAAACGGGAGAATGCGCCGTGGGGGGTGTTGAGAAGTACATATTCCCCGCACGGCATAAATACATTCTGGGATAAATATTTTGGATTCGTGTACTCATGATTACGTGCCATGAGGGGAATTATTCTCGGTGGGCACATATAGGGTAACGGTTAATCGCACGGCGCGGTGCGGTGGAAGAATTTTTCACGCGGGGACCGGAGGGCAAGTTTTAAAACGGGAGAACGTGCCGTGCGTGGGGTTGAGAAGTACATAATCCCCGCACGGCATAAATACGTTCTGAAATAAATTATATGGATCCGTGTGCACGTGATTACGTGCCGTGCGGGGAATTATTCTCGATGGGGACATATAGGATGACGGTTAAACGCACGGCGCGGTGTGGTGGAAGAATTTTTTCCGTGGGGAAAGGAGGGCAAGATTTTAAACGTGAGAACGCGCCGTGCGTGGGGTTGAGAAGTACATATTCCCCTCACGGCATAAATACGTTCTGAAATAAAATATATGGATTCGTGTGTTCGTGATTATGTCCCGTGCAGGGAATTATTCTCGAAGGGGACATGTAGGGTATCGATTAATTGCACGGCGCGTTGTGGTGGAAGATTTTTTCTCGTGGGGACGATTGGGCAAATATTTATACGGAAGAACGCGCCGTGCGTGGGGTTGAGAAGTACATATTCCCCTCACGGCATAAATACGTTCTGAAATCAAATATATGGATTCGTGTGTTCGTGATTATGTGCCGTGCAGGGAATTATTCTCGAAGGGGACATGTAGGGTTTCGATTAATCGCACGGCGCGGTGGTATGGAAGAATTTTTCGCTTGGGGAGTATTGGGCAAATATTTACACGGAAGAACGCGCCGTGCGTGGGGTTGAGAAGTACATATTCCCCGCACGGCATAAATACGTTCTGAAATAAATAATATGGATCCGTGTGCTCGTGAATACGTGCCGTGAGGGGAATTATTCTCGATGGGGACATATAGGATGACGGTTAAACGCACGGCGCGGTGTGGTGGAAGAATTTTTTCCGTGGGGAAAGGAGGGCAAGATTTTAAACGTGAGAACGCGCCGTGCGTGGGGTTGAGAAGTACATATTCCCCTCACGGCATAAATACGTTCTGAAATAAAATATATGGATTCGTGTGTTCGTGATTATGTCCCGTGCAGGGAATTATTCTCGAAGGGGACGTGTAGGGTATCGATTAATCGCACGGCGCGTTGTGGTGGAAGATTTTTTCTCGTGGGGACGATTGGGCAAATATTTATACGGAAGAACGCGCCGTGCGTGGGGTTGAGAAGTACATATTCCCCTCACGGCATAAATACGTTCTGAAACAAAATATATGGATTCGTGTGTTCGTGATTACGTGCCGTGCGGGGAATTATTCTCGATGGGGACATGTAGGATGACGGTTAAACGTACGGCGCGGTGTGGTGGAAGAATTATTTGCGTGGGGACAGGAGGACAAGTCTTTAAACGGGAGAACGCGCCGTGCGGGGGGTTGAGAAGTACATATTCCCCGCACGGCATAAATACGTTCTTAAATAAATAATAAGAATCCGTGTGCTCGTGATTACGTGCCGTGCGGGGAATTATTCTCGATGGGGACATATAGGATGACGGTTAAACGCACGGCGCGGTGTGGTGGAAGAATTTTTTCCGTGGGGAAAGGAGGGCAAGATTTTAAATGAGAGAACGCGCCGTGCGTGTGGTTGAGAAGTACATATTCCCCGCACGGCATAAATAAGTTTTGAAATAAATAATATGGATTCGTTTGTTCGTGATTAAGTGCCGTGCGGGCAATTATTCTCGATGTGGACATGTAGGGTATCGATTAATCGCACGGCGCGTTGTGGTGGAAGATTTTTTCTCGCGGGGACGATTGGGCAAATATTTATACGGAAGAACGCGCCGTGCGTGGGGTTGAGAAGTACATATTCCCCGCACGGCATAAATACGTTCTGAAATAAAATATATGGATTCGCGTGTTCGTGATTATGTGCCGTGCGGGGAATTATTCTCGATGGGGACATATATGATGACGGTTAAACGCACGGCGCGGTGTGGTGGAAGAATTTTTTCCGTGGGGAAAGGAGGGCAAGATTTTAAACGTGAGAACGCGCCGTGCGTGGGGTTGAGAAGTACATATTCCCCTCACGGCATAAATACGTTCTGAAATAAAATATATGGATTCGTGTGTTCGTGATTATGTCCCGTGCAGGGAATTATTCTCGAAGGGGACATGTAGGGTATCGATTAATCGCACGGCGCGTTGTGGTGGAAGATTTTTTCTCGTGGGGACGATTGGGCAAATATTTATACGGAAGAACGCGCCGTGCGTGGGGTTGAGAAGTACATATTCCCCTCACGGCATAAATACGTTCTGAAATCAAATATATGGATTCGTGTGTTCGTGATTATATGCCGTGCAGGGAATTATTCTCGAAGGGGACATGTAGGGTATCGATTAATCGCACGGCGCGTTGTGGTGGAAGATTTTTTCTCGTGGGGACGATTGGGCAAATATTTATACGGAAGAACGCGCCGTGCGTGGGGTTGAGAAGTACATATTCCCCTCACGGCATAAATACGTTCTGAAATGAAATATATGGATTCGTGTGTTCGTGATTATGTGCCGTGCAGGGAATTATTCTCGAAGGGGACATGTAGTTTATCGGTTAATCGCACGGCGCGGTGTGGTGGAAGAATTTTTCGCGTGGGGAGGATTGGGAAAATATTTATACGGAAGTACGCGCCGTGCGTGGGGTTGAGAAGTACATATTCCCCGCACGGCATAAATACGTTCTGGGATAAATATTTTGGATTCGTGTACTCATGATTACGTGCCATGCGGGGAATTATTCTCGGTGGGCACATATAGGGTAACGGTTAATCGCACGGCGCGGTGCGGAGGAAGAATTTTTCGCTCGGGGACAGGAGGGCAAGTTTTTAAACGGGAGAACGCGCCGTGCATGGGGTTTAGAAGTACATAATCCCCGCACGGCATAAATACGTTCTGAAATAAATTATATGGATCCGTGTGCACGTGATTACGTGCCGTGCGGGGAATTACTCTGGAGGTTAAACGCAGGACGCGGTGTGGTGGAATAATTTTTTGCGTGGGGAAAGGAGGGCAAGATTTTAAACGGGAGAACGCGCCGTGCGTGGGGTTGAGAAGTACATATTCCCCGCACGGCATAAATACGTTCTGAAATAAAATATATGGATTCGTGTGTTCGTGATTACGTGCCGTGCGGGGAATTATTCTCGATGGGGACATGTAGGATGACGGTGAAACGTACGGCGCGGTGTGGTGGAAGAATTATTTGCGTGGGGACAGGAGGACAAGTCTTTAAACGGGAGAACGCGCCGTGCGGGGGGTTGAGAAGTACATATTCCCCGCACGGCATAAATACGTTCTTAAATAAATAATAAGAATCCGTGTGCTCGTGATTACGTGCCGTGCGGGGAATTATTCTCGATGGGGACATATAGGATGACGGTTAAACGCACGGCGCGGTGTGGTGGAAGAATTTTTTCCGTGGGGAAAGGATGGCAAGTTTTTAAACGGGAGAACGTGCCGTGCGTGGGGTTGAGAAGTACATAATCCCCGCACGGCATAAATACGTTCTGAAATAAATTATATGGATCCGTGTGCACGTGATTACGTGCCGTGCGGGGAATTATTCTCGATGGGGACATATAGGATGACGGTTAAACGCACGGCGCGGTGTGGTGGAAGAATTTTTTGCGTGGGGAAAGGAGGGCAAGATTTTAAATGAGAGAACGCGCCGTGCGTGTGGTTGAGAAGTACATATTCCCCGCACGGCATAAATAAGTTTTGAAATAAATAATATGGATTCGTTTGTTCGTGATTAAGTGCCGTGCGGGCAATTATTCTCGATGTGGACATGTAGGGTATCGATTAATCGCACGGCGCCTTGTGGTGGAAGATTTTTTCTCGTGGGGACGATTGGGCAAATATTTATACGGAAGAACGCGCCGTGCGTGGGGTTGAGAAGTACATATTCCCCGCACGGCATAAATACGTTCTGAAATAAAATATATGGATTCGCGTGTTCGTGATTATGTGCCGTGCGGGGAATTATTCTCGATGGGGACATATAGGATGACGGTTAAACGCACGGCGCGGTGTGGTGGAAGAATTTTTTGCGTGGGGACAGGAGGACAAGTGTTAAAACGAGAGAACGCGCCTTGGGGGATGTTGAGAAGTACATATTCCTCGCACGGCATAAATACGTTCTGGGATAAATATTTTGGATTCATGTACTATTGATTACGTGCCGTGCGGGGAATATTTCTCGGTGGGCACATATAGGGTAACGGTTAATCGCACGGCGCGGTGCGGTGGAAGAATTGTTCGCGCGGGGACAGGAGGGAAAGTTTTTAAACGGGAGAACGCGCCGGGCGTGGGGTTGAGAAGTACATATTCCCCGCACGGCATAAATACGTTCTGAAATAAAATATATGGATTCGTGTGTTCGTGATTATGTGCCGTGCGGGGAATTATTCTCGAGGTTAAACGCACGGCGCGGTGTGGTGGAAGAATTTTATGCGTGGGGAAAGGAGGGCAAGATTTTAAACGGGAGAACGCGCCGTGCGTGGGGTTGAGAAGTACATATTCCCCGCACGGCATAAATACGTTCTGAAAGAAAATATATGGATTCGTGTGTTCGTGATTATGTGCCGTGCGGGAGATTATTCTCGAGGTTCAACGCACGGCGCGGTGTGGTGGACGAATTTTTCGCGTGGGGAAAGGAGGGCAAGATTTTAAACGGGAGAACGCGCCGTACGTGGGGTTGAGAAGTACATAATCCCCGCACGGAATAAATACGTTCTGAAATAAATTATATGGATCCGTGTGTACGTGATTACGTGCCGTGCGGGGAATTATTCTCGATGGGGACATATAGGATGACGGTTAAACGCACGGCGCGGTGTGGTAAAGAAATTTTTGCGTGGGGAAAGGAGGGCAAGATTTTAAATGGGAGAACGCGCCGTGCGTGGGGTTGAGAAGTACATATTCCCCGCACGGCATAAATACGTTTTGAAATAAAAAATATGGATTCGTGTGTTCGTGATTAAGTGCCGTGCGGGGAATTATTCTCGATGGGGACATGTAGGATATCGATTAATAGCACGGCGCGGTGTTATGGAAGAATTTTTCGCGTGGGGAGTATTGGGCAATTATTTACACGGAAGAACGCGCCGTGCGTGGGGTTGAGAAGTACATATTCTCCGCACGGCATAAATACGTTCTGAAATCAATTATATGGATTCGTGTGTTCGTGATTATGTGCCGTGCAGGGAATTATTCTCGAAGGGGGCATGTAGGGTATCGATTAATCGCACGGCGCGGTGTTATGGAAGAATTTTTCGCGTGGGGAGTATTGGGCAATTATTTACACGGAAGAACGCGCCGTGCGTGGGGTTGAGAAGTACATATTCCCCGCACGGCATAAATATGTTCTGAAATAAAATATATGGATCCGTGTTCTCGTGATTACGTGCCATGCGGGGAATTATTCTCGAATGGGACATATAGGATGACGGTTAAACGCACGTCGCGGTGTGGTGGAAGAATTTTTTGCGTGGGGAAAGGAGGGCAAGATTTTAAACGGGAGAACGCGCCGTGGGGGATGTTCAGAAGTACATATTCCCCGCACGGCATAAATACGTTCTGGGATAAATATTTCGGATTCGTGTACTCATGATTGCGTGCCGTGCGGGGAATTATTCTCGGTGGGAACATTTAGGGTAACGGTTAATCGCACGGAGCGGTGCGGTTGAAGAATTTTTCGCGCGGGGAAGGGAGGGCAAGTTTTTAAACGGGAGAACGTGCCGTGCGTGGGGTTGAGAAGTACATAATCCCCGCACGGCATAAATACGTTTTGAAATAAATAATATGGATTCGTGTGTTCGTGATTAAGTGCCGTGCGGGCAATTATTCTCGATGTGGACATGTAGGGTATCGATTAATCGCACGGCGCGTTGTGGTGGAAGATTTTTTCTCGTGGGGACGATTGGGCAAATATTTATACGGAAGAACGCGCCGTGCGTGGGGTTGAGAAGTACATATTTCCCGCACGGCATAAATACGTTCTGAAATAAAATATGTGGATTCGCGTGTTCGTGATTATGTGCCGTGCGGGTAATTATTCTCGATGGGGACATATAGGATGACGGTTAAACGCACGGCGCGGTGTGGTGGAAGAATTTTTTGCGTGGGGAAAGGAGGGCAAGATTTTAAACGGGAGAACGCGCCGTGCGTGGGGTTGAGAAGTACATATTCCCCGCACGGCATAAATAAATTCTGAAATAAAATATATGGATTCGTGTGTTCGTGATTATGTGCCGTGCAGGGAATTATTCTCGAAGGGGACATGTAGGGTATCGATTAATCGCACGGCGCGTTGTGGTGGAAGATTTTTTCTCGTGGGGACGATTGGGCAATTATTTACACGGAAGAACGCGCCGTGCGTGGGGTTGAGAAGTACATATTCCCCGCACGGCATAAATACGTTCTAAATTAAATTATATGGATCCGTGTGCTCGTGAATACGTGCCGTGAGGGGAATTATTCTCGATGGGGACATATATTATGACTGTTAAACGCACGGCGCGGTGTGGTGGAAGATTTTTTCGCGTGGGGAGGATTGGGAAAATATTTATACGGAAGTACGCGCCGTGCGTGGGGTTGAGAAGTACATATTCCCCGCACGGCATAAATACGTTCTTAAATAAATAATATGAATCCGTGTGCTCGTGATTACGTGCCGTGCGGGGAATTATTCTCGATGGGGACATGTAGGAGGACGGTTAAACGCACGGCGCAGTGTGGTGGAAGACTTAATTGCGTGGGGAAAGGAGGACAAGTCTTAAAACGGGAGAATGCGCCGTGGGGGGTGTTGAGAAGTACATATTCCCCGCACGGCATAAATACGTTCTGGGATAAATATTTTGGATTCGTGTACTCATGATTACGTGCCATGCGGGGAATTATTCTCGGTGGGCACATATAGGGTAACGGTTAAACGCACGGCGCGGTGTGGTGGAAGAATTTTTTGCGTGGGGAAAGGAGGGCAAGATTTTAAACGGGAGAACGCGCCGTGCGTGGGGTTGAGAAGTACATATTCCCCGCACGGCATAAATAAATTCTGAAATAAAATATATGGATTCGTGTGTTCGTGATTATGTGCCGTGCAGGGAATTATTCTCGAAGGGGACATGTAGGGTATCGATTAATCGCACGGCGCGTTGTGGTGGAAGATTTTTTCTCGTGGGGACGATTGGGCAATTATTTACACGGAAGAACGCGCCGTGCGTGGGGTTGAGAAGTACATATTTCCCGCACGGCATAAATACGTTCTGAAATAAAATATGTGGATTCGCGTGTTCGTGATTATGTGCCGTGCGGGGAATTATTCTCGATGGGGACATATAGGATGACGGTTAAACGCACGGCGGGGTGCGGTGGAAGAATTTTTCGCGCGGGGACCGGAGGGCAAGTTTTTAAACGGGAGAACGCGCCGTGCATGGGGTTGAGAAGTACATAATCCCCGCACGGCATAAATACGTTCTGAAATAAATTATATGGATTCGTGTGTTCGTGATTACGTGCCGTGCGGGGAATTATTCTCGATGGGGACATGTAGGATGACGGTTAAACGCACGACGCGGTGTGGTGGAAGAATTTTTTGCGTGGGGAAAGGAGGGCAAGATTTTAAACGGGAGAACGCACCGTGCGTGGGGTTGAGAAGTACATATTCCCCGCACGGCATAAATACATTCTGAAATAAAATATATGGATTCGTGTGTTCGTGATTATGTGCCGAGCAGGGAATTATTCTCGAAGGGGACATGTAGGGTATCGATTAATCGCACGGCGCAGTGTGGTGGAAGAATTTTTCGCGTGGGGAGGATTGGGCAAATATTTATACGGAAGTACGCGCCGTGCGTGGGGTTGAGAAGTACATGTTCCCCGCACAGCATAAATACGTTCTGAAATAAATAATATGGATCCGTGTGCTCGTGATTACGTGTCGTGCGTGGAATTATTCTCGATAGGGACATATAGGATGTTGGTTAAACGCACGGCGCGGTGTGGTGGAAGAATTTTTTGCGTGGGGACTGGAGGACAAGTCTTAAAACGGGAGAACGCGCCGTGGGGGGTGTTGAGAAGTACATATTCCCCGCACGGCATAAATACGTTCTGGGATAAATATTTTGGATTCGTGTACTCATGATTACGTGCCGTGCGGGGAATTATTCTCGGTGGGCACATATAGGATGTCGGTTAATCGCACGGCGCGGTGCGGTGGAAGAATTTTTCGCGCGGGGACAAGAGGGCAAGATTTTAAACGGGAGAACGCGCCGTGCGTGTAGTTGAGAAGTACATAATCCCCGCACGGAATAAATACGTTCTGAAATAAATTATATGGATCCGTGTGCACGTGATTACGTGCCGTGCGGGGAATTATTCTCGAGGTTAAACGCACGGCGCGGTGGGGTGGAAGACTTTTTTGCGTGGGGAAAGGAGGGCAAGGTTTTAAACAGGAGAACGCGCCGTGTTTGGGGTTCAGAAGTACATATTCCCCGCACGGCATAAATACGTTCTGAAATAAAATATATGGATTCGTGTGTTCGTGATTATGTGCCGTGCGGGGAATTATTCTCGAGGTTAAACGCACGGCGCGGTGTGGTGGATGAATTTTTTGCGTGGGGAAAGGAGGGCAAGATTTTAAATGGGAGAACGCGCCGTGCGTGTGGTTGAGAAGTACATATTCCCCGCACGGCATAAATACGTTTTGAAATAAATAATATGGATTTGTGTGTTCGTGATTAAGTACCGTGCGGGGAATTATTCTCGATGGGGATATGTAGGGTATCGATTAATCGCACGGCGCGTTGTGGTGGAATATTTTTTCGCGTGGGGACGATTGGGCAAATATTTATACGGAAGAACGCGCCTTGCGTGGGGTTGAGAAGTACATGTTCCCCTCACGGCATAAATACATTCTGAAATAAAATATATGGATCCGTGTGCTCGTGATTACGTGCCGTGCGCGGAATTATTCTCGATGGGGACATGTAGGATATCGATTAATCGCACGGCGCGTTGTGGTGGAAGATTTTTTCTGGTGGGGACGATTGGGCAAATATTAATACGGAAGAACGCGCCGTGCGTGGGGTTGAGAAGTACATATTCCCCGCACGGCATAAATACGTTCTGAAATCAATTATATGGATTCGTGTGTTCGTGATTATGTGCCGTGCAGGGAATTATTCTCGAAGGGGACATGTAGGGTATCGATTAATCGCACGGCGCGGTGTTATGGAAGAATTTTTCGCGTGCGGAGTATTGGGAAATTATTTACACGGAAGAACGCGCCGTGCGTGGGGTTGAGAAGTACATATTCCCCGCACGGCATAAATATGTTCTGAAATAAAATATATGGATCCGTGTTCTCGTGATTATGTGCCGTGCGGGGAATTATTCTCGAAAGGGACATGTAGGGTATCGATTAATCGCACGGCGCGGTGTTATGGAAGAATTTTTCGCGTGGGGAGTATTGGGAAATTATTTAAACGGAAGAACGCGCAGTGCGTGGGGTTGAGAAGTACATATTCCCCGCACGGCATAAATATGTTCTGAAATAAAATATATGGATCCGTGTTCTCGTGATTACGTGCCGTGCGGGGAATTATTCTCGAAGGGGACATATAGGATGACGGTTAAACGCACGGCGCGGTGTGGTGGAAGAATTTTTTCCGTGGGGAAAGGAGGGCAAGATTTTAAACGGGAGAACGCGCCGTGCGTGGGGTTTAAAAATACATATTCCCCGCACGGCATAAATACGTTCTTATATAAATAATATGAATCCGTGTGCTCGTGATTAAGTGCCGTGCGGGGAATTATTCTCGATGGGGACATATAGGATGACGGTTAAACGCACGGCGCGGTGTGGTGGAAGAATTTTTTGCGTGGGGAAAGGAGGGCAAGATTTTAAACGGGAGAACGCGCCGTGCGTGGGGTTGAGAAGTACATATTCCCCTCACGGCATAAATACGTTCTGAAATCAAATATATGGATTCGTGTGTTCGTGATTATGTGCCGTGCAGGGAATTATTCTCGAAAGGGACATCTAGGGTATCGATTAATCGCACGGCGCGGTGTTATGGAAGAATTTTTCGCGTGGGGAGTATTGGGGAAATATTTACACGGAAGAACGCGCCGTGCGTGGGGTTGAGAAGTACATATTTCCCGCACGGCATAAATACGTTCTGAAATAAATAATATGGATCCGTGTGCTCGTGAATACGTGCCGTGAGGGGAATTATTCTCGATGGGGACATATAGGATGACTGTTAAACGCACGGCGCGGTGTGGTGGAAGAAGTTTTTGCGTGGGGACAGGAGGGCAAGATTTTAAACCGAAGAACGTGCCGTGCGTGGGGTTGAGAAGTACATATTCCCCGCACGGCATAAATACATTCTGAAATAAAATATATGGATTCGTGTGTTCGTGATTATGTGCCGTGCAGGGAATTATTCTCGAAGGGGACATGTAGTTTATCGATTAATCGCACGGCGCGGTGTGGTGGAAGAATTTTTCGCGTGGGGAGGATTGGGAAAATATTTATACGGAAGTACGCGCCGTGCGTGGTGTTGAGAAGTACATATTCCCCGCACGGCATAAATACGTTCTTAAATAAATAATATGAATCCGTGTGCTCGTGATTACGTGCCGTAAGGGGAATTATTCTCGAAGGGGACATGTAGGGTATCTATTAATCGCACGGCGCGGTGTTATGGAAGATTTTTTCTCGTGGGGAAGATTGGGCAAATATTTATACGGAAGAACGCGCCGTGCGTGTGGTTGAGAAGTACATATTCCCCGCACGGCATAAATACGTTCTGAAATAAAATATATGGATTCGCGTGTTCATGATTATGTGCCGTGCGGGGAATTATTCTCGATGGGGACATGTAGGATGACGGTTAAACGCAGGGCGCGGTGTGGTGGAAGAATTTTATGCGTGGGGAAAGGAGGGCAAGATTTTAAACGGGAGAACGCGCCGTGCGTGGGGTTGAGAAGTACATATTCCCCGCACGGCATAAATACGTTCTGAAAGAAAATATATGGATTCGTGTGTTCGTGATTATGTGCCGTGCGGGGAATTATTCTCGAGGTTCAACGCACGGCGCGGTGTGGTGGACGAATTTTTCGCGTGGGGAAAGGAGGGCAAGATTTTAGACGGGAGAACGCGCCGTACGTGGGGTTGAGAAGTACATAATCCCCGCACGGAATAAATACGTTCTGAAATAAATTATATGGATCCGTGTGCACGTGATTACGTGCCGTGTGGGGAATTATTCTCGATGGGGACATATAGGATGACGGTTAAACGCACGGCGCGGTGTGGTAAAGAAATTTTTGCGTGGGGAAAGGAGGGCAAGATTTTAAATGGGAGAACGCGCCGTGCGTGGGGTTGAGAAGTACATATTCCCCGCACGGCATAAATACGTTTTGAAATAAAAAATATGGATTCGTGTGTTCGTGATTAAGTGCCGTGCGGGGAATTATTCTCGATGGGGACATGTAGGATATCGATTAATCGCACGGCGCGTTGTGGTGGAAGATTTTTTCTGGTGGGGACGATTGGGCAAATATTGATACGGAAGAACGCGCCGTGCGTGGGGTTGAGAAGTACATATTCTCCGCACGGCATAAATACGTTCTGAAATAAATTATATGGATTCGTGTGTTCGTGATTATGTGCCGTGCAGGGAATTATTCTCGAAGGGGGCATGTAGGGTATCGATTAATCGCACGGCGCGGTGTTATGGAAGAATTTTTCGCGTGGGGAGTATTGGGCAATTATTTACACGGAAGAACGCGCCGTGCGTGGGGTTGAGAAGTACATATTCCCCGCACGGCATAAATATGTTCTGAAATAAAATATATGGATCCGTTTTCTCGTGATTACGTGCCATGCGGGGAATTATTCTCGAATGGGACATATAGGATGACGGTTAAACGCACGGCGCTGTGTGGTGGAAGAATTTTTTGCGTGGGGAAAGGAGGGCAAGATTTTAAACGGGAGAACGCGCCGTGCGTGGGGTTCAGAAATACATATTTCCCGCACGGCATAAATACGTTCTTAAATAAATAATATGAATCCGTGTGCTCGTGATTACGTGCCGTGCGGGGAATTATTCTCGATGGGGACATATAGGATGACGGTTAGACGCACGGCGCGGTGTGGTGGAAGAATTTTTTGCATGGGGACAGGAGGACAAGTCTTTAAACGGGAGAACGCGCCGTGGGGGATGTTCAGAGGTACATATTCCCCGCACGGCATAAATACGTTCTGGAATAAATATTTCGGATTCGTGTACTCATGATTGCGTGCCGTGCGGGGAATTATTCTCGGTGGGAACATTTAGGGTAACGGTTAATCGCACGGCGCGGTGCGGTTGAAGAATTTTTCGCGCGGGGAAGGGAGGGCAAGTTTTTAAACGGAAGAACGCGCCGTGCGTGGGGTTGAGAAGTACATATTTCCCGCACGGCATAAATACGTTCTGAAATAAATTATATGGATCCGTGTGCACGTGATTACGTGACGTGCGGGGAATTATTCTCGATGGGGACATATAGGATGGCGGTTAAACGCACGGCGCGGTGTGGTGGAAGAATTTTTTGCGTGGGGAAAGGAGGGCAAGATTTTAAACGGGAGAACGCGCCGTGCGTGGGGTTGAGAAGTACATATTCCCCGCACGGCATAAATAAATTCTGAAATAAAATATATGGATTCGTGTGTTCGTGATTATGTGCCGTGCAGGGAATTATTCTCGAAGGGGACATGTAGGGTATCGATTAATCGCACGGCGCGTTGTGGTGGAAGATTTTTTCTCGTGGGGACGATTGGGCAATTATTTACACGGAAGAACGCGCCGTGCGTGGGGTTGAGAAGTACATATTCCCCGCACGGCATAAATACGTTCTGAAATAAATTATATGGATCCGTGTGCTCGTGAATACGTGCCGTGAGGGGAATTATTCTCGATGGGGACATATATTATGACTGTTAAACGCACGGCGCGGTGTGGTGAAAGAATTTTTTGCGTGGGGACAGAAGGGCAAGATTTTAAACGAAAGAACGTGCCGTGCGTGGGGTTGAAAAGTACATATTCCCCGCACGGCATAAATAAATTCTGAAATAAAATATATGGATTCGTGTGTTCGTGATTATGTGCCGTGCAGGGAATTATTCTCGAAGGGGACATGTAGGATGACGGTTAAACGCACGACGCGGTGTGGTGGAAGAATTTTTTGCGTGGGGAAAGGAGGGCAAGATTTTAAACGGGAGAACGCACCGTGTGTGGGGTTGAGATGTACATATTCCCCGCACGGCATAAATACGTTCTTAAATAAATAATATGAATCCGTGTGCTCGTGATTACGTGCCGTGCGGGGAATTATTCTCGATGGGGACATGTAGGAGGACGGTTAAACGCACGGAGCGGTGTGGTGGAAGACTTAATTGCGTGGGGACAGGAGGACAAGTCTTAAAACGGGAGAATGCGCCGTGGGGGGTGTTGAGAAGTACATATTCCCCGCACGGCATAAATACGTTCTGGGATAAATATTTTGGATTCGTGTACTCATGATTACGTGCCATGCGGGGAATTATTCTCGGTGGGCACATATAGGGTAACGGTTAATCGCACGGCGGGGTGCGGTGGAAGAATTTTTCGCGCGGGGACCGGAGGGCAAGTTTTTAAACGGGAGAACGCGCCGTGCATGGGGTTGAGAAGTACATAATCCCCGCACGGCATAAATACGTTCTGAAATAAATTATATGGATTCGTGTGTTCGTGATTACGTGCCGTGCGGGGAATTATTCTCGATGGGGACATGTAGGATGACGGTTAAACGCACGACGCGGTGTGGTGGAAGAATTTTTTGCGTGGGGAAAGGAGGGCAAGATTTTAAACGGGAGAACGCACCGTGCGTGGGGTTGAGAAGTACATATTCCCCGCACGGCATAAATACGTTCTTAAATAAATAATAAGAATCCGTGTGCTCGTGATTACGTGCCGTGCGGGGAATTATTCTCGATGGGGACATATAGGATGACGGTTAAACGCACGGCGCGGTGTGGTGGAAGAATTGTTTGCGTGGGGACAGGAGGACAAGTCTTAAAACGGGAGAACGCGCCGTGGGGGGTGTTGAGAAGTACATATTCCCCGCACGGCGTAAATACGTTCTGGGATAAATATTTTGGATTCGTGTACTCATGATTACGTGCCGTGCGGGGAATTATTCTAGGTGGGCACATATAGGGTAACAGTTAATCGCACGGCGCGGTGTGGTGGAAGAATTTTTTGCGTGGGGAAAGGAGGGCAAGATTTTAAATGGGAGAACGCGCCGTGCGTGGGGTTGAGAAGTACATATTCCCCGCACGGCATAAATACGTTTTGAAATAAATAATATGGATTCGTGTGTTCGTGATTAAGTGCCGTGCGGGGAATTATTCTCGATGGGGACATGTAGGTTATCGATTAATCGCACGGCGCGTTGTGGTGGAAGATTTTTTCTCGTGGGGACGATTGGGCAAATATTTATACGGAAGAACGCGCCGTGCATGGGGTTGAGAAGTACATATTCCCCGCACGGCATAAATACATTCTGAAATAAAATATATGGATTCGTGTGTTCGTGATTATGTGCCGAGCAGGGAATTATTCTCGAAGGGGACATGTAGGGTATCGATTAATCGCACGGCGCAGTGTGGTGGAAGAATTTTTCGCGTGGGGAGGATTGGGCAAATATTTATACGGAAGTACGCGCCGTGCGTGGGGTTGAGAAGTACATGTTCCCCGCACAGCATAAATACGTTCTGAAATAAATAATATGGATCCGTGTGCTCGTGATTACTTGTCGTGCGTGGAATTATTCTCGATAGGGACATATAGGATGTCGGTTAAACGCACGGCGCGGTGTGGTGGAAGAATTTTTTGCGTGGGGACTGGAGGACAAGTCTTAAAACGGGAGAACGCGCCGTGGGGGGTGTTGAGAAGTACATATTCCCCGCACGGCATAAATACGTTCTGGGATAAATATTTTGGATTCGTGTACTCATGATTACGTGCCGTGCGGGGAATTATTCTCGGTGGGCACATATAGGATGTCGGTTAATCGCACGGCGCGGTGCGGTGGAAGAATTTTTCGCGCGGGGACAAGAGGGCAAGTTTTTAAACGGGAGAACGCGCCGTGCGTGTAGTTGAGAAGTACATAATCCCCGCACGGCATAAATACGTTCTGAAATAAATTATATGGATCCGTGTGCACGTGATTACGTGCCGTGCGGGGAATTATTCTCGAGGTTAAACGCACGGCGCGGTGGGGTGGAAGAATTTTTTGCGTGGGGAAAGGAGGGCAAGGTTTTAAACAGGAGAACGCGCCGTGTTTGGGGTTCAGAAGTACATATTCCCCGCACGGCATAAATACGTTCTGAAATAAAATATATGGATTCGTGTGTTCGTGATTATGTGCCGTGCGGGGAATTATTCTCGAGGTTAAACGCACGGCGCGGTGTGGTGAATGAATTTTTTGCGTGGGGAAAGGAGGGCAAGATTTTAAATGGGAGAACGCGCCGTGCGTGGGGTTGAGAAGTACATATTCCCCGCACGGCATAAATACGTTTTGAAATAAATAATATGGATTCGTGTGTTCGTGATTAAGTACCGTGCGGGGAATTATTCTCGATGGGGATATGTAGGGTATCGATTAATCGCACGGCGCGTTGTGGTGGAATATTTTTTCGCGTGGGGACGATTGGGCAAATATTTATACGGAAGAACGCGCCTTGCGTGGGGTTGAGAAGTACATGTTCCCCTCACGGCATAAATACATTCTGAAATAAAATATATGGATCCGTGTGCTCGTGATTACGTGCCGTGCGCGGAATTATTCTCGATGGGGACATGTAGGATATCGATTAATCGCACGGCGCGTTGTGGTGGAAGATTTTTTCTGGTGGGGACGATTGGGCAAATATTAATACGGAAGAACGCGCCTTGCGTGGGGTTGAGAAGTACATATTCCCCGCACGGCATAAATACGTTCTGAAATCAATTATATGGATTCGTGTGTTCGTGATTATGTGCCGTGCAGGGAATTATTCTCGAAGGGGACATGTAGGGTATCGATTAATCGCACGGCGCGGTGTTATGGAAGAATTTTTCGCGTGCGGAGTATTGGGAAATTATTTACACGGAAGAACGCGCCGTGCGTGGGGTTGAGAAGTACATATTCCCCGCACGGCATAAATATGTTCTAAAATAAAATATATGGATCCGTGTTCTCGTGATTACGTGCCGTGCGGCTAATTATTCTCGAAGGGGACATATAGGATGATGGTTAAACGCACGCCGCGGTGTGGTGGAAGAATTTTTTGCGTGGGGAGTATTGGGCAAATATTTACACGGAAGAACGCGCCGTGCGTGGGGTTGAGAAGTACATATTTCCCGCACGGCATAAATACGTTCTGAAATAAATAATATGGATCCGTGTGCTCGTGAATACGTGCCGTGAGGGGAATTATTCTCGATGGGGACATATAGGATGACTGTTAAACGCACGGCGCGGTGTGGTGGAAGAATTTTTTGCGTGGGGACAGGAGGGCAAGATTTTAAACGGAAGAACGTGCCGTGCGTGGGGTTGAGAAGTACATATTCCCCGAACGGCATAAATACATTCTGAAATAAAATATATGGATTCGTGTGTTCGTGATTATGTGCCGTGCAGGGAATTATTCTCGAAGGGGACATGTAGTTTATCGATTAATCGCACGGCGCGGTGTGGTGGAAGAATTTTTCGCGTGGGGAGGATTGGGAAAATATTTATACGGAAGTACGCGCCGTGTGTGGGGTTGAGAAGTACATATTCCCCGCACGGCATAAATACGTTCTTAAATAAATAATATGAATCCGTGTGCTCGTGATTACCTGCCGTAAGGGGAATTATTCTCGAAGGGGACATGTAGGGTATCTATTAATCGCACGGCGCGGTGTTATGGAAGATTTTTTCTCGTGGGGACGATTGGGCAAATATTTATACGGAAGAACGCGCCGTGTGTGTGGTTGAGAAGTACATATTCCCCGCACGGCATAAATACGTTCTGAAATAAAATATATGGATTCGCGTGTTCATGATTATGTGCCGTGCGGGGAATTATTCTCGATGGGGACATGTAGGATGACGGTTAAACGCAGGGCGCGGTGTGGTGGAAGAATTTTTTGCGTGGGGACAGGAGGGAAAGTTTTTAAACGGGAGAACGCGCCGTGCGTGGTGTTGAGAAGTACATATTCCCCGCACGGCATAAATACGTTCTGAAATAAAATATATGGATTCGTGTGTTCGTGATTATGTGCCGTGCGGGGAATTATTCTCGAGGTTAAACGCACGGCGCGGTGTGGTGGAAGAATTTTATGCGTGGGGAAAGGAGGGCAAGATTTTAAACGGGAGAACGCGCCGTGCGTGGGGTTGAGAAGCACATATTCCCCGCACGGCATAAATACGTTCTGAAAGAAAATATATGGATTCGTGTGTTCGTGATTATGTGCCGTGCGGGGAATTATTCTCAAGGTTCAACGCACGGCGCGGTGTGGTGGACGAATTTTTCGCGTGGGGAAAGGAGGGCAAGATTTTAAACGGGAGAACGCGCCGTACGTGGGGTTGAGAAGTACATAATCCCCGCACGGAATAAATACGTTCTGAAATAAATTATATGGATCCGTGTGCACGTGATTACGTGCCGTGCGGGGAATTATTCTCGATGGGGACATATAGGATGACGGTTAAACGCACGGCGCGGTGTGGTAAAGAAATTTTTGCGTGGGGAAAGGAGGGCAAGATTTTAAATGGGAGAACGCGCCGTGCGTGGGGTTGAGAAGTACATATTCCCCGCACGGCATAAATACGTTTTGAAATAAAAAATATGGATTCGTGTGTTCGTGATTAAGTGCCGTGCGGGGAATTATTCTCGATGGGGACATGTAGGATATCGATTAATCGCACGGCGCGTTGTGGTGGAAGATTTTTTCTGGTGGGGACGATTGGGCAAATATTTACACGGAAGAACGCGCCGTGCGTGGGGTTGAGAAGTACATATTCCCCGCACGGCATAAATATGTTCTGAAATAAAATATATGGATCCGTGTTCTCGTGATTACGTGCCATGCGGGGAATTATTCTCGAATGGGACATATAGGATGACGGTTAAACGCACGGCGCGGTGTGGTGGAAGAATTTTTTGCGTGGGGAAAGGAGGGCAAGATTTTAAACGGGAGAACGCGCCGTGCGTGGGGTTGAGAAATACATATTCCCCGCACGGCATAAATACGTTCTTAAATAAATAATATGAATCCGTGTGCTCGTGATTACGTGCCGTGCGGGGAATTATTCTCGATGGGGATATATAGGATGACGGTTAGACGCACGGCGCGGTGTGGTGGAAGAATTTTTTGCATGGGGACAGGAGGACAAGTCTTTAAACGGGAGAACGCGCCGTGGGGGATGTTCAGAAGTACATATTCCCCGCACGGCATAAATACGTTCTGGGATAAATATTTCGGATTCGTGTACTCATGATTGCGTGCCGTGCGGGGAATTATTCTCGGTGGGAACATTTAGGGTAACGGTTAATCGCACGGCGCGGTGCGGTTGAAGAATTTTTCGCGCGGGGAAGGGAGGGCAAGTTTTTAAACGGGAGAACGTGCCGTGCGTGGGGTTGAGAAGTACATAATCCCCGCACGGCATAAAGTGTCACGAACGCACGGATTCGTGTGTTCGTGATTAAGTGCCGTGCGGGCAATTATTCTCGATGTGGACATGTAGGGTATCGATTAATCGCACGGCGCGTTGTGGTGGAAGATTTTTTCTCGTGGGGACGATTGGGCAAATATTTATACGGAAGAACGCGCCGTGCGTGGGTTTGAGAAGTACATATTCCCCGCACGGCATAAATATGTTCTGAAATAAAATATATGGATCCGTGTTCTCGTGATTACGTGCCGTGCGGGGAATTATTCTCGAAGGGGACATATAGGATGACGGTTAAACGCACGGCGCGGTGTGGTGGAAGAATTTTTTCCGTGGGGAAAGGAGGGCAAGTTTTTAAACGGGAGAACGCGCCGTGCGTGGGGTTTAAAAATACATATTCCCCGCACGGCATAAATACGTTCTTATATAAATAATATGAATCCGTGTGCTCGTGATTACGTGCCGTGCGGGGAATTATTCTCGATGGGGACATATAGGATGACGGTTAGACGCACGGCGCGGTGTGGTGGAAGAATTTTTTGCATGGGGACAGGAGGACAAGTCTTTAAACGGGAGAACGCGCCGTGGGGGATGTTCAGAAGTACATATTCCCCGCACGGCATAAATACGTTCTGGGATAAATATTTCGGATTCGTGTACTCATGATTACGTGCCGTGCGGGGAATTATTCTCGGTGGGAACATTTAGGGTAACGGTTAATCGCACGGCGCGGTGCGGTTGAAGAATTTTTCGCGCGGGGAAGGGAGGGCAAGTTTTTAAACGGGAGAACGTGCCGTGCGTGGGGTTGAGAAGTACATAATCCCCGCACGGCATAAATACGTTCTGAAATAAATTATATGGATCCGTGTGCACGTGATTACGTGCCGTGCGGGGAATTATTCTCGATGGGGACATATAGGATGACGGTTAAACGCACGGCGCGGTGTGGTGGAAGAATTTTTTGCGTGGGGAAAGGAGGGCAAGATTTTAAATGAGAGAACGCGCCGTGCGTGTGGTTGAGAAGTACATATTCCCCGCACGGCATAAATAAGTTTTGAAATAAATAATATGGATTCGTTTGTTCGTGATTAAGTGCCGTGCGGGCAATTATTCTCGATGTGGACATGTAGGGTATCGATTAATCGCACGGCGCGTTGTGGTGGAAGATTTTTTCTCGTGGGGACGATTGGGCAAATATTTATACGGAAGAACGCGCCGTGCGTGGGGTTGAGAAGTACATATTCCCCGCACGGCATAAATACGTTCTGAAATAAAATATATGGATTCGCGTGTTCGTGATTATGTGCCGTGCGGGGAATTATTCTCGATGGGGACATATAGGATGACGGTTAAACGCACGGCGCGGTGTGGTGGAAGAATTTTTTGCGTGGGGAAAGGAGGGCAAGATTTTAAAAGGGAGAACGCGCCGTGCGTGGGGTTGAGAAGTACATATTCCCCTCACGGCATAAATACGTTCTGAAATAAAATATATGGATTCGTGTGTTCGTGATTATGTCCCGTGCAGGGAATTATTCTCGAAGGGGACATGTAGGGTATCGATTAAACGCACGGCGCGTTGTGGTGGAAGATTTTTTCTCGTGGGGGACGATTGGGCAAATATTTATACGGAAGTACGCGCCGTGCGTGGGGTTGAGAAGTACATATTCCCCGCACGGCATAAATACGTTCTTAAATAAATAATATGAATCCGTGTGCTCGTGATTACGTGCCGTAAGGGGAATTATTCTCGATGGGGACATGTAGGATGACGGTTAAACGCACGGCGCGGTGTGGTGGAAGACTTTTTTGCGTGGGGACAGGAGGACAAGTCTTAAAACGGGAGAATGCGCCGTGGGGGGTGTTGAGAAGTACATATTCCCCGCACGGCATAAATACATTCTGGGATAAATATTTTGGATTCGTGTACTCATGATTACGTGCCATGCGGGGAATTATTCTCGGTGGGCACATATAGGGTAACGGTTAATCGCACGGCGCGGTGCGGTGGAAAAATTTTTCACGCGGGGACCGGAGGGCAAGTTTTAAAACGGGAGAACGCGCCGTGCATGGGGCTTAGAAGTACATAATCCCCGCACGGCATAAATACGTTCTGAAATAAATTATATGGATCCGTGTGCACGTGATTACGTGCCGTGCTGGGAATTACTCTGGAGGTTAAACGCAGGACGCGGTGTGGTGGAATAATTTTTTGCGTGGGGAAAGGAGGGCAAGATTTTAAACGGGAGAACGCGCCGTGCGTGGGGTTGAGAAGTACATATTCCCCGCACGGCATAAATACGTTCTGAAATAAAATATATGGATTCGTGTGTTCGTGATTACGTGCCGTGCGGGGAATTATTCTCGATGGGGACATGTAGGATGACGGTTAAACGTACGGCGCGGTGTGGTGGAAGAATTATTTGCGTGGGGACAGGAGGACAAGTCTTTAAACGGGAGAACGCGCCGTGCGGGGGGTTGAGAAGTACATATTCCCCGCACGGCATAAATACGTTCTTAAATAAATAATATGAATCCGTGTGCTCGTGATTACGTGCCGTGCGGGGAATTATTCTCGATGGGGAGATATAGGATGACGGTTAGACGCACGGCGCGGTGTGGTGGAAGAATTTTTTGCATGGGGACAGGAGGACAAGTCTTTAAACGGGAGAACGCGCCGTGGGGGATGTTCAGAAGTACATATTCCCCGCACGGCATAAATACGTTCTGGGATAAATATTTCGGATTCGTGTACTCACGATTACGTGCCGTGCGGGGAATTATTCTCGGTGGGAACATTTAGGGTAACGGTTAATCGCACGGCGCGGTGCGGTTGAAGAATTTTTCGCGCGGGGAAGGGAGGGCAAGTTTTTAAACGGGAGAACGTGCCGTGCGTGGGGTTGAGAAGTACATAACCCCCGCACGGCATAAATACGTTCTGAAATAAATTATATGGATCCGTGTGCACGTGATTACGGGCCGTGCGGGGAATTATTCTCGAAGGGGACATATAGGATGACGGTTAAACGCACGGCGCGGTGTGGTGGAAGAATTTTTTGCGTGGGGAAAGGAGGGCAAGATTTTAAATGAGAGAACGCGCCGTGCGTGTGGTTGAGAAGTACATATTCCCCGCACGGCATAAATAAGTTTTGAAATAAATAATATGGATTCGTTTGTTCGTGATTAAGTGCCGTGCGGGCAATTATTCTCGATGTGGACATGTAGGGTATCGATTAATCGCACGGCGCGTTGTGGTGGAAGATTTTTTCTCGCGGGGACGATTGGGCAAATATTTATACGGAAGAACGCGCCGTGCGTGGGGTTGAGAAGTACATATTCCCCGCACGGCATAAATACGTTCTGAAATAAAATATATGGATTCGCGTGTTCGTGATTATGTGCCGTGCGGGGAATTATTCTCGATGGGGACATATAGGATGACGGTTAAACGCACGGCGCGGTGTGGTGGAAGAATTTTTTGCGTGGGGAAAGGAGGGCAAGATTTTAAACGTGAGAACGCGCCGTGCGTGGGGTTGAGAAGTACATATTCCCCTCACGGCATAAATACGTTCTGAAATAAAATATATGGATTCGTGTGTTCGTGATTATGTCCCGTGCAGGGAATTATTCTCGAAGGGGACATGTAGGGTAACGATTAATCGCACGGCGCGTTGTGGTGGAAGATTTTTTCTCGTGGGGACGACTGGGCAAATATTTATACGGAAGAACGCGCCGTGCGTGGGGTTGAGAAGTACATATTCCCCTCACGGCATAAATACGTTCTGAAATCAAATATATGGATTCGTGTGTTCGTGATTATGTGCCGTGCAGGGAATTATTCTCGAAGGGGACATGTAGGGTTTCGATTAATCGCACGGCGCGGTGGTATGGAAGAATTTTTCGCGTGGGGAGTATTGGGCAAATATTTACACGGAAGAACGCGCCGTGCGTGGGGTTGAGAAGTACATATTCCCCGCACGGCATAAATACGTTCTGAAATAAATAATATGGATCCGTTTGCTCGTGAATACGTGCCGTGAGGGGAATTATTCTCGATGGGGACATATAGGATGACTGTTAAACGCACGGCGCGGTGTGGTGGAAGAATTTTTTGCGTGGGGACAGGAGGGCAAGTCTTAAAACGGGAGAACGCGCCGTGGGGGGTGTTCAGAAGTACATATTCCCCGCACGGCATAAATTCGTTCTGGGATAAATATTTTGGATTCGTGTACTCATGATTACGTGCCGTGCGGGGAATTATTCTCGATGGGCACATATAGGGTAACGGTTAATCGCACGGCGCGGTGCGGTGGAAGAATTTTTCGCGTGGGGACATGAGGGCAAGTTTTTAAACGGGAGAACGCGCCGTGCGTGGGGTTGAGAAGTACATAATCTCCGTACGGCATAAATACGTTCTGAAATAAATTATATGGATCCGTGTGCTCGTGATTAAGTGCCGTGCGGGGAATTATTCTCGATGGGGACATGTAGGTTATCGATTAATCGCACGGCGCGTTGTGGTGGAAGATTTTTTCTCGTGGGGACGATTGGGCAAATATTTATACGGAAGAACGCGCCGTGCGTGGGGTTGAGAAGTACATATTCCCCGCACGGCATAAATACGTTCTGAAATAAAATATATGGATACGTGTGTTCGTGATTATTTGCCGTGCGGGGAATTATTCTCGAGGTTAAACGCACGGCGCGGTGTGGTGGAAGAATTTTTTGCGTGGGGACAGGAGGGCAAGATTTTAAACGGAAGAACGTGCCGTGCGTGGGGTTGAGAAGTACATATTCCCCGCACGGCATAAATACGTTCTGAAATAAAATATATGGATTCGTGTGTTCGTGATTATGTGCCGTGCAGGGAATTATTCTCGAAGGGGACATGTAGGGTATCGATTAATCGCACGGCGCGGTGTGGTGGAAGAATTTTTCGCGTGGGGAGGATTGGGCAAATATTTATACGGAAGTAAGCGCCGTGCGTGGGGTTGAGAAGTACATATTCCCCGCACGGCATAAATACGTTCTGAAATAAATAATATGGATCCGTGTGCTCGTGATTACGTGCCGTGCGGGGAATTATTCTCGATGGGGACATGTAGGATGACGGTTAAACGCACGGCGCGGTGTGGTGGAAGAATTTTTTGCGTGTGGACAAGAGGACAAGTCTTAAAACGGGAGAACGCGCCGTGGGGGGTGTTGAGAAATACATATTCCCCGCACGGCATATATACGTTCTGGGATAAATATTTTGGATTCGTGTACTCATGATTACGTGCCGTGCGGGGAATTATTCTAGGTGGGCACATATAGGGTAACAGTTAATCGCACGGCGCGGTGTGGTGGAAGAATTTTTTGCGTGGGGAAAGGAGGGCAAGATTTTAAATGGGAGAACGTGCCGTGCGTGGGGTTGAGAAGTACATATTCCCCGCACGGCATAAAAACGTTTTGAAATAAATAATATGGATTCGTGTGTTCGTGATTAAGTGCCGTGCGGGGAATTATTCTCGATGGGGACATGTAGGTTATCGATTAATCGCACGGCGCGTTGTGGTGGAAGATTTTTTCTCGTGGGGACGATTGGGCAAATATTTATACGGAAGAACGCGCCGTGCGTGGGGTTGAGAAGTACATATTCCCCGCACGGCATAAATACGTTCTGAAATCAAATATATGGATTCGTGTGTTCGTGATTATGTGCCGTGCAGGGAATTATTCTCGAAGGGGACATGTAGGGTATCGATTAATCGCACGGCGCGTTGTGGTGGAATGTTTTTTCGAGTGGGGACGATTGGGCAAATATTTATACGGAAGAACGCGCCGTGCGTGGGGTTAAGAAGTACATGTTCCCCTCACGGCATAAATACATTCTGAAATAAAATATATGGATCCGTGTGCTCGTGATTACGTGCCGTGCGGGGAATTATTCTTGATGGGGACCTATAGGATGACGGTTAAACGCACGGCGCGGTGTGGTGGAAGAATTTTTTGCGTGGGGACAGGAGGGCAAGATTTTAAACGGAAGAACGTGCCGTGCGTGGGGTTGAGAAGTACATATTCCCCGCACGGCATAAATACGTTCTGAAATAAAATATATGGATTCGTGTGTTCGTGATTATGTGCCGTGCAGGGAATTATTCTCGAAGGGGACATGTAGGGTATCGATTAATCGCACGGCGCAGTGTGGTGGAAGAATTTTTCGCGTGGGGAGGATTGGGCAAATATTTATACGGAAGTACGCACCGTGCGTGGGGTTGAGAAGTACATATTCCCCGCACGGCATAAAAACGTTCTGAAATAAATAATATGGATCCGTGTGCTCGTGATTACGTGCCGTGCGGGGAATTATTCTCGATGGGGACATATAGGATGTCGGTTAAACGCACGGCGCGGTGTGGTGGAAGAATTTTTTGCGTGGGGACAGGAGGACAAGTCTTTAAACGGGAGAACGCGCCGTGGGGGGTGTTCAGAAGTACATATTCCGCGCACGGCATAAATTCGTTCTGGGATAAATATTTTGGATTCGTGTACTCATGATTACGTGCCTTGCGGGGAATTATTCTCGATGGGCACATATATGGTAACGGTTAATCGCACGGCGCGGTGCGGTGGAAGAATTTTTCGCGTGGGGACAGGAGGGCAAGTTTTTAAACGGGAGAACGCGCCGTGCGTGGGGTTGAGAAGTACATAATCTCCGTACGGCATAAATACGTTCTGAAATAAATTATATGGATCCGTGTGCTCGTGATTACGTGCCGTGCGGGGAATTATTCTCGGTGGGCACATATAGGGTAACGGTTAATCGCACGGCGCTTAGCGGTGGAAGAATTTTTCGCGCGGGGACAAGAGGGCAAGTTTTTAAACGGGAGAACGCGCCGTGCGTGTGGTTGAGAAGTACCTAATCCCCGCACGGCATAAATACGTTCTGAAATAAATTATATGGATCCGTGTGCACGTGATTACGTGCCGTGCGGGGAATTATTCTCGAGGTTAAACGCACGGCGCGGTGGGGTGGAAGAATTTTTTGCGTGGGGAAAGGAGGGCAAGGTTTTAAACAGGAGAACGCGCCGTGCTTGGGGTTGAGTAGTACATATTCCCAGCACGGCATAAATACGTTCTGAAATAAAATATATGGATTCGTGTGTTCGTGATTATTTGCCGTGCGGGGAATTATTCTCGAGGTTAAACGCACGGCGCGGTGTGGTGGAAGAATTTTTTGCGTGGGGACAGGAGGGCAAGATTTTAAACGGAAGAACGTGCCGTGCGTGGGGTTGAGAAGTACATATTCCCCGCACGGCATAAATACTTTCTGAAATAAAATATATGGATTCGTGTGTTCGTGATTATGTGCCGTGCAGGGAATTATTCTCGAAGGGGACATGTAGGGTATCGATTAATCGCACGGCGCAGTGTGGTGGAAGAATTTTTCGCGTGGGGAGGATTGGGCAAATATTTATACGGAAGTACGCGCCGTGCGTGGGGTTGAGAAGTACATATTCCCCGCACGGCATAAATACGTTCTGAAATAAATAATATGGATCCGTGTGCTCGTGATTACGTGCCGTGCGGGGAATTATTCTCGATGGGGACATGTAGGATGACGGTTAAACGCACGGCGCGGTGTGGTGGAAGAATTTTTTGCGTGTGGACAAGAGGACAAGTCTTAAACGGGAGAACGCGCCGTGGGGGGTGTTGAGAAATACATATTCCCCGCACGGCATAAATACGTTCTGGGATAAATATTTTGGATTCGTGTACTCATGATTACGTGCCGTGCGGGGAATTATTCTAGGTGGGCACATATAGGGTAACAGTTAATCGCACGGCGCGGTGTGGTGGAAGATTTTTTCTCGTGGGGACGATTGGGCAAATATTTATACGGAAGAACGCGCCGTGCGTGGGGTTGAGAAGTACATATTCCCCGCACGGCATAAATACGTTCTGAAATCAAATATATGGATTCGTGTGTTCGTGATTATGTGCCGTGCAGGGAATTATTCTCGAAGGGGACATGTAGGGTATCGATTAATCGCACGGCGCGGTGTGGTGGAAGAATTTTTCGCGTGAGGAGTATTGGGCAATTATTT
The DNA here is from genome assembly GCA_964019185.1 of Maratus speculifer. Taxonomy (NCBI): domain Eukaryota; kingdom Metazoa; phylum Arthropoda; class Arachnida; order Araneae; family Salticidae; genus Maratus; species Maratus speculifer. The sequence goes on along the minus strand of OZ025296.1, from coordinate 338,767,591 downwards.
ACACGGAAGAACGCGCCGTGCGTGGGGTTGAGAAGTAAATAATACCCGCACGGCATAAATACGTTCTGAAATAAATTATATCGATCCGTGTGCACGTGATTACGTGACGTGCGGGGAATTATTCTCAATGGGGACATATAGGATGGCAGTTAAACGCACGGCGCGGTGTAGTGGAAGAATTTTTTGCGTCTGGAAAGGAGGGCAAGATTTTAAACGGAAGAACGTGCCGTGCGTTGGGTTGAGAAGTACATATTCCCCGCACGGCATAAATACGTTCTGAAATAAAATATATGGATTCGTGTGTTCGTGATTATCTGCCGTGCAGGGAATTATTCTCGAAGGGGACATGTAGGGAATCGATTAATCGCACGGCGCAGTGTGGTGGAAGAATTTTTCGCGTGGGGAGGATTGGGCAAATATTTATACGGAAGTACGCGCCGTGCGTGGGGTTGAGAAGTACATATTCCCCGCACGGCATAAATACGTTCTGAAATAAATAATATGGATCCGTGTGCTCGTGGTTACGTGCCGTGCGTGGAATTATTCTCGATGGGGACATATAGGATGTCGGTTAAACGCACGGCGCGGTGTGGTGGAAGAATTTTTTGCGTGGGGACAGAAGGACAAGTCTTAAAACGGGAGAACGCGCCGTGGAGGGGTTTGAGAAGTACATATTCCCCGCACGGCATAAATACGTTCTGGGATAAATATTTTGGATTCGTGTACTCATGATTACGTGCCGTGCGGGGAATTATTCTCGGTGGGCACATATAGGGTAACGGTTAATCGCACGGCGCGGTGCGGTGGAAGAATTTTTCGCGCGGGGACAAGAGGGCAAGTTTTTAAACGGGAGATCGCGCCGTGCGTGTGGTTGAGAAGTACATAATCCCCGCACGGCATAAATACGTTCTGAAATAAATTATATGGATCCGTGTGCACGTGATTACGTGCCGTGCGGGGAATTATTCTCGAGGTTAAACGCACGGCGCGGTGGGGTGGAAGAATTTTTTGCGTGGGGAAAGGAGGGCAAGGTTTTAAACAGGAGAACGCGCCTTGCTTGGGGTTGAGAAGTACATATTCCCCGCACGGCATAAATACGTTCTGAAATAAAATATATGGATTCGTGTGTTCGTGATTAAGTACCGTGCGGGGAATTATTCTCGATGGGGACATGTAGGGTATCGATTAATCGCACGGCGCGTTGTGGTGGAATATTTTTTCGCGTGGGGACGATTGGGCAAATATTTATACGGAAGAACGCGCCGTGCGTGGGGTTAATAAGTACATGTTCCCCTCACGGCATAAATACATTCTGAAATAAAATATATGGATCCGTGTGCTCGTGATTACGTGCCGTGCGGGGAATTATTCTCGATGGGGACATGTAGGATATCGATTAATCGCACGGCGCGTTGTGGTGGAAGATTTTTTCTGGTGGGGAGGATTGGGCAAATATTGATACGGAAGAACGCGCCGTGCGTGGGGTTGAGAAGTACATATTCCCCGCACGGCATAAATACGTTCTGAAATCAATTATATGGATTCGTGTGTTCGTGATTATGTGCCGTGCAGGGAATTATTCTCGAAGGGGACATGTAGGGTATCGATTAATCGCACATCGCGGTGTTATGGAAGAATTTTTCGCGTGGGGAGTATTGGGAAATAATTTACACGGAAGAACGCGCCGTGCGTGGGGTTGAGAAGTACATATTCCCCGCACGGCATAAATATGTTCTGAAATAAAATATATGGATCCGTGTTCTCGTGATTACGTGCCGTGCGGGGAATTATTCTCGAAGGGGACATATAGGATGACGGTTAAACGCACGGCGCGGTGTGGTGGAAGAATTTTTTGCGTGGGGAAAGGAGCGCAAGATTTTAAACGGGAGAACGCGCCGTGCGTGGGGTTTAGAATTACATATTCCCCGCACGGCATAAATACGTTCTTAAATAAATAATATGAATCCGTGTGCTCGTGATTACGTGCCGTGCGGGGAATTATTCTCGATGGGGACATATAGGATGACGGTTAGACGCACGGCGCGGTGTGGGGGAAGAATTTTTTGCATTGGGACAGGAGGACAAGTCTTTAAACGGGAGAACGCACCGTGGGGGATGTTCAGAAGTACATATTCCCCGCACGGCATAAATACGTTCTGGGATAAATATTTCGGATTCGTGTACTCATGATTACGTGCCGTGCGGGGAATTATTCTCGGTGGGAACATTTAGGGTAACGGTTAAACGCACGGCGCGGTGTGGTGGAAGAATTTTTTGCGTGGGGAAAGGAGGGCAAGATTTTAAATGGGAGAACGCGCCGTGCGTGTGGTTGAGAAGTACATATTCCCCGCACGGCATAAATAAGTTTTGAAATAAATAATATGGATTCGTTTGTTCGTGATTAAGTGCCGTGCGGGCAATTATTCTCGATGTGGACATGTAGGGTATTGATTAATCGCACGGCGCGTTGTGGTGGAAGATTTTTTCTCGTGGGGACGATTGGGCAAATATTTATACGGAAGAACGCGCCGTGCGTGGGGTTGAGAAGTACATATTCCCCGCACGGCATAAATACGTTCTGAAATAAAATATATGGATTCGCGTGTTCGTGATTATGTGCCGTGCGGGGAATTATTCTCGATGGGGACATATAGGATGACGGTTAAACGCACGGCGCGGTGTGGTGGAAGAATTTTTTGCGTGGGGAAAGGAGGGCAAGATTTTAAACGGGAGAACGCGCCGTGCGTGGGGTTGAGAAGTACATAGTCCCCTCACGGCATAAATACGTTCTGAAATCAAATATATGGATTCGTGTGTTCGTGATTAGCCGTGCAGGGAATTATTCTCGAAAAGGACATGTAGGGTATCGATTAATCGCACGGCGCGGTATGGTGGAAGAATTTTTCGCGTGGGGAGGATTGGGAAAATATTTATACCGAAGTACGCGCCGTGCGTGGGGTTGATAAGTACATATTCCCCGCACGGCATAAATACATTATGAAATAAAATATATGGATTCGTGTGTTCGTGATTATGTGCCGTGCAGGGAATTATTCTCGAAGGGGACATGTAGTTTATCGATTAATCGCACGGCGCGGTATGGTGGAAGAATTTTTCGCGTGGGGAGGATTGGGAAAATATTTATACCGAAGTACGCGCCGTGCGTGGGGTTGATAAGTACATATTCCCCGCACGGCATAAATACGTTCTTAAATAAATAATATGAATCCGTGTGCTCGTGATTACGTGCCGTAAGGGGAATTATTCTCGATGGGGACATGTAGGATGACGGTTAAACGCACGGCGCGGTGTGGTGGAAGACTTTTTTGCGTGGGGACAGGAGGACAAGTCTTAAAACGGGAGAATGCGCCGTGGGGGGTGTTGAGAAGTACATATTCCCCGCACGGCATAAATACGTTCTGGGATAAATATTTTGGATTCGTGTACTCATGATTACGTGCCATGCGGGGAATTATTCTCGGTGGGCACATATAGGGTAACGGTTAATCGCACGGCGCGGTGCGGTGCGGTGGAAGAATTTTTCGCGCGGGGACCGGATGGCAAGTTTTTAAACGGGAGAACGCGCCGTGCATGGGGTTTAGAAGTACATAATCCCCGCACGGCATAAATACGTTCTGAAATAAATTATATGGATCCGTGTGCACGTGATTACGTGACGTGCGGGGAATTATTCTCAATGGGGACATATAGGTTGGCAGTTAAACGCACGGCGCGGTGTGGTGGAAGAATTTTTTGCGTGGGGAAAGGAGGGCAAGATTTTAAACGGGAGAACGCGCCGTGTGTGGGATTGAGAAGTACATATTACCCGCAAGGCATAAATACGTCTTGAAATAAATAATATGGATTCTTGTGTTCGTGATTAAGTGCCGTGCGGGGAATTATTCTCGATGTGGACATGTAGGGTATCGATTAATCGCACGGCGCGTTGTGGTGGAATGTTATTTCGAGTGGGGACGATTGGGCAAATATTTATGCGGAAGAACGCGCCGTGCGTGGGGTTAAGAAGTACATGTTCCCCTCACGGCATAAATACATTCTGAAATAAAATATATGGATCCGTGTGCTCGTGATTACGTGCCGTGCGGGGAATTATTCTCGATGGGGACCTATAGGATGACGGTTAAACGCACGGCGCGGTGTGGTGGAAGAATTTTTTGCGTGAGGAAAGGAGGGCAAGATTTTAAACGGAAGAACGTGCCGTGCGTGGGGTTGAGAAGTACATATTCCCCGCACGGCATAAATACGTTTTGAAATAAATAATATGGATTCGTGTGTTCGTGATTACGTGCCGTGCGGGGAATTATTCTCGATGGGGACATGTAGGGTATCGATTAATCGCACGGCGCGTTGTGGTGGAAGATTTTTTCTCGTGGGGACGATTGGGCAAATATTTATACGGAAGAACGCGCCGTGCGTGGGGTTGAGAAGTACATATTCCCCGCACGGCATAAATACGTTCTGAAATCAAATATATGGATTCGTGTGTTCGTGATTATGTGCCGTGCAGGGAATTATTCTCGAAGGGGACATGTAGGGTATCGATTAATCGCACGGCGCGGTGTGGTGGAAGAATTTTTCGCGTGAGGAGTATTGGGCAATTATTTACACGGAAGAACGCGCCGTGCGTGGGGTTGAGAAGTAAATAATCCCCGCACGGCATAAATACGTTCTGAAAAAAATTATATGGATCAGTGTGCACGTGATTACGTGACGTGCGGGGGAATTATTCTTGATGGGGACATATAGGATGGCAGTTAAACGCACGGCGCGGTGTGGTGGAAGGATTTTTTGCGTGGGGAAAGGAGGGCAAGATTTTAAACGGGAGAACGCGCCGTGTGTGGGATTGAGAAGTACATATTACCCGCAAGGCATAAATACGTTTTGAAATAAATAATATGGATTCGTGTGTTCGTGATTAAGTGCCGTGCGGGGAATTATTCTCGATGGGGACCTATAGGATGACGGTTAATCGCACGGCGCGGTGTGGTGGAAGAATTTTTTGCGTGGGGACAGGAGGGCAAGATTTTAAACGGAAGAACGTGCCGTGCGTGGGGTGGAGAAGTACATATTCCCCGCACGGCATAAATACGTTCTGAAATAAAATATATGGATTCGTGTATTCGTGATAATGTGCCGTGCAGGGAATTATTCTCGAAGGGGACATGTAGGGTATCGATTAATCGCACGGCGCAGTGTGGTGGAAGAATTTTTCGCGTGGGGAGGATTGGGCAAATATTTATACGGAAGAACGCGCCGTGCGTGGGGTTGAGAAGTACATATTCCCCGCACGGCATAAATACGTTCTGAAATAAATAATTTGGATCTGTGTGCTCGTGATTACGTGCCGTGCGGGGAATTATTCTCGATGGGGACATATAGGATGTCGGTTAAACGCACGGCGCGGTGTGGTGGAAGAATTTTTTGCGTGGGGACAGGAGGACAAGTCTTAAAACGGGAGAATGCGCGCCGTGGGGGGTGTTGAGAAGTACATAATCCCCGCACGGCATAAATACGTTCTGAAATAAATTATGTGGATCCGTGTGCACGTGATTACGTGCCGTGCGGGGAAATATTCTCGAGGTTAAACGCACGGCGCGGTGGGGTGGAAGAATTTTTTGCGTGGGGAAAGGAGGGCAAGGTTTTAAACAGGAGAACGCGCCGTGCTTGGGGTTGAGAAGTACATATTCCCCGCACGGCATAAATACGTTCTGAAATAAAATATATGGATTCGTGTGTTCGTGATTATGTGCCGTGCGGGGAATTATTTTCGAGGTTAAACGCACGGCGCGGTGTGGTGGAAGAATTTTTTGCGTGGGGAAAGGAGGGCAAGATTTTAAACGGGAGAACGCGCCGTGCGTGGGGTTGAGAAGTACATAATCCCCGCACGGAATAAATACGTTCTGAAATAAAATATATGGATTCGTCTGTTCGTGATTATGTGCCGTGCGGGGAATTATTCTCGAGGTTAAACGCACGGCGCGGTGTGGTGGAAGAATTTTATGCGTGGGGAAAGGAGGGCAAGTTTTTAAACGGGAGAACGCGCCGTGCGTGGGGTTGAGAATTACTTATTCCCCGCACGGCATAAATACGTTCTGAAATAAAATATATGGATTCGTGTGTTCGTGATTATGTGCCGTGCGGGGAATTATTCTCGAGGTTCAACGCACGGCGCGATTTGGTGGACGAATTTTTCGCGTGGGGAAAGGAGGGCAAGATTTTAAACGGGAAAACGCGCCGTACGTGGGGTTGAGAAGTACATATTCCCCGCACGGCATAAATACGTTCTGAAATAAAATATATGGATCCGTGTTCTCGTGATTACGTGCCGTGCGGGGAATTATTCTCGATGGGGACATATAGGATGACGGTTAAATGCAAGGCGCGGTGTGGTGGAAGAATTTTTTGCATGGGGACAGGAGGACAAGTCTTTAAACGGGAGAACGCGCCGTGGGGGATGTTGAGAAGTACATATTCCCCGCACGGCATAAATACGTTCTGGGATAAATATTTCGGATTCTTGTACTCATGATTACGTGCCGTGCGGGGAATTATTCTCGGTGGGAACATTTAGGGTAACGGTTAATCGCACGGCGCGGTGCGGTTGAAGAATTTTTCGCGCGGGGAAGGGAGGGCAAGTTTTTAAACGGGAGAACGCGCCGTGCGTGGGGTTGAGAAGTACATAATGCCCGCACGGCATAAATACGTTCTGAAATAAATCATATGGATCCGTGTGCACGTGATTACGTGCCGTGCGGGGAATTATTCTCGATGGGGCATATAGGATGACGGTTAAACGCACGGCGCGGTGTGGTGGAAGAATTTTTTGCGTGGGGAAAGGAGGGCAAGATTTTAAATGGGAGAACGCGCCGTGCGTGTGGTTGAGAAGTACATATTCCCAGCACGGCATAAATAAATTTTGAAATAAATAATATGGACTCGTGTGTTCGTGATTAAGTGCCGTGCGGGCAATTATTCTCGATGTGGACATGTAGGGTATCGATTAATCGCACGGCGCGTTGTGGTGGAAGATTTTTTCTCGTGGGGACGATTGGGCAAATATTTATACGGAAGAACGCGCCGTGCGTGGGGTTGAGAAGTACATATTCCCCGCACGGAATAAATACGTTCTGAAATAAAATATATGGATTCGCGTGTTCGCGATTATGTGCCGTGCGGGGAATTATTCTCGATGGGGACATATAGGATGACGGTTAAACGCACGGCGCGGTGTGGTGGAAGAATTTTTTGCGTGGGGAAAGGAGGGCAAGATTTTAAACGGGAGAACGCGCCGTGCGTGGGGTTGAGAAGTACATATTCCCCTCACGGCATAAATACGTTCTGAAATAAAATATATGGATTCGTGTGTTCGTGATTATGTGCCGTGCAGGGAATTATTCACGAAGGGGACATGTAGGGTATCGATTAATCGCACGGCGCGTTGTGGTGGAAGATTTTTTCTCGTGGGGACGATTGGGCAAATATTTATACGGAAGAACGCGCCGTGCGTGGGGTTGAGAAGTACATATTCCCCGCACGGCATAAATACGTTCTGAAATCAAATATATGGATTCGTGTGTTCGTGATTATGTGCCGTGCAGGGAATTATTCACGAAGGGGACATGTAGGGTATCTATTAATCGCACGGCGCGGTGTTATGGAAGAATTTTTCGCGTGGGGAGTATTGGGCAATTATTTACACGGAAGAACGCGCCGTGCGTGGGGTTGAGAAGTACATATTCCCCGCACGGCATAAATACGTTCTGAAATAAATAATATGGATCCGTGTGCTCGTGATTACGTGCCGTGCGGGGAATTATTCTCGGTGGGCACATATAGGGTAACGGTTAATCGCACGGCGCGGTGCGGTGGAAGAATTTTTCGCGCGGGGACAGGAGGGCAAGTTTTTAAACGGGAGAACGCGCCGTGCGTGGGGTTGAGAAGTACATATTCCCCGCACGGCATAAATACGTTCTGAAATAAAATATATGGATTCGTGTGTTCGTGATTATGTGCCGTGCGGGGAATTATTCTCGAGGTTCAACACACGGCGCAGTGTGGTGGACGAATTTTTCGCGTGGGGAAAGGAGGGCAAGATTTTAAACGGGAGAACGCGCCGTACGTGGGGTTGAGAAGTACATAATCCCCGCACGGCATAAATACGTTCTGAAATAAATTATATGGATCCGTGTGCACGTGATTACGTGCCGTGCGGGGAATTATTCTCGATGGGGACATATAGGATGACGGTTAAACGCACGGCGCGGTGTGGTAAAGAAATTTTTGCGTGGGGAAAGGAGGGCAAGATTTTAAACGGGAGAACGCGCCGTGCGTGGGGTTGAGAAGTACATATTCCCCGCACGGCATAAATACGTTCTGGAATAAAATATATGGATTCGTGTGTTCGTGATTACGTGCCGTGCGGGGAATTATTCTCGATGGGGACATGTAGGATGACGGTTAAACGTACGGCGCGGTGTGGTGGAAGAATTATTTGTGTGGGGACAGGAGGACAAGTCTTTAAACGGGAGAACGCGCCGTGCGGGGGGTTGAGAAGTACATATTCCCCGCACGGCATAAAAACGTTCTTAAATAAAGAGTAAGAATCCGTGTGTTCGTGATTACGTGCCGTGCGGGGAATTATTCTCGATGGGGACATATAGGATGACGGTTAAACGCACGGCGCGGTGTGGTGGAAGAATTTTTTGCGTGGGGACAGGAGGACAAGTCTTAAAACGGGAGAAAGCGCCGTGGGGGGTGTTGAGAAGTACATATTCCCCGCACGGCATAAATACGTTCTGGGATAAATATTTTGGATTCGTGTACTCATGATTACGTGCCGTGCGGGGAATTATTCTCGAAGGGGACATGTAGGGTATCGATTAATCGCACGGCGCGGTGTGGTGGAAGAATTTTTCGCGTGAGGAGTATTGGGCAATTATTTATACGGAAGAACGCGCCGTGCGTGGGGTTGAGAAGTACATATTCCGCGCACGGCATAAATACGTTCTGAAATCAAATATATGGATTCGTGTGTTCGTGATTATGTGCCGTGCAGGGAATTATTCTCGAAGGGGACATGTAGGGTATCGATTAATCGCACGGCGCGGTGTGGTGGAAGAATTTTTCGCGTGAGGAGTATAGGGCAATTATTTACACGGAAGAACGCGCCGTGCGTGGGGTTGAGAAGTAAATAATCCCCGCACGGCATAAATACGTTCTGAAAAAAATTATATGGATCAGTGTGCACGTGATTACGTGACGTGCGGGGGAATTATTCTTGATGGGGACATATAGGATGGCAGTTAAACTCACGGCGCGGTGTGGTGGAAGGATTTTTTGCGTGGGGAAAGGAGGGCAAGATTTTAAACGGGAGAACGCGCCGTGTGTGGGATTGAGAAGTACATATTACCCGCAAGGCATAAATACGTTTTGAAATAAATAATATGTATTCGTGTGTTCGTGATTAAGTGCCGTGCGGGGAATTATTCTCGATGGGGACCTATAGGATGACGGTTAATCGCACGGCGCGGTGTGGTGGAAGAATTTTTTGCGTGGGGACAGGAGGGCAAGATTTTAAACGGAAGAACGTGCCGTGCGTGGGGTGGAGAAGTACATATTCCCCGCACGGCATAAATACGTTCTGAAATAAAATATATGGATTCGTGTATTCGTGATAATGTGCCGTGCAGGGAATTATTCTCGAAGGGGACATGTAGGGTATCGATTAATCGCACGGCGCAGTGTGGTGGAAGAATTTTTCGCGTGGGGAGGATTGGGCAAATATTTATACGGAAGAACGCGCCGTGCGTGGGGTTGAGAAGTACATATTCCCCGCACGGCATAAATACGTTCTGAAATAAATAATATGGATCTGTGTGCTCGTGATTACGTGCCGTGCGGGGAATTATTCTCGATGGGGACATATAGGATGTCGGTTAAACGCACGGCGCGGTGTGGTGGAAGAATTTTTTGCGTGGGGACAGGAGGACAAGTCTTAAAACGGGAGAATGCGCGCCGTGGGGGGTGTTGAGAAGTACATATTCCCCGCACGGCATAAATACGTTCTTAAATAAATAATATGGATCTGTGTACTCATGATTACGTGCCGTGCGGGGAATTATTCTCGGTGGGCACATATAGGGTAACGGTTAATCGCACGGCGCGGTGCGGTGGAAGAATTTTTCGCGCGGGGACAAGAGGGCAAGTTTTTAAACGGGAGAACGCGCCGAGCGTGTGGTTGAGAAGTACATAATCCCCGCACGGCATAAATACGTTCTGAAATAAATTATGTGGATCCGTGTGCACGTGATTACGTGCCGTGCGGGGAATTATTCTCGAGGTTAAACGCACGGCGCGGTGGGGTGGAAGAATTTTTTGCGTGGGGAAAGGAGGGCAAGGTTTTAAACAGGAGAACGCGCCGTGCTTGGGGTTGAGAAGTACATATTCCCCGCACGGCATAAATACGTTCTGAAATAAAATATATGGATTCGTGTGTTCGTGATTATGTGCCGTGCGGGGAATTATTCTCGAGGTTAAACGCACGGCGCGGTGTGGTGGAAGAATTTTTTGCGTGGGGAAAGGAGGGCAAGATTTTAAACGGGAGAACGCGCCGTGCGTGGGGTTGAGAAGTACATAATCCCCGTACGGAATAAATACGTTCTGAAATAAAATATATGGATTCGTCTGTTCGTGATTATGTGCCGTGCGGGGAATTATTCTCGAGGTTAAACGCACGGCGCGGTGTGGTGGAAGAATTTTATGCGTGGGGAAAGGAGGGCAAGTTTTTAAACGGGAGAACGCGCCGTGCGTGGGGTTGAGAATTACTTATTCCCCGCACGGCATAAATACGTTCTGAAATAAAATATATGGATTCGTGTGTTCGTGATTATGTGCCGTGCGGGGAATTATTCTCGAGGTTCAACGCACGGCGCGATTTGGTGGACGAATTTTTCGCGTGGGGAAAGGAGGGCAAGATTTTAAACGGGAGAACGCGCCGTACGTGGGGTTGAGAAGTACATATTCCCCGCACGGCATAAATACGTTCTGAAATAAAATATATGGATTCGTGTGTTCGTGATTACGTGCCGTGCGGGGAATTATTCTCGATGGGGACATGTAGGATGACGGTTAAACGTACGGCGCGGTGTGGTGGAAGAATTATTTGCGTGGGGACAGGAGGACAAGTCTTTAAACGGGAGAACGCGCCGTGCGGGGGGTTGAGAAGTACATATTCCCCGCACGGCATAAAAACGTTCTTAAATAAAGAGTAAGAATCCGTGTGCTCGTGATTACGTGCCGTGCGGGGAATTATTCTCGATGGGGACATATAGGATGACGGTTAAACGCACGGCGCGGTGTGGTGGAAGAATTTTTTGCGTGGGGACAGGAGGACAAGTCTTAAAACGGGAGAACGCGCCGTGGGGGGTGTTGAGAAATACATATTCCCCGCACGGCATAAATACGTTCTGGGATAAATATTTTGGATTCGTGTACTCATGATTACGTGCCGTGCGGGGAATTATTCTAGTTGGGCACATATAGGGTAACAGTTAATCGCACGGCGCGGTGTGGTGGAAGAATTTTTTGCGTGGGGAAAGGAGGGCAAGATTTTAAATGGGAGAACGCGCCGTGCGTGGGGTTGAGAAGTACATATTCCCCGCACGGCATAAATACGTTTTGAAATAAATAATATGGATTCGTGTGTTCGTGATTAAGTGCCGTGCGGGGAATTATTCTCGATGGGGACATGTAGGGTATCGATTAATCGCACGGCGCGTGGTGGTGGAAGATTTTTTCTCGTGGGGACGATTGGGCAAATATTGATACGGAAGAACGCGCCGTGCGTGGGGTTGAGAAGTACATATTCCCCGCACGGCATAAATACGTTCTGAAATCAAATATATGGATTCGTGTGTTCGTGATTATGTGCCGTGCAGGGAATTATTCTCGAAGGGGCATGTAGGGTATCGATTAATCGCACGGCGCGGTGTGGTGGAAGAATTTTTCGCGTGAGGAGTATTGGGCAATTATTTACACGGAAGAACGCGCCGTGCGTGGGGTTGAGAAGTAAATAATCCCCGCACGGCATAAATACGTTCTGAAATAAATTATATGGATCCGTGTGCACGTGATTACGTGACGTGCGGGGGAATTATTCTCGATGGGGACATATAGGATGGCAGTTAAACACACGGCGCGGTGTGGTGGAAGGATTTTTTGCGTGGGGAAAGGAGGGCAAGATTTTAAACGGGAGAACGCGCCGTGTGTGGGATTGAGAAGTACATATTACCCGCAAGGCATAAATACGTTTTGAAATAAATAATATGGATTCGTGTGTTCGTGATTAAGTGCCGTGCGGGGAATTATTCTCGATGTGGACATGTAGGGTATCGATTAATTGCACGGCGCGTTGTGGTGGAATATTTTTTCGCGTGGGGACGATTGGGCAAATATTTATACGGAAGAACGCGCCGTGCGTGGGGTTGAGAAGTACATGTTCCCCTCACGGCATAAATACGTTCTGAAATAAATAATATGGATCTGTGTGCTCCAGATTACGTGCCGTGCGGGGAATTATTCTCGATGGGGACATATAGGATGTCGGTTAAACGCACGGCGCGGTGTGGTGGAAGAATTTTTTGCGTGGGGACAGGAGGACAAGTCTTAAAACGGGAGAACGCGCCGTGGGGGGTGTTGAGAAGTACATATTCCCCGCACGGCATAAATACGTTCTGGGATAAATATTTTGGATTCGTGTACTCATGATTACGTGCCGTGCGGAGAATTATTCTCGGTGGGCACATATAGGGTAACGGTTAATCGCACGGCGCGGCGCGGTGGAAGAATTTTTCGCGCGGGGACAAGAGGGCAAGTTTTTAAACAGGAGAACGCGCCGTGCGTGTGGTTGAGAAGTACATAATCCCCGCACCGCATAAATACGTTCTGAAATAAATTACGTGTATCCGTGTGCACGTGATTACGTGCCGTGCGGGGAATTATTCTCGAGGTTAAACGCACGGCGCGGTGGGGTGGAAGAATTATTTGCGTGGGGAAAGGAGGGCAAGGTTTTAAACAGGAGAACGCGCCGTGCTTGGGGTTGAGAAGTACATATTCCCCGCACGGCATAAATACGTTCTGAAATAAAATATATGGATTCGTGTGTTCGTGATTATGTGCCGTGCGGGGAATTATTCTCGAGGTTCAACGCACGGCGCGATTTGGTGGACGAATTTTTCGCGTGGGGAAAGAAGGGCAAGATTTTAAACGGGAAAACGCGCCGTACGTGGGGTTGAGAAGTACATATTCCCCGCACGGCATAAATACGTTCTGAAACAAAATTTATGGATCCGTGTTCTCGTGATTACGTGCCGTGCGGGGAATTATTCTCGAAGGGGACATATAGGATGACGGTTAAACGCACGGCGCGGTGTGGTGGAAGAATTTTTTGCGTGGGGAAAGGAGGGCAAGATTTTAAACGGGAGAACGCGCCGTGCGTGGGGTTGAGAAATACATATTCCCCGCACGGCATAAATACGTTCTTAAATAAATAATATGAATCCGTGTGCTCGTGATTACGTGCCGTGCGGGGAATTATTCTCGATGGGGACATATAGGATGACGGTTAATCGCAAGGCGCGGTGTGGTGGAAGAATTTTTTGCGTGGGGAAAGGAGGGCAAGATTTTAAACGGGAGAACGCGCCGTGCGTGGGGTTGAGAAGTACATATTCCCCTCACGGCACAAATACGTTCTGAAATAAAATATATGGATTCGTGTGTTCGTGATTATGTGCCGTGCAGGGAATTATTCTCGAAGGGGACATGTAGGGTATCGATTAATCGCACGGCGCGTTGTGGTGGAAGATTTTTTCTCGTGGGGACGATTGGGCAAATATTTATACGGAAGAACGCGCCGTGCGTGGGGTTGAGAAGTACATATTCCCCGCACGGCATAAATACGTTCTGAAATCAAATATATGGATTCGTGTGTTCGTGATTATGTGCCGTGCAGGGAATTATTCTCGAAGGGGACATGTAGGGTATCTATTAATCGCACGGCGCGGTGTTATGGAAGAATTTTTCGCGTGGGGAGTATTGGGCAATTATTTACACGGAAGAACGCGCCGTTCGTGGGGTTCAGAAGTACATATTCCCCGCACGGCATAAATACGTTCTGAAATAAATAATATGGATACGTGTGCTCGTGATTACGTGCCGTGCGGGGAATTATTCTCGATGGGGACATGTAGGATGACGGTTAAACGCAGGGCGCGGTGTGGTGGAAGAATTTTTTGCGTGGGGACAGGAGGACAAGTGTTAAAACGGGAGAACGCGCCTTGGGGGATGTTGAGAAGTACATATTCCCCGCACGGCATACATACGTTCTGGGATAAATATTTTGGATTCATGTACTATTGATTACGTGCCGTGCGGGGAATTATTCTCGGTGGGCACATATAGGGTAACGGTTAATCGCACGGCGCGGTGCGGTGGAAGAATTTTTCGCGCGGGGACAGGAGGGCAAGTTTTTAAACGGGAGAACGCGCCGTGCGTGGGGTTGAGAAGTACATATTCCCCGCACGGCATAAATACGTTCTGAAAAAAAATATATGGATTCGTGTGTTCGTGATTATGTGCCGTGCGGGGAATTATTCTCGAGGTTAAACGCACGGCGCGGTGTGGTGGAAGAATTTTATGCGTGGGGAAAGGAGGGCAAGATTTTAAACGAGAGAACGCGCCGTGTGTGGGGTTGAGAAGTACATATTCCCCGCACGGCATAAATACGTTCTGAAATAAAATATATGGATTCGTGTGTTCGTGATTATGTGCCGTGCGGGGAATTATTCTCGAGGTTCAACGCACGGCGCGGTGTGGTGGACGAATTTTTCGCGTGGGGAAAGGAGGGCAAGATTTTAAACGGGAGAACACGCCGTACGTGGGGTTGAGAAGTACATAATCCCCGCACGGCATAAATACGTTCTGAAATAAATTATATGGATCCGTGTGCATGTGATTACGTGCCGTGCGGGGAATTATTCTCGATGGGGACATATAGGATGACGGTTAAACGCACGGCGCGGTGTGGTAAAGAAATTTTTGCGTGGGGAAAGGAAGGCAAGATTTTAAACGGGAGAACGCGCCGTGCGTGGAGTTGAGAAGTACATATTCCCCGCACGGCATAACTACGTTCTGAAATAAAATATATGGATTCGTGTGTTCGTGATTACGTGCCGTGCGGGGAATTATTCTCGATGGGGACATGTAGGATGACGGTTAAACGTACGGCGCGGTGTGGTGGAAGAATTATTTGCGTGGGGACAGGAGGACAAGTCTTAAAACGGGAGAACGCGCCGTGGGGGGTGTTGAGAAGTACATATTCCCCGCACGGCATAAATACGTTCTGGGATAAATATTTTGGATTCGTGTACTCATGATTACGTGCCGTGCGGGGAATTATTCTAGGTGGGCACATATAGGGTAACAGTTAATCGCACGGCGCGGTGTGGCGGAAGAATTTTTTGCGTGGGGAAAGGAGGGCAAGATTTTAAATGGGAGAACGCGTCGTTCGTGGGGTTGAGAAGTACATATTCCCCGCACGGCATAAATACGTTTTGAAATAAATAATATGGATTCGTGTGTTCGTGATTAAGTGCCGTGCGGGGAATTATTCTCGATGGGGACATGTAGGGTATCGATTAATCGCACGGCGCGTTGTGGTGGAAGATTTTTTCTCGTGGGGACGATTGGGCAAATATTTATACGGAAGAACGCGCCGTGCGTGGTGTTGAGAAGTACATATTCCCCACACGGCATAAATACGTTCTGAAATCAAATATATGGATTCGTGTGTTCGTGATTATGTGCCGTGCAGGGAATTATTCTCGAAGGGGACATGTAGGGTATCGATTAATCGCACGGCGCGGTGTGGTGGAAGAATTTTTCGCGTGAGGAATATTGGGCAATTATTTACACGGAAGAACGCGCCGTGCGTGGGGTTGAGAAGTAAATAATCCCCGCACGGCATAAATACGTTCTGTAATAAATTATATGGATCCGTGTGCACGTGATTACGTGACGTGCGGGGGAATTATTCTCGATGGGGACATATAGGATGGCAGTTAAACGCACGGCGCGGTGTGGTGGAAGGATTTTTTGCGTGGGGAAAGGAGGGCAAGATTTTAAACGGGAGAACGCGCCGTGTGTGGGATTGAGAAGTACATATTACCCGCAAGGCATAAATACGTTTTGAAATAAATAATATGGATTCTCGTGTTCGTGATTATGTGCCGTGCGGGGAATTATTCTCGATGTGGACATGTAGGGTATCGATTAATCGCACGGCGCGTTGTGGTGGAATATTTTTTCGCGTGGGGACGATTGGGCAAATATTTATACGGAAGAACGCGCCGTGCGTGGGGTTGAGAAGTACATGATCCCCTCACGGCATAAATACATTCTGAAATAAAATATATGGATTCGTGTGCTCGTGATTACGTGCCGTGCGGGGAATTATTCTCGATGGGGACCTATAGGATGACGGTTAATCGCACGGCGCGGTGTGGTGGAAGAATTTTTTGCGTGGGGACAGGAGGGCAAGATTTTAAACGGAAGAACGTGCCGTGCGTGGGGTTGAGAAGTACATATTCCCCGCACGGCATAAATACGTTCTGAAATAAAATATATGGATTCGTGTGTTCGTGATTATGTGCCGTGCAGGGAATTATTCTCGAAGGGGACATGTAGGGTATCGATTAATCGCACGGCGCAGTGTGGTGGAAGAATTTTTCGCGTGGGGAGGTTTGGGCAAATATTTATACGGAAGAACGCGCTGTGCGTGGGGTTGAGAAGTACATATTCCCCGCACGGCATAAATACGTTCTGAAATAAATAATATGGATCTGTGTGCTCGTGATTACGTGCCGTGCGGGGAATTATTCTCGATGGGGACATATAGGATGTCGGTTAAACGCACGGCGCGGTGTGGTGGAAGAATTTTTTGCGTGGGGACAGGAGGACAAGTCTTAAAACGGGAGAACGCGCCGTGGGGGGTGTTGAGAAGTACATATTCCCCGCACGGCATAAATACGTTCTGGGATAAATATTTTGGATTCGTGTACTCATGATTACGTGCCGTGCGGGGAATTATTCTCGGTGGGCACATATAGGGTAACGGTTAATCGCACGGCGCGGTGCGGTGGAAGAATTTTTCGCGCGGGGACAAGAGGGCAAGTTTTTAAACGGGAGAACGCGCCGTGCGTGTGGTTGAGAAGTACATAATCCCCGCACGGCATAAATACGTTCTGAAATAAATTATGTGGATCCGTGTGCACGTGATTACGTGCCGTGCGGGGAATAATTCTCGAGGTTAAACGCACGTGCGGTGGGGTGGAAGAATTTTTTGCGTGGAGAAAGGATGGCAAGGTTTTAAACAGGAGAACGCGCCGTGCTTGGGGTTGAGAAGTACATATTCCAAGCACGGCATAAATACGTTCTGAAATAAAACATATGGATTCGTGTGTTCGTGATTACGTGCCGTGCGGGGAATTATTCTCGATGGGGACATATAGGATGACGGTTAAACGCACGGTGCGGTGCGGTGGAAGAATTTTTTGCGTGGGGACAGGAGGGAGAGTTTTTAAACGGGAGAACGCTCCGTGCGTGGGGTTTAGAAGTACATATTCCCCGCACGGCATAAATACGTTCTGAAATAAAATATATGGATTCGTGTGTTCGTGATTATGTGCCGTGCGGGGAATTATTCTCGAGGTTAAACGCACGGCGCGGTGTGGTCTAAGAATTTTTTGCGTGGGGAAAGGAGGGCAAGATTTTAAACGGAAGAACGCGCCGTGCGTGGGGTTGAGAAGTACATGTTCCCCTCACGGCATAAATACATTCTGAAATAAAATATATGGATCCGTGTGCTCTTGATTACTTGCCGTGCGGGGAATTATTCTCGATGGGGACATGTAGGGTATCGATTAATCGCACGGCGCGGTGTAGTGGAAGAATTTTTCGCGTGGGGAGGATTGGGCAAATATTTATACGGAAGTACGCGCCGTGCGTGTGGTTGAGAAGTACATATTCCCCGCACGGCATAAATACGTTCTGAATTAAATTATATGGATCCGTGTGCACGTGATAACGTGACGTGCAGGGAATTATTCTCGAAGGGGACATGTAGGGTAACGGTTAATCGCACGGCGCGGTGTGGTGGAAGAATTTTTTGCGTGGGGACAGGAGGACAAGTCTTAAAACGGGAGAACGCGCCGTGGGGGGTGTTGAGAAGTACATATTCCCCGCACGGCATAAACAAGTTCTGGGCGCGGTGCGGTGGAAGGATTTTTCGCGCGGGGATAGGAGGGCAAGTTTTTAAACGGGAGAACGCGCCGATCGTGGGGTTGAGAAGTAGATAATCCCCGCACGGCATAAATACGTTCTGAAATAAAATATATGGATCCGTGTGCACGTGATTACGTGCCGTGTGAAGAATTATTCTCGATGGGGACATATAGGATGTCGGTTAAACGCACGGCGCGGTGTGGTGGAAGAATTTTTTTCGTGGGGACAGGAGGACAAGTCTTAAAACGGGAGAACGCGCCGTGGGGGGTGTTGAGAAGTACATATTCCCCGCACGGCATAAATACGTTCTGGGATAAATATTTTGGATTCGTGTGTTCGTGATTAAGTGCCGTTCAGGGAATTATTCTCGAAGGGGACATGTAGGGTATCGATTAATCGCACGGCGCGGTATGGTGGAAGAGTTTTTCGCGTGGGGAGTATTGGGCAATTATTGACACGGAAGAACGCGCCGTGCGTGGGGGTGAGAAGTACATAATCCCCGCACGGCATAAATACGTTCTGAATTAAATTATATGGATCCGTGTGCACGTGATTACGTGACGTGCAGGGAATTATTCTCGAAGGGGACATGTAGGGTATCGATTAATCGCACGGCGCGGTATGGTGGAAGATATTTTCGCGTGGGCAGTATTGGGCAATTATTTACACGGTAGAACGCGCCGTGCGTGGGGTTGAGAAATACATAATCCCCGCATGGCATAAATACGTTCTGAAATAAATTATATGGATCCGTGTGCACGTGATTACGTGACGTGCGGGGAATTATTCTCGAAGGGGACATATAGGCTGACGGTTAAACGCACGGCGCGGTGAGGTGGAAGAATTATTTGCGTGGGGAAAGGAGGGCAAGATTTTAAACGGGAGAACGCGCCGTGCGTGGGATTGAGAAATACATATTCCCCGCACGGCATAAATACGTTTTGAAATAAAAAATATGGATTCGTGTGTTCGTGATTAAGTGCCGTGCGGGGAATTATTCTCGATATGGACATGTAGGGTATCGATTAATGGCACAGCGCGGTGTGGTGGAAGAGTTTTTCGCGTGGGGAGTATTGGGCAATTATTTACACGGAAGAACGCGTCGTGCGTGGGGTTGAGAAGTACATGTTCCCCTCTCGGCATAAATACATTCTGAAATAAAATATATGGATCCGTGTGCTCGTGATTACGTGCCGTGCGGGGAATTATTCTCGATGGGGACATGTAGGATGACGGTTAAACGCACGGCGCGGTGTGGTGGAAGAATTTTTTTCGTGGGGACAGGAGGACAAGTCTTTAAACGGGAGAACGCGCCGTTCGGGGGGTTGAGAAGTACATATTCCCCGCACGGCATAAATACGTTCTTAAATAAATAATATGAATCCGTGTGCTCGTGATTACGTGCCGTGCGGGGAATTATTCTCGATGAGGACATATAGGATGACGGTTAAACGCACGGCGCGGTGTAGTGGAAGAATTTTTTGCGTGGGGACAGGAGGACAAGTCTTAAAACGGGAGAACGCGCCGTGGGGGGTGTAGAGAAGTACATATTCCCCGCACGGCATAAATACGTTCTGGGATAAATATTTTGGATTCGTGTACTCATGATTACGTGCCGTGCGGGGAATTATTCTCGGTGGGCACATATAGGGTAACGGTTAATCGCAAGGCGCGGTGCGGTGGAAGAATTTTTCGCGAGGGGACAAGAGGGCAAGTTTTTAAACGGGAGAACGCTCCGTGCGTGTGGTTGAGAAGTACATAATCCCCGCACGGCATAAATACGTTCTGAAATAAATTATATGGATCCGTGTGCATGTGATTACGTGCCGTGCGGGGAATTATTCTCGAGGTTAAACGCACGGCGCGGTGGGGTGGAAGAATTTTTTGCGTGGGGAAAGGAGGGCAAGGTTTTAAACAGGAGAACGCGCCGTGCTTGGGGTTTAGAAGTACATATTCCCCGCACGGCATAAATATGTTCTGAAATAAATTATATGGATCCGTGGGGAAATATTCTCGATGGGGACATATAGGATGACGGTTATACGCACGGTGCGGTGCGGTGGAAGAATTTTTTGCGTGGGGACAGGAGGGAGAGTTTTTAAACGGGAGAACGCGCCGTGCGTGGGGTTGAGAAGTACATATTCCCCGCACGGCATAAATACGTTCTGAAATCAAATATATGGATTCGTGTGTTCGTGATTATGTGCCGTGCGGGGAATTATTCTCGATGTGGACATGTAGGGTATCGATTAATGGCACGGCGCGTTGTGGTGGAATATTTTTTCGCGTGGGGACGATTGGGCAAATATTTATACGGAAGAACGCGCCGTGCGTGGGGTTGAGAAGTACATGTTCCCCTCACGGCATAAATACATTCTGAAATAAAATATATGGATCCGTGTGCTCTTGATTACTTGCCGTGCGGGGAATTATTCTCGATGGGGACATATAGGATGACGGTTAAACGCACGGCGCGGTGTGGTGGAAGAATTTTTTGCGTGGGGACAGGAGGGCAGGATTTTAAACGGAAGAACGTGCCGTGCGTGGGGTTGAGAAGTACATATTCCCCGCACGGCATAAATACGTTCTCAAATAAAATATATGGATTCGTGTGTTCTTGATTATGTGCCGAGCAGGGAATTATTCTCGAAGGGGACATGTAGGGTATCGATTAATCGCACGGCGCGGTGTGGTGGAAGAATTTTTTGCGTGGGGACAGGAGGACAAGTCTTAAAACGGGAGAACGCGCCGTGGGGGGTGTTGAGAAGTACATATTCCCCGCACGGCATAAACACGTTCTGGGATAAATATTTTGGATTCGTGTACTCATGATTACGTGCCGTGCGGGGAATTATTCTCGGTAGGCACGTATAGGGTAACGGTTAATCGCACGGCGCGGTGCGGTGGAAGGATTTTTCGCGCGGGGATAGGAGGGCAAGTTTTTAAACGGGAGAACGCGCCGTGCGTGGGGTTGAGAAGTACATAATCCCCGCACGGCATAAATACGTTCTGAAATAAAATATATGGATTCGTGTGTTCGTGATTATGTGCCGTGCGGGGAATTATTCTCGAGGTTAAACGCACGGCGCGGTGTGGTGGAAGAATATTTTGCGTGGAGACAGGAGGGCAAGATTTTAAACGGAAGAACGTGCCGTGCGTGTGGTTGAGAAGTACATATTCCCCGCACGGCATAAATACGTTCTGAATTAAATTATATGGATCCGTGTGCACGTGATTACGTGACGTGCAGGGAATTATTCTCGAAGGGGACATGTAGGGTAACGGTTAATCGCACGGCGCGGTGAGGTGGAAGGATTTTTCGCGCGGGGATAGGAGGGCAAGTTTTTAAACGGGAGAACGCGCCGTGGGGGGTGTTGAGAAGTACATATTCCCCGCACGGCATAAACACGTTCTGGGATAAATATTTTGGATTCGTGTACTCATGATTACGTGCCGTGCGGGGAATTATTCTCGGTGGGCACGTATAGGGTAACGGTTATTCGCACGGCGCGGTGCGGTGGAAGGATTTTTCGCGCGGGGATAGGAGGGCAAGTTTTTAAACGGGAGAACGCGCCGTGCGTGGGTTTGAGAAGTACATAATCCCCGCACGGCATAAATACGTCCTGAAATAAATTATATGGATCCGTGTGCACGTGATTATGTGCCGTGCGAAGAATTATTCTCGATGGGGACATATAGGATGTCGGTTAAACGCACGGCGCGTTGTGGTGGAAGAATTTTTTGCGTGGGGCAGGAGGACAAGTCTTAAAACGGGAGAACGCGCCGTGGGGGGTGTTGAGAAGTACATATTACCCGCACGGCATAAATACGTTCTGGGATAAATATTTTGGATTCGTGTGTTCGTGATTAAGAGCCGTGCGGGGAATTATTCTCGATGTGGACATGTAGGGTATCGATTAATGGCACAGCGCGGTGTGGTGGAAGGGTTTTTCGCGTGGAGAGTATTGGGCAATTATTTACACGGAAGAACGCGTCGTGCGTGGGGTTGAGAAGTACATGTTCCCCTCTCGGCATAAATACATTCTGAAATAAAATATATGGATCCGTGTGCTCGTGATTACGTGCCGTGTGGGGAATTATTCTCGATGGGGACATGTAGGATGACGGTTAAACGCACGGCGCGGTGTGGTGGAAGAATTTTTTTCGTGGGGACAGGAGGACAAGTCTTTAAACGGGAGAACGCGCCGTTCGGGGGGTTGAGAAGTACATATTCCCCGCACGGCATAAATACGTTCTTAAATAAATAATATGAATCCGTGTGCTCGTGATTACGTGCCGTGCGGGGAATTATTCTCGATGAGGACATATAGGATGACGGTTAAACGCACGGCGCGGTGTGGTGGAAGAATTTTTTGCGTGGGGACAGGAGGACAAGTCTTAAAACGGGTGAACGCGCCGTCGGGGGTGTTGAGAAGTACATATTCCCCTCACGGCATAAATACGTTCTGGGATAAATATTTTGGATTCGTGTACTCATGATTACGTGCCGTGCGGGGAATTATTCTTGGTGGGCACATATAGGGTAACGGTTAATCGCAAGGCGCGGTGCGGTGGAAGAATTTTTCGCGCGGGGACAAGAGGGCAAGTTTTTAAACGGGAGAAAGCTCCGAGCGTGTGGTTGAGAAGTACATAATCCCCGCACGGCATAAATACGTTCTGAAATAAATTATATGGATCCGTGTGCATGTGATTACGTGCCGTGCGGTTAATTATTCTCGAGGTTAAACGCACGGCGCGGTGGGGTGGAAGAATTTTTTGCGTGGGGAAAGGAGGGCAAGGTTTTAAACAGGAGAACGAGCCGTGCTTGGGGTTGAGAAGTACATATTCCCCGCACGGCATAAATATGTTCTGAAATAAATTATATGGATCCGTGGGGAATTATTCTCGATGGGGACATATAGGATGACGGTTAAACGCACGGTGCGGTGCGGTGGAAGAATTTTTTGCGTGGGGACAGGAGGGAGAGTTTTTAAACGGGAGAACGCGCCGTGCGTGGGGTTGAGAAGTACATATTCCCCGCACGGCATAAATACGTTCTGAAATCAAATATATGGATTCGTGTGTTCGTGATTATGTGCCGTGCGGGGAATTATTCTCGATGTGGACATGTAGGGTATCGATTAATGGCACGGCGCGTTGTGGTGGAATATTTTTTCGCGTGGGGACGATTGGGCAAATATTTATACGGAAGAACGCGCCGTGCGTGGGGTTGAGAAGTACATGTTCCCCTCACGGCATAAATACATTCTGAAATAAAATATATGGATCCGTGTGTTCTTGATTACTTGCCGTGCGGGGAATTATTCTCGAAGATACATGTAGGGTATCGATTAATCGCACGGCGCGGTGTGGTGGAAGAATTTTTTTGCGTGGGGACAGGAGGACAAGTCTTAAAACGGGAGAACGCGCCGTGGGGGGTGTTGAGAAGTACATATTCCCCGCACGGCATAAACACGTTCTGGGATAAATATTTTGGATTCGTGTACTCATGATTACGTGCCGTGCGGGGAATTATTCTCGGTGGGCACGTATAGGGTAAAGGTTAATCGCACGGCGCGGTGCGGTGGAAGGATTTTTCGCGCGGGGATAGGAGGGCAAGTTTTTAAACGGGAGAACGCGCCGTGCGTGGGGTTGAGAAGTACATAATCCCCGCACGGCATAAATACGTTCTGAAATAAAATATATGGATCCGTGTGCACGTGATTACGTGCCGTGTGAAGAATTATTCTCGATGGGGACATATAGGATGTCGGTTAAACGCACGGCGCGGTGTGGTGGAAGAATTTTTTGCGTGGGGACAGGAGGACAAGTCTTAAAACGGGAGAACGCGCCGTGGGGGGTGTTGAGAAGTACATATTCCCCGCACGGCATAAATACGTTCTGGGATAAATATTTTGGATTCGTGTGTTCGTGATTAAGTGCCGTTCAGGCAATTATTCTCGAAGGGGACATGTAGGGTATCGATTAATCGCACGGCGCGGTATGGTGGAAGAGTTTTTCGCGTGGGGAGTATTGGGCAATTATTTACACGGAAGAACGCGCCGTGCGTGGGGTTGAGAAGTACATAATCCCCGCACGGCATAAATACGTTCTGAATTAAATTATATGGATCCGTGTGCACGTGATTACGTGACGTGCAGGGAATTATTCTCGAAGGGGACATGTAGGGTATCGATTAATCGCACGGCGCGGTATGGTGGAAGATATTTTCGCGTGGGCAGTATTGGGCAATTATTTACACGGTAGAACGCGCCGTGCGTGGGGTTGAGAAATACATAATCCCCGCACGGCATAAATACGTTCTGAAATAAATTATATGGATCCGTGTGCACGTGATTACGTGACGTGCGGGGAATTATTCTCGAAGGGGACATATAGGCTGACGGTTAAACGCACGGCGCGGTGAGGTGGAAGAATTATTTGCGTGGGGAAAGGAGGGCAAGATTTTAAACGGGAGAACGCGCCGTGCGTGGGATTGAGAAATACATATTCCCCGCACGGCATAAATACGTTTTGAAATAAAAAATATGGATTCGTGTGTTCGTGATTAAGTGCCGTGCGGGGAATTATTCTCGATGTGGACATGTAGGGTATCGATTAATGGCACAGCGCGGTGTGGTGGAAGAGTTTTTCGCGTGGGGAGTATTGGGCAATTATTTACACGGAAGAACGCGTCGTGCGTGGGGTTGAGAAGTACATGTTCCCCTCTCGGCATAAATACATTCTGAAATAAAATATATGGATCCGTGTGCTCGTGATTACGTGCCGTGCGGGGAATTATTCTCGATGGGGACATGTAGGATGACGGTTAAACGCACGGCGCGGTGTGGTGGAAGAATTTTTTTCGTGGGGACAGGAGGACAAGTCTTTAAACGGGAGAACGCGCCGTTCGGGGGGTTGAGAAGTACATATTCCCCGCACGGCATAAATACGTTCTTAAATAAATAATATGAATCCGTGTGCTCGTGATTACGTGCCGTGCGGGGAATTATTCTCGATGAGGACATATAGGATGACGGTTAAACGCACGGCGCGGTGTGGTGGAAGAATTTTTTGCGTGGGGACAGGAGGACAAGTCTTAAAACGGGAGAACGCGCCGTGGGGGGTGTTGAGAAGTACATATTCCCCGCACGGCATAAATACGTTCTGGGATAAATATTTTGGATTCGTGTACTCATGATTACGTGCCGTGCGGGGAATTATTCTCGGTGGGCACATATAGGGTAACGGTTAATCGCAAGGCGCGGTGCGGTGGAAGAATTTTTCGCGCGGGGACAAGAGGGCAAGTTTTTAAACGGGAGAACGCTCCGTGCGTGTGGTTGAGAAGTACATAATCCCCGCACGGCATAAATACGTTCTGAAATAAATTATATGGATCCGTGTGCATGTGATTACGTGCCGTGCGGGGAATTATTCTCGAGGTTAAACGCACGGCGCGGTGGGGTGGAAGAATTTTTTGCGTGGGGAAAGGAGAGCAAGGTTTTAAACAGAAGAACGCGCCGTGCTTGGGGTTGAGAAGTACATATTCCCCGCACGGCATAAATATGTTCTGAAATAAATTATATGGATCCGTGGGGAATTATTCTCGATGGGGACATATAGGATGACGGTTAAACGCACGGTGCGGTGCGGTGGAAGAATTTTTTGCGTGGGGACAGGAGGGAGAGTTTTTAAACGGGAGAACGCACCGTGCGTGGGGTTGAGAAGTACATATTCCCCGCACGGCATAAATACGTTCTGAAATCAAATATATGGATTCGTGTGTTCGTGATTATGTGCCGTGCGGGGAATTATTCTCGATGTAGACATGTAGGGTATCGATTAATGGCACGGCGCGTTGTGGTGGAATATTTTTTCGCGTGGGGACGATTGGGCAAATATTTATACGGAAGAACGCGCCGTGCGTGGGGTTGAGAAGTACATGTTCCCCTCACGGCATAAATACATTCTGAAATAAAATATATGGATCCGTGTGCTCTTGATTACTTGCCGTGCGGGGAATTATTCTCGATGGGGACATATAGGATGACGGTTAAACGCACGGCGCGGTGTGGTGGAAGAATTTTTTGCGTGGGGACAGGAGGGCAGGATTTTAAACGGAAGAACGTGTCGTGCGTGGGGTTGAGAAGTACATATTCCCCGCACGGCATAAATACGTTCTCAAATAAAATATATGGATTCGTGTGTTCTTGATTATGTGCCGTGCAGGGAATTATTCTCGAAGGGGACATGTAGGGTATCGATTAATCGCACGGCGCGGTGTGGTGGAAGAAGTTTTCGCGTGGGGAGGATTGGGCAAATATTTATACGGAAGTACGCGCCGTGCGTGGGGTTGAGAAGTACATATTCCCCGCACGGCATAAATACGTGTTAAAATATATAATATGGATCCGTGTGCTCGTGATTACGTGCCGTGCGGGGAATTAATCTCGATGGGGACATGTAGGATGACGGTTAAACGCACGGCGCGGTGTGGTGGAAGAATTTTTTGCGTGGGGACAGGAGGACAAGTCTTAAAACGGGAGAACGCGCCGTGGGGGGTGTTGAGAAGTACATATTCCCCGCACGGCATAAATACGTTCTGGGATAAATATTTTGGATTCGTGTACTCATGATTACGTGCCGTGCGGGGAATTATTCTCGGTGGGTACATATAGGGTAACGGTTAATCGCACGGCGCGGTGCGGTGGAAGAATTTTTCGCGCGGGGATAGGAGGGCAAGTTTTTAAACGGGAGAACGCGCCGTGCGTGGGGTTGAGAAGTACATAATCTCCGCTCGGCATAAATACGTTCTGAAATAAAAAATATGGATTCGTGTGTTCGTGATTATGTGCCGTGCGGGGAATTATTCTCGAGGTTAAACGCACGGCGCGGTGTGGTGGAAGAATTTTTTGTGTGGGGAAAGGAGGGCAAGATTTTAAACGGGAGAACGCGCCGTGCGTGGGTTTGAGAAGTACATAATCCCCGCACGGCATAAATACGTCCAGAAATAAATTAAATGGATCCGTGTGCACGTGATTACGTGCCGTGTGAAGAATTATTCTCGATGGGGACATATAGGATGTCGGTTAAACGCACGGCGCGGTGTGGTGGAAGAATTTTTTGCGTGGGGAAAGGAGGGCAAGATTTTAAATGGGAGAACGCGCCGTGCGTGGGGTTGAGAAGTACATATTCCCCGCACGGCATAAATACGTTTTGAAATAAATAATATGGATTCGTGTGTTCGTGATTAAGTGCCGTGCAGGGAATTATTCTCGAAGGGGACATGTAGGGTATCGATTAATCGCACGGCGCGGTATGGTGGAAGAGTTTTTCGCGTGGGGAGTATTGGGCAATTATTTACACGGAAGAACGCGCCGTGCGTGGGGTTGAGAAGTACATAATACCCGCACGGCATAAATACGTTCTGAATTAAATTATATGGATCCGTGTGCACGTGATTACGTGACGTGCAGGGAATTATTCTCGAAGGGGACATGTAGGGTATCGATTAATCGCACGGCGCGGTATGGTGGAAGAGTTTTTCGCGTGGGCAGTATTGGGCAATTATTTACACGGAAGAGCGCGCCGTGCGTGGTTTTGAGAAGTACATGTTCCCCTCTCGGCATAAATACATTCTGAAATAAAATATATGGATCCGTGTGCTCGTGATTACGTGCCGTGCGGGGAATTATTCTCGATGGGGACATGTAGGGTATCGATTAATGGCACAGCGCGGTGTGGTGGAAGAGTTTTTCGCGTGGGGAGTATTGGGCAATTATTTACACGGAAGAACGCGTCGTGCGTGGGGTTGAGAAGTACATGTTCCCCTCTCGGCATAAATACATTCTGAAATAAAATATATGGATCCGTGTGCTCGTGATTACGTGCCGTGCGGGGAATTATTCTCGATGGGGACATGTAGGATGACGGTTAAACGCACGGCGCGGTGTGGTGGAAGAATTTTTTGCGTGGGGACAGGAGGACAAGTCTTTAAACGGGAGAACGCGCCGTGCGGGGGGTTGAGAAGTACATAATCCCCGCACGGCAAAAATACGTTCTGAAATAAAATATATGGATTCGTGTGTTCGTGATTTTCTGCCGTGCGGGGAATTATTCTCGAGGTAAAACGCACGGCGCGGTGTGGTGGAAGAATTTTTTGCGTGGGGAAAGGAGGGCAAGATTTTAAACGGGAGAACGCGCCGTGCGTGGGTTTGAGAAGTACATATTCCCCGCACGGCAAAAATACGTTCTGGGATAAATATTTTGGATTCGTGTACTCATGATTACGAGCCGTGCGGGGAATTATTCTCGGTGGGCACATATACGGTAACAGTTAATCGCACGGCGCGGTGCGGTGGAAGAATTTTTCGCGCGGGGACAGGAGGGCAAGTTTTTAAACGGGAGAACGCGCCGTGCGTGGGGTTGAGAAGTACATATTCCCCGCACGGCATAAATACGTTCTGAAATAAAAAATATGGATTCGTGTGTTCGTGATTAAGTGCCGTGCGGGGAATTATTCTCGATGTGGACATGTAGGGTATCGATTAATGGCACGGCGCGTTGTGGAGGAATATTTTTTCGCGTGGGAGCGATTGGGCAAATATTTATACGGAAGTACGCGCCGTGCGTGTGGTTGAGAAGTACATATTCCCCGCACGGCATAAATACGTTCTTAAATAAATAATATGAATCCGTGTGCTCGTGATTACGTGCCGTGCGGGGAATTATTCTCGATGGGGACATATAGGATGACGGTTAAACGCACGGCGCAGTGTGGTGGAAGAATTTTTTTGCGTGGGGAAGGAGGGCAAGATTTTAAACGGGAGAACGCGCCGTGCGTGGGGTTGAGAAGTACATAATCCCCGCACGGCATAAATACGTTCTGAAATAAAATATATGGATTCGTGTGTTCGTGATTACGTGCCGTGCGGGGAATTATTCTCGATGGGGACATGTAGGATGACGGTTAAACGCACGGCGCGGTGTGGTGGAAGAATTTTTTGCGTGGGGACAGGAGGACAAGTCTTAAAACGGGAGAACGCGCCGTGGGGGGTGTTGAGAAGTACATATTTCCCGCACGGCATAAATACGTTCTGGGATAAATATTTTGGATTCGTGTACTCATGATTACGAGCCGTGCGGGGAATTATTCTCGGTGGGCACATATAGGGTAACGGTTAATCGCACGGCGCGGTGCGGTGGAAGAATTTTTCGCGCGGGGACAGGAGGGCAAGTTTTTAAACGGGAGAACGCGCCGTGCGTGTGGTTGAGAAGTACATAATCCCCGCAAGGCATAAATACGTTCTGAAATAAATTATATGGATCCGTGTGCACGTGATTACGTGCCGTGCGGGGAATTATTCTCGAGGTTAAACGCACGGCACGGTGTGGTGGAAGAATTTTTTGCGTGGGGAAAGGAGGGCAAGATTTTAAACGGGAGAACGCGCCGTGCGTGGGGTTGAGAAGTACATATTCCCCGCACGGCATAAATACGTTCTGAAATAAAATATATGGATTCGTGTGTTCGAGATTACGTGCCGTGCGGGGAATAATTCTCGATGTTGACATGTAGGATGACGGTTAATCGCACGGCGCGGTGTGGTGGAAGAATTTTTTACGTGGGGACAGGAGAACAAGTCTTTAAACGGGAGAACGCGCCGTGCGGGGGGTTGAGAAGTACATATTCCCCGCACGGCATAAATACGTTCTTAAATAAATAATATGAATCCGTGTGCTCGTGATTACGTGCCGTGCGGGGAATTATTCTCGATGGGGACATATAGATGACGGTTAAACGCACGGCGCGGTGTGGTGGAAGAATTTTTTGCGTGGGGACAGGAGGACAAGTCTTAAAACGGGAGAATGCGCCGTGGGGGCTGTTGAGAAGTACATATTCCCCGCAGGGCATAAATACGTTCTGGGATAAATATTTTGAATTCGTGTACTCATGATTACGTGCCGTGCGGGGAATTATTCTCGATGGGGACATATAGATGACGGTTAATCGCACGGCGCGGTGCGGTGGAAGAATTTTTCGCGCGGGGACAGGAGGGCAAGTTTTTAAACGGGAGAACGCGCCGTGCGTGTGGTTGAGAAGTACATAATCCCCGCACGGCATAAATACGTTCTGAAATAAATTATATGGATCCGTGTGCACGTGATTACGTGCCGTACGGGGAATTATTCTCGAGGTTAAACGCACGGCGCGGTGTGGTGGAAGAATTTTTTGCGTGGGGAAAGGAGGGAAAGATTTTAAACGGGAGAACGCGCCGTGCTTGGGGTTGAGAAGTACATGTTCCCCGCACGGCATAAATACTTTCTGAAATAAATTATATTGATCCGTGTGCACGTGATTACGTGCCGTGCGGGGAATTATTCTCGATGGGGACACATAGGATGACGGTTAAACGCACGGCGCGGTGTGGTGGAAGAATTTTTTGCGTGGGTAAAGGAGTGCAAGATTTTAAACGGGAGAACGCGCCGTGCGTGGGGTTGAGAAGTACATAATCCCCGCACGGGATAAATACGTTCTGAAATAAATTATATGGATCCGTGTGCACGTGATTACTTGCCGTGAGGGGAATTATTCTCGATGGGGACATATAGGATGACGGTTAAACGCACGGCGCGGTGTGGTGGAAGAATTTTTTGAGTGGGGACAGGAGGACAAGTCTTAAAACGGGAGAACACGCCGTCGGGGGTGTTGAGAAGTACATATTCCCCGCACGGCATAAATACGTTCTGGGATAAATATTTTGGATTCGTGTACTTATGATTACGTGCCGTGCGGGGAATTATTCTCGGTGGGCACATATAGGGTAACGGTTAATCGCAAGGCGCGGTGCGGTGGAAGAATTTTTCGCCCGGGGACAAGAGGGCAAGTTTTTCAACGGGAGAACGCTCCGAGCGTGTGGTTGAGAAGTACATAATCCCCGCACGGCATAAATACGTTCTGAAATAAATTATATGGATCCGTGTGCATGTGATTACGTGCCGTGCGGGGAATTATTCTCGAGGTTAAACGCACGGCGCGGTGGGGGGGAAGAATTTTTTTTCGTGGGGAAAGGAGGGCAAGGTTTTAAACAGGAGAACGCGCCGTGCTTGGGGTTGAGAAGTACATATTCCCCGCACGGCATAAATATGTTCTGAAATAAATTATATGGATCCGTGGGGAATTATTCTCGATGGGGACATATAGGATGACGGTTAAACGCACGGTGCGGTGCGGTGGAAGAATTTTTTGCGTGGGGACAGGAGGGAGAGTTTTTAAACGGGAGAACGCGCCGTGCGTGGGGTTGAGAAGTACATATTCCCCGCACGGCATAAATACGTTCTGAAATCAAATATATGGATTCGTGTGTTCGTGATTATGTGCCGTGCGGGGAATTATTCTCGATGTGGACATGTAGGGTATCGATTAATGGCACGGCGCGTTGTGGTGGAATATTTTTTCGCGTGGGGACGATTGGGCAAATATTTATACGGAAGAACGCGCCGTGCGTGGGGTTGAGAAGTAGATGTTCCCCTCACGGCTTAAATACATTCTCAAATAAAATATATGGATCCGTGTGCTCTTGATTACTTGCCGTGCGGGGAATTATTCTCGATGGGGACATATAGGATGACGGTTAAACGCACGGCGCGGTGTGGTGGAAGAATTTTTTGCGTGGGGAAAGGAGGGCAGGATTTTAAACGGAAGAACGTGCCGTGCGTGGGGTTGAGAAGTACATATTCCCCGCACGGCATAAATACGTTCTCAAATAAAATATATGGATTCGTGTGTTCTTGATTATGTGCCGTGCAGGGAATTATTCTCGAAGGGGACATGTAGGGTAACGGTTAATCGCACGGCGCGGTGTGGTGGAAGAATTTTTTGCGTGGGGACAGGAGGACAAGTCTTAAAACGGGAGAACGCGCCGTGGGGGGTGTTGAGAAGTACATATTCCCCGCACGGCATAAACACGTTCTGAGATAAATATTTTGGATTCGTGTACTCATGATTACGTGCCGTGCGGGGAATTATTCTCGGTGGGCACGTATAGGGTAACGGTTAATCGCACGGCGCGGTGCGGTGGAAGGATTTTTCGCGCGGGGATAGGAGGGCAAGTTTTTAAACGGGAGAACGCGCCGTGCGTGGGGTCTAGAAGTACATAATCCCCGCTCGGCATAAATACGTTCTGAAATAAAATATATGGATTCGTGTGTTCGTGATTATGTGCCGTGCGGGTATTATTCTCGAGGTTAAACGCACGGCGCGGTGTGGTGGAAGAATTTTTTGCGTGGGGAAAGGAGGGCAAGATTTTAAACGGAAGAACGCGCCGTGCGTGGGGTTGAGAAGTACATGTTCCCCTCACGGCATAAATACATTCTGAAATAAAATATATGGATCCGTGTGCTCTTGATTACTTGCCGTGCGGGGAATTATTCTCGATGGGGACATATAGGATGACGGTTAAACGCACGGCGCGGTGTGGTGGATGAATATTTTGCGTGGAGACAGGAGGGCAAGATTTTAAACGGAAGAACGTGCCGTGCGAGGGGTTGAGAAGTACATATTCCCCGCACGGCATAAATACGTTCCGAAATAAAATATATGGATTCGTGTGTTAATGATTATGTGCCGTGCAGGGAATTATTCGCGAAGGGGACATGTAGGGTATCGATTAATCGCACGGCGCGGTGTGGTGGAAGAATTTTTCGCGTGGGGAGGATTGGGCAAATATTTATACGGAAGTACGCGCCGTGCGTGTGGTTGAGAAGTACATATTCCCCGCACGGCATAAATACGTTCTTATTAAATTATATGGATCCGTGTGCACGTGATTACGTGACGTGCAGGGAATTATTCTCGAAGGGGACATGTAGGGTAACGGTTAATCGCACGGCGCGGTGTGGTGGAAGAATTTTTTGCGTGGGGTCAGGAGGACAAGTCTTAAAACGGGAGAACGCGCCGTGGGGGGTGTTGAGAAGTACATATTCCCCGCACGGCATAAACACGTTCTGGGATAAATATTTTGGATTCGTGTACTCATGATTACGTGCCGTGCGGGGAATTATTCTCGGTGGGCACGTATAGGGTAACGGTTAATCGCACGGCGCGGTGCGGTGGAAGGATTTTTCGCGCGGGGATAGGAGGGCAAGTTTTTAAACGGGAGAACGCGCCGTGCGTGGGTTTGAGAAGTACATAATCCCCGCACGGCATAAATACGTCCTGAAATAAATTATATGGATCCGTGTGCACGTGATTATGTGCCGTGCGAAGAATTATTCTCGATGGGGACATATAGGATGTCGGTTAAACGCACGGCGCGGTGTGGTGGAAGAATTTTTTGCGTGGGGACAGGAGGACAAGTCTTAAAACGGGAGAACGCGCCGTGGGGGGTGTTGAGAAGTACATATTCCCCGCACGGCATAAATATGTTCTGGGATAAATATTTTGGATTCGTGTGTTCGTGATTAAGTGCCGTTCAGGGAATTATTCTCGAAGGGGACATGTAGGGTATCGATTAATCGCACGGCGCGGTATGGTGGAAGAGTTTTTCGCGTGGGGAGTATTGGGCAATTATTTACACGGAAGAACGCGCCGTGCGTGGGGTTGAGAAGTACATAATCCCCGCACGGCATAAATACGTTCTGAATTAAATTGTATGGATCCGTGTGCACGTGATTACGTGACGTGCGGGGAATTATTCTCGAAGGGGACATATAGGCTGACGGTTAAACGCACGGCGCGGTGAGGTGGAGGAATTATTTGCGTGGGGAAAGGAGGGCAAGATTTTAAACGGGAGAACGCGCCGTGCGTGGGATTGAGAAATACATATTCCCCGCACGGCATAAATACGTTTTGAAATAAAAAATATGGATTCGTGTTTTCGTGATTAAGTGCCGTGCGGGGAATTATTCTCGATGTGGACATGTAGGGTATCGATTAATGGCACAGCGCGGTGTGGTGGAAGAGTTTTTCGCGTGGGGAGTATTGGGCAATTATTTACACGGAAGAACGCGTCGTGCGTGGGGTTGAGAAGTACATGTTGCCCTCTCGGCATAAATACATTCTGAAATAAAATATATGGATCCGTGTGCTCGTGATTACGTGCCGTGTGGGGAATTATTCTCGATGGGGACATGTAGGATGACGGTTAAACGCACGGCGCGGTGTGGTGGAAGAATTTTTTTCGTGGGGACAGGAGGACAAGTCTTTAAACGGGAGAACGCGCCGTTCGGGGGGTTGAGAAGTACATATTCCCCGCACGGCATAAATACGTTCTGAAATAAATTATATGGATCCGTGTGCACGTGATTACGTGCCGTGCGGGGAATTATTCTCGAGGTTAAACGCACGGCGCGGTGTGGTGGAAGAATTTTTTTCGTGGGGACAGGAGGACAAGTCTTTAAACGGGAGAACGCGCCGTTCGGGGGGTTGAGAAGTACATATTCCCCGCACGGCATAAATACGTTCTGAAATAAAATATATGGATTCGTGTGTTCGTGATTAAGTGCCGTGCGGGGAATTATTCTCGATGGGGACATATAGGATGATGTTTAAACACACGGCGCGGTGTGGTGGAAGAATATTTTGCGTGGGGAAAGGAGGGCAAGGTTTTAAATGGGAGAACGCGCCGTGCGTGGGGTTGAGAAGTACATATTCCCCGCGCGGCATAAATAAGTTTTGAAATAAATAATATGGATTCGAGTGTTCGTGATTAAGTGCCGTACGGGGAATTATTCTCGATGGGGACATGTAGGGTATCGATTAATCGCACGGCGCGTTGTGGTGGAAGATTTTTTCTCGTGGGGACGATTGGGCAAATATTTATACGGAAGAACGCGCCGTGCGTGGGGTTGAGAAGTACATATTCCCCGCACGGCATAAATACGTTCTGAAATCAAATATATGGATTCGTGTGTTCGTGATTATGTGCCGTGCAGG
The DNA here is from genome assembly GCA_964019185.1 of Maratus speculifer. NCBI lineage: Eukaryota > Metazoa > Arthropoda > Arachnida > Araneae > Salticidae > Maratus > Maratus speculifer. Next base: position 338,732,301 of record OZ025296.1, on the reverse strand, counting down.
GAATTATTCTCGAAGGGGACATGTAGGGTATCGATTAATCGCACGGCGCGGTGTGGTGAAAGAATTTTTCGCGTGGGGAGTATTGGGCAATTATTTACACGGAAGAACGCGCCGTGCGTGGGGTTGAGAAGTACATATTCCCCGCACGGCATAAATACGTTCTGAAATAAATAATATGGATCCGTGTGCTTGTGATAACGTGCCGCGCGGGGAATTATTCTCGATGGGGACATATAGGAGTACGGTTAAACGCACGGCGCGGTGTGGTGGAAGAATTTTTTGCGTGGGGACAGGAGGGCAAGTTTTTAAACGAGAGAACGCGCCGTGCGTGGGGTTGAGAAGTACACATTCCCCGCACGGGATAAATACGTTCTGAAATAAAATAAATGGATTCGTGTGTTCGTGATTACGTGCCGTGCGGGGAATTATTCTCGATGGGGACATGTAGGATGACGGTTAAACGCACGGCGCAGTGTGGTGGAAGAATTTTTTTGCGTGGGGAAGGAGGGCAAGATTTTAAACGGGAGAACGCGCCGTGCGTGGGGTTGAGAAGTACATAATCCCCGCACAGCATAAATACGTTCTGAAATAAATTATATGGATCCGTGTGCACGTGATTACGTGCCGTGCGGGGAATTATTCTCGAGGTTAAACGCACGGCGCAGTGTGGTGGAAGAATTTTTTTGCGTGGGGAAGGAGGGCAAGATTTTAAACGGGAGAACGCGCCGTGCGTGGGGTTGAGAAGTACATAATCCCCGCACAGCATAAATACGTTCTGAAATAAATTATATGGATTCGTGTGTTCGTGATTACGTGCCGTGCGGGGAATAATTCTCGATGGGGACATGTAGGATGACGGTTAAACGCACTGCGCGGTGTGGTGGAAGAATTTTTTGCGTGGGGACAGGAGGACAAGTCTTTAAACGGGAGAACGCGCCGTGCTGTGGGTTGAGAAGTACATATTCCCCGCAAGGCATAAATACGTTCTTAAATAAATAATATGAATCCGTGTGCTCGTGATTACGTGCCGTGCGGGGAATTATTCTCGATGGGGACATAAAAATGACGGTTAAACGCACGGCGCGGTGTGGTGGAAGAATTTTTTGCGTGGGGACAGGAGGACAAGTCTTAAAACGGCAGAAAGCGCCGTGGGGGGTGTTGAGAAGTACATATTCCCCGCAGGGCATAAATACGTTCTGGGATAAATATTTTGGATTCGTGTACTCATTCTTACGTGCCGTGCGGGGAATTATTCTCGGTGGGCACATATAGGATAACGGTTAATCGCACGGCGCGGTGCGGTGGAAGAATTTTTCGCTCGGGGACAGGAGGGCAAGTTTTTAAACGGGAGAACGCGCCGTGCGAGTGGTTGAGAAGTACATAATCCCCGCACGGCATAAATACGTTCTGAAATAAATAATATGGATCCGTGTGCTCGTGATTACGTGCCGTGCGGGGAATTATTCTCGATGTGGACATATAGGAGTACGGTTAAACGCACGGCGCGGTGTGGTGGAAGAATTTTTTGCGTGGGGACAGGAGGGCAAGTCTTAAAACGGGAGAACGCGCCGTGGGGGTTGTTGAGAAGTACATATTCCCCGCACGGCATAAATTCGTTATGGGATAAATATTTTCGATTCGTGTACTCATGATTACGTGCCGTGCGGGGAATTATTCTCGGTGGGCACATATAGGGTAACGGTTAATCGCACGGCGCGGTGCGGTGGAAGAATTTTTCGCGCGGGGACAGGAGGGCAAGTTTTTAAACGGGAGAACGCGCCGTGCGTGGGGTTGAGAAGTACATAATCCCCGCACGGCATAAATACGTTCTGAAATAAATTATATGGATCCGTGTGCACGTGATTACGTGCCGTGCGGGGAATTATTCTCGAGGTTAAACGCACGGCGCGGTGTGGTGGAAGAATTTTTTGCGTGGGGAAAGGAGGGCAAGATTTTAAACGGGAGAACGCGCCGTGCGTGGGGTTGAGAAGTGCATAATCCCCGCACGGGATAAATACGTTCTGAAATAAAATATATGGATTCGTGTGCACGTGATTACGTGCCGTGCGGGGAATTATTCTCGATGGGGACATATAGGATGACGGTTAAACGCACGGCGCGGTGTGGTGGAAGAATATTTTGCGTGGGGAAAGGAGGGCAAGGTTTTAAATGGGAGAACGCGCCGTGCGTGGGGTTGAGAAGTACATATTCCCCGCGCGGCATAAATACGTTTTGAAATAAATAATATGGATTCGTGTGTTCGTGATTAAGTGCCGTACGGGGAATTATTCTCGATGGGGACATGTAGGGTATCGATTAATCGCACGGCGCGTTGTGGTGGAAGATTTTTTCTCGTGGGGACGATTGGGCAAATATTTATACGGAAGAACGCGCCGTGCGTGGGGTTGAGAAGTACATATTCCCCGCACAGCATAAATACGTTCTGAAATCAAATATATGGATTCGTGTGTTCGTGATTATGTGCCGTGCAGGGAATTATTCTCGAAGGGGACATGTAGGGTATCGATTAATCGCACGGCGCGGTGTGGTGGAAGAATTTTTCGCGTGGGGAGTATTGGGCAATTATTTACCCGGAAGAACGCGCCGTGCGTGGGGTTGAGAAGTACATATTCCCCGCACGGCATAAATACGTTCTTAAATAAATAATATGGATCCGTGTGCTCGTGATTACGTGCCGTGCGGGGAATTATTCTCGATGGGGACATGTAGGATGACAGTTAAACGCACGGCGGGGTGTGGTGGAAGAATTTTTTGTGTGGGGACAGGAGGAAAAGCCTTTTAACGGGAGAACGCGCCGTGCGGGGGGTTGAGAAGTACATATTCCCCGCACGGCATAAATACGTTCTGGGAGAAATATTTTAGATTCGTGTACTCATAATTTCGTGCCGTGCGGGGAATTATTCTCGATGGGGACATAAAGGGTAACGATTAATCGCAAGGCGCGGTGTTTTGTAAGAACTTTTCGCGTGGGAGAAGGAGGGCAAGTTTTTAACGGGAGAACGCGCCGTGCGTGGGTTTGAGAAGTACATATTCCCCGCACGGCATAAATACGTTCTGAAATAAATAAAATGGATCCGTGTGCTCGTGATAACGTGCCGCGCGGGGAATTATTCTCGATGGGGACATATAGGATGACGGTTAAACGTACGGCGAGGTGTGGTGGAAGAATTTTTTTTCGTGGGGACAGGAGGACAAGTCTTTAATCGGGAGAACGCGCCGTGCGGGGGGTTGAGAAGTACATATTCCCCGCGCGGCATAAATACGTTCTTAAATAAATAATATGGATCCGTGTGTTCGTGATTACGTGCCGTGCGGGGAATTATTCTCGATGGGGACATGTAGGATGACGGTTAAACGCACGGCGCAGTGTGGTGGAAGAATTTTTTTGCGTGGGGAAGGAGGGCAAGATTTTAAACGGGAGAACGCGCCGTGCGTGGGGTTGAGAAGTACATATTCCCCGTACAGCATAAATACGTTCTGAAATAACTTATATGGATCCGTGTGCACGTGATTACTTGCCGTGCGGGGAATTATTCTCGAGGTTAAACGCACGGCACGGTGTAGTGGAAGAATTTTTTGCGAGGGGAAAGGAGGGCAAGATTTTAAACGGGAGAACGCGCCGTGCGTGGGGTTGAGAAGTACATATTCCCCGCACGGCATAAATACGTTCTGAAATAAAATATATGGATTCGTGTGTTCGTGATTACGTGCCGTGCGGGGAATAATTTTACGATGGGGACATGTAGGATGACGGTTAAACGCACGGCGCGGTGTGGTGGAAGAATTTTTTGCGTGGGGACAGGAGGACAAGTCTTTAAACGGGAGAACGCGCCGTGCGGGGGGTTGAGAAGTACATATTGCCCGCATGGCATAAATACGTTCTTAAATAAATAATATGAATCCGTGTGCTCGTGATTACGTGCCGTGCGGGGAATTATTTTCGATGGGGACATATAGATGACGGTTAAACGCACGGCGCGGTGTGGTGGAAGAATTTTTTGCGTGGGGACAGGAGGACAAGTCTTAAAACGGCAGAAAGCGCCGTGGGGGGTGTTGAGAAGTACATATTCCCCGCAGGGCATAAATACGTTCTGGGATAAATATTTTGGATTCGTGTACTCATGATTACGTGCCGTGCGGGGAATAATTCTCGGTGGGCACATATAGGATAACGGTTAATCGCACGGCGCGGTGCGGTGGAAGAATTTTTCGCGCGGGGACAGGAGGGCAAGTTTTTAAACGGGAGAACGCGCCGTGCGTGTGGTTGAGAAGTACATAATCCCCGCACGGCATAAATACGTTCTGAAATAAATAATATGGATCCGTGTGCTCGTGATTACGTGCCGTGCGGGGAATTATTCTCGATGGGGACATATAGGAGTACGGTTAAACGCACGGCACGGTGTGGTGGAAGAATTTTTTGCGTGGGGACAGGAGGACAAGTTTTTAAACGGGAGAACGCGCCGTGCGTGGGGTTGAGAAGTACATATTCCCCGCACGGCATAAATACGTTCTTAAATAAATAATATGGATCCGTGTGCTCGTGATTACGTGCCGTGCGGGGAATTATTCTCGATGGGGACATGTAGGATGACGGTTAAACGCACGGCGCGGTGTGGTGGAAGAATTTTTTGTGTGGGGACAGGAGGAAAAGCCTTTTAACGGGAGAACGCGCCGTGCGGGGGGTTGAGAAGTACATATTCCCCGCACGGCATAAATACGTTCTGGGAGAAATATTTTGGATTCGTGTACTCATAATTTCGTGCCGTGCGGGGAATTATTCTCGATGGGGACATAAAGGGTAACGATTAATCGCAAGGCGCGGTGTTTTGTAAGAACTTTTCGCGTGGGAGCAGGAGGGCAAGTTTTTAACGGGAGAACGCGCCGTGCGTGGGGTTGAGAAGTACATATTCCCCGCACGCATAAATACGTTCTGAAATAAATAATATGGATACGTGTGCTCGTGATAACGTGCCGCGCGGGGAATTATTCTCGATGGGGACATATAGGATGACGGTTAAACGTACGGCGAGGTGTGGTGGAAGAATTTTTTTTCGTGGGGACAGGAGGACAAGTCTTTAATCGGGAGAACGCGCCGTGCGGGGGGTTGAGAAGTACATATTCCCCGCGCGGCATAAATACGTTCTTAAATAAATAATATGGATCCGTGTGTTCGTGATTACGTGCCGTGCGGGGAATTATTCTCGATGGGGACATGTAGGATGACGGTTAAACGCACGGCGCGGTGTGGTGGACATGTAGGATGACCGGGAGAACGCGCCGTGCGGGGGGTTGAGAAGTACATATTCCCCGCACGGCATAAATACGTTCTTAAATAAATAATATGAATCCGTGTGCTCGTGATTACGTGCCGTGCGGGGAATTATTCTCGATGGGGACATATAGATGACGGTTAAACGCACGGCGCGGTGTGGTGGAAGAATTTTTTGCGTGGGGACAGGAGGACAAGTCTTAAAACGGCAGAAAGCGCCGTGGGGGGTGTTGAGAAGTACATATTCCCCGCAGGGCATAAATACGTTCTGGGAGAAATATTTTGGATTCGTGTACTCATGATTACGTGCCGTGCGGGGAATTATTCTGGGTGGGCACATATAGGATAACGGTTAATCGCACGGCGCGGTGCGGTGGAAGAATTTTTCGCGCGGGGACAGGAGGGCAAGTTTTTAAACGGGAGAACGCGCCGTGCGTGTGGTTGAGAAGTACATAATCCCCGCACGGCATAAATACGTTCTGAAATAAATAATATGGATCCGTGTGCTCGTGATTACGTGCCGTGCGGGGAATTATTCTCGATGGGGACATATAGGAGTACGGTTAAACGCACGGCACGGTGTGGTGGAAGAATTTTTTGCGTGGGGACAGGAGGGCAAGTTTTTAAACGGGAGAACGCGCCGTGCGTGGGGTTGAGAAGTACATATTCCCCGCATGGGATAAATACGTTCTGAAATAAATTATATGGATCCGTGTGCACATGATTATGTGCCGTGCGGGGAATTATTCTCGAGGTTAAACGCACAGCGCGGTGTGGTGGAAGAATTTTTTGCGTGGGGAAAGGAGGGCAAGATTTTAAACGGGAGAACGCGCCGTGCATGGGGTTGAGAAGTACATATTCCCCGCACGGCATAAATACGTTCTGAAATAAATAATATGGATCCGTGTGCTCGTGATAACGTGCCGCGCGGGGAATTATTCTCGATGGGGACATATAGGATGACGGTTAAACGTACGGCGAGGTGTGGTGGAAGAATTTTTTTTCGTGGGGACAGGAGGACAAGTCTTTAATCGGGAGAACGCGCCGTGCGGGGGGTTGAGAAGTACATATTCCCCGCGCGGCATAAATACGTTCTTAAATAAATAATATGGATCCGTGTGTTCGTGATTACGTGCCGTGCGGGGAATTATTCTCGATGGGGACATGTAGGATGACGGTTAAACGCACGGCGCGGTGTGGTGGACATGTAGGATGACCGGGAGAACGCGCCGTGCGGGGGGTTGAGAAGTACATATTCCCCGCACGGCATAAATACGTTCTTAAATAAATAATATGAATCCGTGTGGTCGTGATTTCGTGCCGTGCGGGGAATTATTCTCGATGGGGACATATAGATGACGGTTAAACGCACGGCGCGGTGTGGTGGAAGAATTTTTTGCGTGGGGACAGGAGGACAAGTCTTAAAACGGCAGAAAGCGCCGTGGGGGGTGTTGAGAAGTACATATTCCCCGCAGGGCATAAATACGTTCTGGGAGAAATATTTTGGATTCGTGTACTCATGATTACGTGCCGTGCGGGGAATTATTCTGGGTGGGCACATATAGGATAACGGTTAATCGCACGGCGCGGTGCGGTGGAAGAATTTTTCGCGCGGGGACAGGAGGGCAAGTTTTTAAACGGGAGAACGCGCCGTGCGTGTGGTTGAGAAGTACATATTCCCCGCACGGCATAAATACATTCTGAAATAAAATATATGGATCCGTATGCTCTTGATTACTTGCCGTGCGGGGAATTATTCTCGAGGTTAGACGCACGGCGCGGTGTGGTGGAAGAATTTTTTGCGTGGGGAAAGGAGGGCAAGATTTTAAACGGGAGAACGCGCCGTGCGTGGGTTTGAGAAGTACATAATCCCCGCACGGCATAAATACGTCCTGAAATAAATTATATGGATCCGAGTGCACGTGATTACGTGCCGTGCGAAGAATTATTCTCGATGGGGACATATAGGATGCCGGTTAAACGCACGGCGCGGTGTGGTGGAAGAATTTATTGCGTGGGGAAAGGAGGGGAAGATTTTAAATGGGAGAACGCGCCGTGCGTAGGGTTGAGAAGTACATAATCCCCGCACGGCATAAATACGTTCTGAAATAAATTATATGGATCCGTGTGCACGTGATTACGTGACGTGCGGGGAATTATTCTCGATGGGGACATATAGGATGACGGTTAAACGCACGGGGCGGTGAGGTGGAAGAATTTTTCGCGCGGTGACAATTGGGCAAATATTTATACGGAAAAACGCGCCGTGCGTGGGGTTGAGAAGTACATATTCCCCGCACGGCATAAATACGTTCTGAAATCAAATATATGGATTCGTGTGTTCGTGATTATGTGCCGTGCGGGGAATTATTCTCGATGGGGACATATAGGATGACGGTTAAACGCACGGCGCGTTGTGGTGGAATATTTTTTCGCGTGGGGACGATTGGGCAGATATTTATACGGAAGAACGCGCCGTTCGTGGGGTTGAGAAGTACATATTCCCCGCACGGCATATACATTCTGAAATAAAATATATGGATCCGTATGCTCTTGATTACTTGCCGTGCGGGGAATTATTCTCGAGGTTAGACGCACGGCGCGGTGTGGTGGAAGAATTTTTTGCGTGGGGAAAGGAGGGCAAGATTTTAAACGGGAGAACGCGCCGTGCGTGGGTTTGAGAAGTACATAATCCCCGCACGGCATAAATACGTCCTGAAATAAATTATATGGATCCGAGTGCACGTGATTACGTGCCGTGCGAAGAATTATTCTCGATGGGGACATATAGGATGCCGGTTAAACGCACGGCGCGGTGTGGTGGAAGAATTTATTGCGTGGGGGAAGGAGGGGAAGATTTTAAATGGGAGAACGCGCCGTGCGTAGGGTTGAGAAGTACATAATCCCCGCACGGCATAAATACGTTCTGAAATAAATTATATGGATCCGTGTGCACGTGATTACGTGACGTGCGGGGAATTATTCTCGATGGGGACATGTAGGATGACGGTTAAACGCACGGGGCGGTGAGGTGGAAGAATTTTTCGCGCGGTGACAATTGGGCAAATATTTATACGGAAAAACGCGCCGTGCGTGGGGTTGAGAAGAACATATTCCCCGCACGGCATAAATACGTTCTGAAATCAAATATATGGATTCGTGTACTCATGATTACGTGCCGTGCGGAGAATTATTCTCGGTGGGCACATATAGGGTAACGGTTAATCGCACGGCGCGGTGCGGTGGAAGAATTTTTCGCGCGGGGACATTTGGGCAAATATTTATACGAAAGAACGCGCCGTGCGTGGGGTTAAGAAGTACATATTCCCCGCACGGCATAAATACGTTTTGAAATAAATTATATGGATTCGTGTGTTCGTGATTAAGTGCCGTGCGGGGAATTATTCTCGATGGGGACATGTAGGATGACGGTTAAACGCACGGCGCGGTGTGGAGGAAGAATTTTTTGCGTGGGGACAGGAGGACAAGTCTTTAAACGGGAGTACGCGCCGTGCGGGGGGTTGAGAAGTGCATATTCCCCGCACGGCATAAATACGTTCTGGAATAAATATTTTAGATTCGTGTACTCAAGATTACGTGCCGTGCGGGGACGATGGGGACATGTTCTCATGGATGTTCTCGATGGGGACATATAGGGTAAAGATTAATCGCACGGCGCGCTGTTTTGTAAGAACTTTTCGCGTGGGAGCAGGCGGGCAAGTTTTTAAACGGGAGAACGCGCCGTGCGTGGGGTTGAGAAGTACATATTTCCCGCACGGCATAAATACGTTCTGAAATAAATAATATGGATCCGTGTGCTCGTGATTACGTGCCGTGCGGGGAATTATTCTCGATGGGGACATTTAGGATGACGGTTAAACGCACGGCGAGGTGTGGTGGAAGAAATTTTTGCGTAAGGACAGGAGGACAAGTCTTAAAACGGGAGAACGCGCCGTGGGGGGTGTTGAGAAGAACATATTCCCCGCGCGGCATAAATACGTTCTTAAATAAATTATATGGATCCGTGTGCACGTGATTACGTGCTGTGCGGGGAATTATTCTCGATGGGGACATACAGGATGAAGGTTAAACGCACGGCGCGGTGTGGTGGAAGAATTTTTTGCATGGGGAAAGGAGGGCAAGATTTTAAACGGGAGAACGCGCCGTTCGTGGGGTTGAGAAATACATATTCCCCGCACGGCATAAATACGTTCTGAAATAAATAATATGGATTCGTGTGTTCGTGATTATGTGCCGTGCAGGGAATTATTTTCGAAGGGGACATGTAGGGTATCGATTAATCGCACGGCGCGGTGTGGTGGAAGATATTTTCGCGTGGGGAGGATTGGGCAAATATTTATACGGAAGAACGCGTCGTGCATGGGGTTGGGAAGTACATATTCCCCGCACGGCATAAATACGTTCTGAAATAAATAATATGGATCCGTGTGCTCGTGATTACGTGCCGTGCGGGGAATTATTCTCGATGGGGACATATAGGATGACGGTTTAACGCACGGCGCGGTGTGGTGGAAGAATTTTTTGCGTGGGGACAGGAGGGCAAGATTTTAAACGGAAGAACGCGTCGTGCGTTGGGTTGAGAAGTACATATTCCCCGCACGGCATAAATTCGTTCTGAAATAAATAATATGGATTCGTGTGTTCGTGATTATGTGCCGTGCAGGGAATTATTCTCGAAGGGGACATTTAGGGTATCGATTAATCGCACGGCGCGGTGTGATGGAAGAATTTTTCGAGTGGGGAGGATTGGGCAAATATTTATACGGAAGAACGCGCCGTGCGCGGGGTTGGGAAGTACATATTTCCCGCACGGCATAAATACGTTCTGAAATAAATAATATGGATCCGTGTGCTCGTGATTACGTGCCGTGCGGGGAATTATTCTCGATGGGGACATATAGGAAGAATGTTTTGCGTGGGGACTGGAGGACAAGTCTTTAAACGGGAGAACGCGCCGTGCGGGGGGTTGAGAAGTACATATTCCCCGCACGGCATAAATACGTTCTGGGATAAATATTTTAGATTCGTGTACTAATGATTACGTGCCGTGCGGGGAATTATTCTCGATGGGGACTTATAGGGTAACGATTAATCGCACGGCGCGGTGTTTTGTAAGAACTTTTCGCGTGGGGACAGGAGGGTATGTTTTTAAACGGGAAAACTCGCCGTGCGTCAGGCTGCAATGTACATATTGCCCGCACGGCATAAATACGTTCTGGTATAAATAATTTGGATTCGTGTGTTCGGGATTACGTGCCGTGCGGGGAATTATTCTCGAGGGGGACATATAGAGTAACATTTAATTGGGCAGCGCGGTGTGGTTTAAAATTTTTCTATAGGCGGAGAGGAGAGCAAGTTTTTAAACGAGAGAACGCGTCGTGCTTGTGGCTGAAACCTATATATTGCCCTCACAGTATAAATACGTTCCGGAGTAAATAATTTGGATTCGTGTGTTCGGGATTACGTGCCGTGCGGGGAATTAGTCTCGATGGGGACATATAGGATAACAGTTAAACGCACGGCGTGGTGTGGTGGAAGATATTTCTCATGGAGACAGGAGGGCAAGTTCTTAAACGGGAAAACGCGCCGTTCGTGACGATTTATCGGTTTGAAGGGGCTGAATTGTATATATTGCCCGCACGGCATAAATATGCTTTGGGATAAATAATTTTGATTCGTGAGTTCGTGATTACCTGCCGTGCGTGGAATTATTCTCGATGTTGACATATAGTGTTACAGTTAATCGAACGTTTTGGCGTGGTTGAAGATTTTTTTCGCGTGGGGGCAGGAGGGTAATTTTTGAAACGGAAGTACGCTCGGTGCGCGACGATTTATTAATCTGAAGGGGCTGAAATGTATATATTGCTGTAACGGCATGAATACGTATGGGGTTAAATAGTTTGGATTCGTGTGTCCGTGATTACGTGTCGTGCGGGAAATTTTTCTCGATTGGGACATACAGATTTACAGTTAATCGCACGGCACGGTGTGGTGGAAGATTTTTTTTTTTTTTGCTTGGGGACATGAGGTCAAATTTTTAAACGATAGATCGCGCCCCATGAGTGACAATTCATTAATCTGAAGGGGCTGAAATGTATATATTGCCCGCACGTTATAAATACGTTTCGGGATAAATAATTTTGATCCATGTGTTTGTCATTACGTGCAATGCGGGGAATTTTGTTTGTGTTTGATAGCCGGGAATTTTATATGCACACTACTCGGCTGCATTTTTTTTTTTCGATGGGGATATACTGGGTAATATTTAGTGGTAGAGTGCGGTGTGGTTTAAGAATTTTTCACGTAAGGATCGAAGGGCAAATTTTTTAACGGAAGTACGGCATAAATGATTTTTGTGATATTTAGTTAGGAGACTTGGGTTCGTGATTGCGTGTCGTACAGGAGAATTTTACTTATGGACACAGTAGGCAGGAATTTTGTGTTCGCTCTATATTGTGGAAATTATTTTTTCGATGGGGATATATGGGGTAATAGATAATCACTTGGCGTGGAATGGTGGAAGTGTTGTTTTCTTGGGGATTGTGGATCAGAGCTTTTGAAAGTATGAGTCTACGAAATCGAGGTTACTTTAATGTGTGTAATGCTCGTATGGCTTGATATTTTGGGGGGGGGAGTGGGATATTCAGTTTGGAGACGTGTGAGAGAGTTTAAGATCCGTTCTGGTTAATTTTACTTGTGTGGAATCTGATCATCGCACTATAGTTCGGAATTTATTTTATCTATGGGAACCAATGGAGAAATAGGTTATTGCACGGCTCAGAGTCCGCGAATCTCTGAGCCGTTTTTTTCCCTCATGAAAAGCCGTTGAATGGAATTTTACTCTCGTCGAGATAAATGTTTGCGTCGTTTATTAGTTATTGCCGGGGAGTCCGTTGACTGCATTGCGGTGCTGTAGGTGTCGTATTCTCGTTGGGATATGAAAGTAAAAAAAGAAAAATGTGGAATGTATGGGAGATGTAACAGATGTAAATTTTCCAATTGGGCGAAAAAAGTCCGGGCCAAGGATACATAAGCACTTTAACCATCTAACAACAACTACAAAAATACTATTCATGAAATATCAGACGGATACATTGCGCCCATATGTTAACATCTTCTTACTTACAGAGACTGTATTAATTACTGTTACATCGTAATTAAAAAAATCTATGAAATGATTAGACATTTGTTTTGATGTCCTCAGTTACTGAATAAAGAGCGCGAACTGCTTTTACGGTCTTTCAATGTATCCGCCCTGGTAATTGGATCGTTTATATATGCATAATCAATACTAACAATTCACTGTTGCACACTTTATTAATCCCAAATGACGCCAACGTCGCTATAAAAAGAGAGCGTACTACACCATTGTCCCTATTACCAATTTCAAAAAATTACATAGATCGCCAAACTATTCGTCAATTATACATATTGATCTAATTTTTATTTTAAATAACTAAGGAGCAAGTAAGTTAGTATAACATTAATAAAAATACAAATAAAACGTCCAAAGTAAAAATTTTTTGATGACGTCACAAACACATGTAACATGCCAAGTAAGAATGACATTTACGATGATCCATTACTAGCATTTAATCTTATCGTTTGGCGATAGCTTTTTGGTCGACGGGTTAATCAAGTAGTATCAAAGGATGTATTTATAATTTAAATTTAATAAAATTCACTATAATAATGCAATGATAAAAATACACAATCTAATTTTCCGTAATCGTGTTCACAGGGAAGGCTGATACAAAACATGACCGAGAAAATGATTACAGTCAAATTGTACCAACAAATAAGCCTACAACAACGTAAATATGTTTCAGACAAACCACGCTCATTAAAGTATGCCAAAGGATTTTTGAATACGATATCGGAAAATTTCTTAATGTCTGGATGCCAATTTGGTTTTTACCCGACATCTTCCAGAACCAGAGTCGAGACTTTGAATAACTGTCGAGCGGCCTGATTCTCGAAGATATGCGGGTCATTTCCCCAGACATACCCACCTATTCCAGCAAGTTCTTCTGTCTTCTTCTGTCTTTTTTTTTACCCCAGTTATGTTTATTGCTAATTATGTACAGTCGTGGGGAAAAAGAGAGTAAATATCCCCTACTATCTCCTCAATCGTGTATCGTAGAAAAAAGTTATTGTTACCGAACGATTGGGAATAAAGTCTACTTTTAAATGATGTATATAAAATTTGCTTGGGGGGGGGGCGCATCTACATATTAAAACAATCCCTAACTTTGTTTTTTTTTTTTTTTCAATAGCAGTACTCAATTCTAACAGCATAAATGAACCCTACATCCTTCAATTAGCCTAAAAAGACATTTTTATTCATTTCGTACGAAAGTTTTGAATAAATTAATTATTTTAAAACGAGTCTATATATTAGAGGCTGTATCCAAACTCGATTGCTGACGGAGAGAACCACATTCGCGAGCAAGACATCATCACGCGAATAGTCCTATTCAAATTCAATTAGGTGGGGGGGGGCCTACCAGTAGTGGTCACGAACACCTATCCATAGTTTTTACCATATGGCTTGAGTTCAACAATCCTCGCCTACTTTTTTTATAAAGTTTTTAGAAAAGTATACCGAACTGACCTATTGTTCAAAAAAAGTGTGTAAAAAGCTAATCAGCTCTTGAAAACTAATGGATGTATGAAACAAATTTCTTTCGATATATATATGGACCATAATGTGCATATTTACTGTAATTTTTTTTTCATTTCTATTTTTAAAGCAAAATATATTATGTTAAATATTTCGAAAAATCTGCTTCATTTTATTAACCGAGATGTTCCATGTGCCCTTAAGGCTACTGTCCCTGCGAGCGAAGGTACTGAATTTCGGCATTTTTATTTTATATTATTTTATTCTTTTATTTATTTATTTATTTTGGATTGGATAGTTGAGGTCCCCCTCCACATCGCTCCTTTTTTAACTTTTCGATTTTGGTAGCAGATATATTTTTATAAAGTTAATTTCATTTTCAAAACCAGTTCGGAAAATGAAAGTGTCTCGCGAGTACCTTTGCTCTCAGGGACAGGAGCCTTAAATTATTATATCGAAAGAAGAAAACACAGCTGTTATTATTCTTCTGTTAGTTAAAGACCTATCTTATACATGAACATCTAACTGGAAAAATATGTTGCCATCTTTTTCTCAAAAACTATATTACCTTATAAATGAAGTTTTTATACGAACTAATCTATCATAAAATAGTAACATTCTAAATAGTTTTAGAAATAAAAGTAGTGTTTAGTGTATTAATTAGTTTCCCCCAACGCGTAATATAGTTTTTTCGAATGCCAACAATTCTCAAGAAAATATTTTCATCTTCAACATGTTTTGTAACAAACAAACAAATTTAACACCAATAACTTTAGCATTAAAATTAATAATATTCTGGTACCCTTACATACATAAATTCAGCCATGCAGCTGAAAACGTTTATTTGAGAATTGATACCATACCAAAAACCGATATTCCGGGTGGAAAGAGCTGATAAAAACTACTCTGAAACGTTTCCTAAAATTACGGGCAGCAAAAGAAACTGTTTTTTTTAATCCAGAAAATATATTAGTTTGTGGGGTTCCCTAAGATAAAAGAACGCTTTTCGGATACGTAGGTGATTTCGAAGAAGTTATTGTATTCGTCGTTCGTTACATTAGATTACATTTTCGTAGATCAAGAATCATTTGTCTTTTTTATTACGTACTGTTATTAACTGCTCAGAACTGTTTGAAAGATAATATTTATGCATATATATCCACATGTAGATATAAACTTATATACAGACACACGTATGTATATAATAATGTGCGTGTATGTATATCTATATATGTATATGTATATGTATATATAGTACTACTTGATTATCCCAACGATCAATTTCGCCAAAATATACAGATTACCAAACTGTTCGCCAAATCATACAAAATCACATAGTTTTTATTTTAAATAGCGAAATAACAAGCAAATAAAAAAACTAGTCGTTGGGGGCCACCGTAATACTTACCCATCATATATATGCATATATAATATATGAAAATAATACATTTGATAACTATTTATAAAATAGATTGCAAATCCAAAACAAAATTTAAACGTGTATTTTTATTTTTATTGTGCATAGTAATGCTGTATTAATGAGTTGCTGATGAATCTCTTTCGATAAATTATACAACACGCCTAACTACTCAAGTAGTTGAATTGCGAAAAAGAAACATCCTTATAACTCCAAAAATAATAATCTTATTAACTATCAGTTTATTGCGTCGGATTAAGCGTCTCATTTACAATTAAAATATATCTTTGAATTGAAATTTGAATGAAATACAGGGTCATGAAAAATCGAAGAATGTGGAAAACAGGATTACAGATATCTCGGCAACTAATAATTCGATCGACTTCGTACTTGATACAAAATTTGTGTTATTTTATTGCCTTTTACGATCACTCCTTAAAATAAAAAAAAAATCGAAAATTTTTATATACCTTTTATCAGAACAAATTTTTCGAGAGTTCGAAAAAAAATAGTTCGGGATAATCGAGGTTACTGATATTAAATAGGCTTCGTCCCATTCTTACATATTAAGTACATACAAAATTTCAAGTCTCCATCTCAATTCGTTCGGGAGATAGAGCGTTTACAGACAGACAGACTGACAGACAGACAGACAGACAGACGGATGGACGGACGGCAAATTTTTTTTTTCTAAAAATATGTTTTTCGAAATCTCCATTGTCAAAAACGTGTAAATCCGTCAAAAAAAATTTTCGATTTTCAAAACGATTGCAAGATTTACCCTATACTGCGTATGATGGGTAAGTAAAATTAATAAAAATACAAATACATTTTGTCGAATCATAACAAACATTTGTAGTGTGTTTAGCAACATTTACCATTATGCACTATTGACATTTAATCATATACTTAGGTTATAATGTAGTAGTCAACGGGATAATCAAGTAATGCCCCATCTATATATATAAGACTGATATCCGGCTGACATAAAAATACACAGCGGTATAAGAAACAGCTGCTTTTTTATCCATTTTCGAAGTTTAATGTGTAATTTTCAGTTTACTGACGGGTATTAGTGAACTTTTGGGCACCTTTCGGTTAGCCGGGCTCCAGTGTTATATATATATACACACATATCTACACATAAATGTTAAAAGATTGGATAAAATAAACTAAAACAGACTTGTATGCATAAAGAAATTAAAATTTATTTACAAAAAATAAGAATACTAAAAACACATTTAAAAATAGAGAGATTAAACGTTTCGCCAAGCTACTCGCAAGGCATCATCAGTACACATAAATATTCATTCCATAACAAACTCTGCAACAAATAAAAAAAAGTTAAAGTTAGTTATTTTTTTAGAAATGGTTAATATTCTCTAGGGATAGAAGGAAATTCATTCGGAGTCGGCGATCGCAAATATGTGAATCAACTTCCGAAGACTAATCTACATTTTAACTGCTACAACCTCGTTTTAAAATACTTCTGATATATTTACATATCTATATCTATCTATCCATCTCTCTTTATATATATATATTATACATATATATATAAACATATATATATATATATATATATATATATGTATACAAAAAAATACACACAAAAAAAACCACATGGATGAAGTCATAAAATCCATTCCAGAAAGTAAAACGCAACTCCGAATTCTGGCGATCGCAAACACGTCGATAAAATCGCGCCAAAGAAGGAGTTGTTCTAAGACCGCGCCATTTATTTAATGCAAAAAAAAAAAAAAAAAAAATAGGCATGGAATTCTTCCCCTTATTTAATATGGACGCATCGTATTTTTGATGATTTACCTATGTCGTGGCGTATTTTATTTATTTATTTTTTTTTTTTTTTTTTTTTTTTAAAGGTACTGCGAGTGCCAGTGTTATATAAACATAAATAGGTGCTATTTGGTTATCCAGTCGACCAATTTCGCCAAATTATGCAAATTGCTAAATTAATACTGAAATTTTACAAATTGGCATGATTTTTATTTTAATTAACGAAAGAACAAATAAATTAGTAAAATCTTAATAAAACTACGGATAAAAATCCTTAATGATGTTTTAAATATGAATATAGTCTGTAATGTCATTGACTGTAACACTCATGATCATCCATTATTGGCATTTAATCTGATAGTTTCGCGATAATCTTTTGGTTGACGGATAATCAAATAGTTCTGATAAATATGTATACATACTAACATAATTAATATAAATATATATAAATACATATGTGTATATATATATGTATTTATGTATATATTTATACATACTTATGTATATCTACATATGTATGTATATATATTTATGTATATATAACACAGCCGCTTGGTTAACAGAAAAATACAAAAAAAAATAATAATAATAAAAATGAAATGCCTTTGTAAAAAAATTTTAGGATTATATCCTTTAACTACGGTTTTATTATATCATGTCAGTTTGCCGCTTCGACCTTTCAAAATCTTCTTAGTTTATCAAAAAATCGGGCACAGGTGTCATCGTTGTTTATTTACTTTTATTTTGTTTTCTTTAAAGTTATAAAGAGTTTGTTCTATAATTATTAACTAAACATTTTTATTTATTATTATTTCCTTTTTAAAATAATAGAAAATAATTAAAACAATATATATGTAATTGGTATATGAAAACGAAGTTTCGCCAAATTAACATTTAAAAGAAATCGCGCCAATGTAGGGCATATATGACATCTGTGCTAAAAATCGTGTTTACTGAAGAGCCCGATAACAGTCAAATAAAAGCTAGAGCCTGTTAATACTTCGTGACCAAATTTGTGAAATTGACATTAAAAATATTTATTTAAGAAAGGATATATAAAAATTAATGTTAGTGATATATTCATGCTAATTTGGGGGCCCTAATATATCCTGGCCCGAATCGCCGATAGACTATGAATTAATTAGTTTGTACGTAAATAACTGTTAAAATGTTCACTAAATCGATAACAGCCGCCCTCACACTATAATTCGGCAAATCATATTTAAAAAGCAAGAATTTAAACGCGATTCGGGAAATCTTATTTGAACTATTTTTATTAATTCGGTACTACTTGGTTATCCCGTCGACCATTTTCGCCAAATTATAAAAATCGCCAAACTAATAGCCAAGTTATACATGTTGACATAATTTTTATTTTAAATAACGGAAAAACAAATAAATTAGTAAAACATGAATAAAAATACAAATAAAAAGCAAAGTTAAACACCACTTAATGACTTTTAAACATGTGTATCGTGTTTAATGTCATCGAATGTGACATTTACGATCATCAATTTTTGGCATTAAATCTTATAATTTGGCGATAATGTTTTAGTCAACGGGATAGTCAAGTAGTACCATTAATTCTATCCCCACATTAATCTATCTTTATTAAATCTCTTGAAAAAAATTCGTTAAACGATTTGTTCATTACCCAAACAGTCCGTTAAGCGTAAACAAATATTAATCTTTCGCCATTTGTTATTACGTAAACAAAAACCAAATATATAAAGAAAGACTATGAAAATCCTTTTGTTTATCATGAGTGGATTTAAAAAATCGAAGCAAAATACACAAATTAACTCAAAATATTATAAAGATGCTGATAAAAGATTGTAATTAATTGATAGATTAAGTTTAATTTAGCAATAATTTTTTTTTTAATATTTTTTTAAAACTTCAACCCCCATGCATTTTATTTCTCATATTCAATGTGCATGTTAAATGCCAAGTTTAGCACAAAATAAAACAAACATTTTTTTAAAGAAAAATATCCTAGGTTAAAAAGGCCTTTGTTAAATATGGCATTATACATAATGCAATAAAAAGTAATAATAAGTTTAGTAAATAATATCTGAGCGTGACAATTATTAAATCTAAATTTGTGATGAATTCTTTTTTATTTGAAATATTCGGATTACAAAAAGTAAAAATTAACTCAAATTCCAATCCTAAATTTATCCTCATAATAATTATTTATGCTAAAAAAAAACATAAAAATAAAAAATATTTCCCATTTCCTATTTATGGAGTATTAAATTACATCTATCTAAACAAACATAATACCAATAATGAGTACCTAAAATTCCTTTAAATCTAAAAAGAAGCCAATTTCTCACCACTTGGCGGCGTCTCAGGGCAACATCCGATTCCTCTCCCTTGAAAATTGAAGAAGGATAGAACGAGAATCCAACATACGCGGACGAGATTTTTTATTGAAATGAAACGTCACGAGATATTCTCGCCCTTATATAGACTAGCGTTCCTTTAGGCATTGCTGATTGGTTAATTACGCGTCACGTGATAGGTCCTATTTTCTGATTGGTTATCACTCCTCCACGTCACAGACAATGATGTCATACATATGTCATCACTACGTCATTCTTCTTGATTACTGCCAAAATTTGGCGAGAAAATGACCGCCAAGAGGATAAATACGTTGCCAATTCGAATTTAAAATTCGCCAAATTAAATTCAAAATTTAAAAAAAACTCTTAAAATTGTATTTTTTTGCAGGAAAATGAGATTTAAAGATATTTTATTGCATGAAATTAAATTAAATTAAATATTCATGTTCATTTTTCTACTTAAATTCACTTAAAGTTTCAAAATTTTAAATCCACGAATAATTTTGCTGTAATACTAAAAATACATAAATGAAATCTAAACTTTAAAAAAAAATACCGAGTTTCTACATAATTATTCACAAGTAAGCAAAATTTAAAGAAATAATGCGTTTGTTTTCGCTTCAAAGCTTATTTTTTAAATGAGAATTGCATAAGCAATAACGGATGTGTTACCAATATTGTGAATATACATATGTACATTTTATGCTTTTTACATTTAAAATGCTGTGGATCATTAAGATATTTTGCACAAAAAGGCCTAATTTTTGATTTTTTTACGTGTAAAGTCATATTATAGCCCAAAAAATTGAAGTAATTACTTATTGCGCATTTATAAATGATTACTGACCGCTGCTAAGCCTAAAAACTTGATTCGAATATAAAATGCTTAAAATTCATAAAATATTGATAAATTACAGCCTAAATTGTGCAAATTTATAACATATATCTGTTTTCAGGCAGTATCATGCTGTAGATATTTGTAAATAAACATAAAAACGTTTCCAGATTAAAAATCCTTTTAATGTTCCACGAGAACTTCATTTGAATTTCCGTTAACATTTGAAATTGAAAAAGATAATTTAATATTTTTTCACGCGATATGTTCCAAACTTTTAACTAAATGTACATAAAAAGATTATGGCAATTAATAAGTAATAATAATAAAGTGTTTTCTTGTTGATATTTGTATAAAATTCCAGTAAATATTTCAGTGTATCAGCAAAACTCTCTCATTAAGCTAGTTTTCTGCTATTATACCTTCAAAAAATACATTAAAATGATATTCCGACCACCCGAAAAACTTTTCAGCAACTTAAAATCAAAACATCATTTGTAAAAACCAGTTTAATGACCTGATTAATACGTTAACAGTTTTCTTGAAAGATTTGAAATTTGGATTTCCCTTGGCCGCCATTTTGAATTTTTCGAAACTTCTTACATTAAACTCGTATTTGCGTTGTCCATACAAACGGTAAGAATACCTCTTTGGTGAAAATATGTAAGCTAGTTCAAAAGCTGGTACAAAAAAACTTCGATTTCCTCATTCAATGACGCCGATTTGCTTTCCAATTAAATTTTGTATATCAGATGATATAGTAACACCAGGAAACTATTAGAACTTACGGAAATAAAATGTGATATCACTATTATAAAAAACAAATGATACATCATTTGTGAAAATATATTAGCTCTTTCAACAGCTATTGTGGAAGTATTTCAATTTCAACTTCCTGAAGCTGTTTGATATTTTCAAATATCATGTATAACCTATGGTTTGGTTATATTAATATAACATCATCGAATTGTGGATATTAACGATAATTTAATCTTTTGTTATTCATAGTATG
This sequence comes from Maratus speculifer, assembly GCA_964019185.1. Taxonomy (NCBI): domain Eukaryota; kingdom Metazoa; phylum Arthropoda; class Arachnida; order Araneae; family Salticidae; genus Maratus; species Maratus speculifer. Next base: position 338,710,955 of record OZ025296.1, on the reverse strand, counting down.
GTTCAAATATTTCCCTGATGACAATAATTTCATAGTTCATAATTTAACTGACGCCTCGATTTGGTAGTGTCTTTTATATGAGGACGTGAGTTTTAAAATTCTTCGCCTTATCCAAAGTTTAAAAAAAACTTCTTTTCTGTATCAATCTATTCTATTGGTGAACCTGCGTCGATAAAACACTGCAATCTGAAAAAAAAAACTAGTTGTATCGCGTACTTTTGGCATTGTAAAATCTTGGCTTTACAATGAAAAACAATAGAAGCTGTCAGATTTTTTTTAGCGATTTACCAACATATGATTTTATGAAAAAGATGAGTTTTGAAATTTACATTCTCATTTGTATATTTTATACTAACTGTTATTGGATATTTAATACGTGAAATTATCACCTGATAACTAATCGAAGAACCAACAGGGTGAAAAAAGTCCAGTCCGGAGATGGAACCCGGAACCTTTAGAGCAGCTCTCCAAATGCTCTATCATTAAAACTAAGAGAATGATGCCCAGATTGGCCTTTTTCACTTCCATATGTTGCTAAGGCTGCATTGCAGCATAAGATGGAAGTATTTGTGAGCACACAATCTTGAGGCATAACATGAGACACAAACAAACCAAGCATCGGTGAACACATATTTAATTTTCAGCTGTGAAATTACGTTTGAAAATTTAATATGTGTTCACCGATGCTGGGTTTGTTTGCATCTCATGTTACGTCTCAAGATTGTGTGCTCATAAAGACTACTCAATCTTGTGATGCAGTGCAGCCTTACCAACGTATGGAAGTAAAAAATGCCAATCTGGGCATCGTTCTCTTAGCTTTAATGATAGAGAATTTGGAGCGCTGTTCTAAAGGTGCCGGGTTCTATCCAAAATGTGGACATTTTTTACACTGTTGGCTCTGCGCTAAGTCAGCAAGTGATAACTCGCATATTAAATATTCAATAATTTCAAGCGTAGTTTCACAGCTGAAAATTAAATACTCGCTATTATGTTGACATAATCTCGTAAAATTGCATATATTAGCATTTAATGGCAGTTATCATACTATGTTGTCGCTGTTACGGTAAGAATATCGTTGGTGAAAATCAGTCTCGATCGTTCATTATCTAGAAATCTAAATTTTGGTCTCGGTTTAAGACTTTTTGAGAGAAGCCAAATGGTGGCATTTTTGTAAAAAACAAAATACAGTTGAGTCTCCATATAACGAAATCCATTGTTCCAGTAAAAAATTCGTTACATAGAGAAATTCGTTGAATAGAGAAAGCCGTTAAAAGTTCTGTTTAATGTGCAAATTTTGAACAAATATTATTTTTTATACGTTTAATTAAAAATTTGAAGTGTTTAACTATAAATATTGACGTAATATCCTATTTCTTAATTATTTGAACGGTTTCAAAAAAGAGAATAGACATTTATTTAAAAAGCTTAATAAAAATTACATAAGAAAAACGTACATTAATTTTTTTCATTGAAAACCCAATTTTCTCAAATTTTCGGGGGCGATTTCATTGCTCCGGGACTGAATGTCCCCCCAAGCTACCCTCTGAAATCAACACTGACTTCAATTACCACATTGATCCAGGTTTTATATGTGTAACAATTAAATTGCCACTTTTTCTCGAAGGATGTTAAAAGATGTGTGGTAGGGGGGCTGGTGGAATGAATTCGTTGGACTTAAAGATAAAGGAGATTCAAGGTGGAGATGCAATACAAAAAACTCAGCCTTGAACGATAAATTAAAAGTAAGTGATGGAAATTTGATGCCATGTGATTTTGAAGCTTTTTTATTATGAAGCTTTGAATAAATAAAGAACATTTTATGAAAAAATTCGTTATATGGAGATAGATATTTCGCTGTATAGAGACTGTTTTTAATGTAATCATGAAAAAAGGGGACCGTTCCTGCTAAAAATTCGTTATATAGATAAATTCGGTCTATCGAGTTTCGTTATAGAGAGACTCGACTGTATTACTAATTATATTATTGGTGTTGCTTAAACAAACCAATTCAATCTAATTAGTGAAAAAAGTATAGTAATTCAGAATTTGCTGTAAAATATATCGGCGTACTATGCCCACCATGTGAGATTTTCCGACACAAATTTATACATGTTCATATTCACACAGTAATGACATATGTTCTTTTTGTTAAAACTAGACTCATGTGGAAATCACAAACTTTCTTCTATATCATACATGTTAATAATTTCTGAAAAATGCAGCATAGCAGCGCCACCGCTTAGACGATTAAAGCCAAAATCTAGTCAGCAACAACTTATATCAACTACTAACTAAATCTGAAGTCTGATGGCAATCAGTGCATTAGTTTCTGAGATTAGACTATTGCAGAAATCTTAAAAAATTCTGCATAATGGCGGCGCCTGTTGAATGATGTGCACCGAAAACGAATCAGGATCAATTTTTCTCAGGTATTAACTGAATATGAAGTTTGATAAAAATCCATGCATTAGTTCTTGAGATACAGCTATTGGGAAATCGTGTAAAATACAACATAGCAGCGGCACATGTGGAGTGATTTACATCAAAAACTAAAACACACTAATCTATATTAAGAATTAACTGAATCTGAAGTTTGGTGTAAATTTGTGCATTAGGTTTTGAGATAGAGCTATTTTGGAAATTGTGAATAATGCAACATAGCAACGCTACCAGTTGAGCGATCTGCCCAAAAGGTTCTCAACACCAAATTATATGACTGACTAACTGAAACTAAAGTTTTATAAAAATCCGTGCGTTAGTTCTTAAGATATGGCTAGTGGGGATAATGTAAATAATGCAGCATAACAATACCACTTGTTGAGTGAAAACTAATCCACCAAAAACTAACGAGCTTCAGTTTTTATCGAAGTCTAACAAAATCTAAAGTTTATTGAAATTCCGTGCATTAGTTCTTGAGACAGAGCGCCCACAATTTTTTTCTTCATGCAAATTCACAGAGTGACAAACAGATTGACAGACAGTGTAAAAACAGACTCAGAGACAGGCATTTTCTAAAAACCATTAAATCGTGTTCAGGAATTTCTCAAACGTATAATTCCATCGAAAACCGGAAGTCCAAATTTTTCATAAATCTAACACTTTCTTCTTATAAAGATAGAAGAAAATAAAAACTCAAATGTTAGCTCTTTGTTAATTTTCAAACCGGTAATACATAATCAAATGTGGAACAAATTGAGTTTGAGTCACTGCCCCCTCAACAATGCCTATTCACTGAGCAGACGACAAACGTGAAACGTCATGAAGTGGAGGCGAAATCACTAACCTTATTGGTTCCACAATCGCCACGAAACTCAAAACGCGATCGTTGTCAGGGAAACGGCCTCCACTACGTCACAAGCGAGAAGGCATTGTAGAGGAGGCAGTGTTTGAGTGGTAAAATTCTTAATTTAAGACCTTCTGATATTTATAATGATTTGTATGTTTTGTTAACTGATCTCCATTCAATTATAAATGCTAATGGTAAAGATTACTATTATTATTGTTTGTTAGAATCAAAATGTGCTCTTTCCAAAAAAGATGCATGAGTAGGTATAGCCTGTTGTGCAGCAAATTTGTATTTCATTTTCAATTTTCTCATGCTTTTTTAGAACCATGTTACAATGACATAACATCGGGAATCCTTTAATGTGCACGTTATTTTAATGAATTGAACACAGGTAGCTTAATTTTGATGATATTCTAAAAATCAATCGCAATGATCGTTGGTTTTAATCTTAAACCACTCTTTAGCAACAATGGTAAAATATTAGTTGGATTTTGCAATTCTACATTTTTCTTCGGCACTACTTGGTTATCCCGTCGAGCGATTTCGCCAAATTATACAAATCGCGAAACTAATAGACAAATTATACATACTGGCATAATTTTTATCTAAAATAACGAGTAAACAAATAATTAGTGGAATATTAATAGAAATACAAAGAAAAAGTCGAAATAAAAATCACTTAATGACGTTTTAAACACGTATATTGCATTTAATATCATTGAAAGTGACATTCACGATCATCCATTATTGGTATTCAATCTTATAGTTTGGCGATGGCTTTTTGGTCGATAGGATAACCAAGTAGTACATTTTCTTCTATCTTATACATGTTAATGCTTCAAAATTTGCTACCACACTACCAAAATTAAATGACAATCTATTCCCATCATGAGGATTCCAAAGCTATGAAATTCCGTGAATTTGTTCTTGATATAGACGGTTTCTAACGTCATGTGAAAACTGCAAAATGTAGCATAACAGCGCAATCTATTGGGCGATTAACTCCAAAAACTTTTGTCAATATCTAACAGAATCCTAAGTTAGAAGAAAAATCGTGCGTTAGTTCATGAGATAGAGCTATTATGGTAATCGTGAAAAATGCAGCATAGCAGCTCCACCTGTAGAGCGATTTACACCAAAACTAAAATCATGAATCTATATTAGAGACTAACTGGATCTAAAGTTTGGTGAAAATTCGGGCATTAGTTCTTGAGCTATAGCTAATGCGATAATCACGAATAATACAGCACACTGTTAAAAATAAAGGTGACAAACCGGTGCCATTTGGGACCCGGAGGTGAAAAGGCGGTGCCATTTGGAACCATAGGGTGTCATAGAAGCTTGAATATGCGGTTGGGGTGACGACAGATCTGTTACTGGATGATGGGAGCTAAATAAGGTGCCATGCACTTCGTAACCACCTCATCGGGTGACTGGCAACTTGCGCATGCGCTATGACGCGTGTCTTTCTGCTCTCGGTGTCGGCAAGTAAAGTTTACGGCTGTGAGCAAATCAAAACATGGCAGTGTGTAAATTGGCGATATTAATTGAGGACTAACCACTGAGCTACAATGAAACAACAATGAGCACTTAATGATCCGATTTGTGCGACCAGTGAACCGGGCAAAGTCTGATTAAAGGTAAGATTTAACTTTATTTTATTTTATTTTATTGTTACGTTAATTTATTGTACATCCCTATAAGTAATGTCATAAAAAAACAGTAAATTAGATTTTCTTGTTAGTATGATTGATTGTTAAGTTTATTATGTGAAGCTACAAGCTACACTCTCATCAAAATACCCGCTTGCTAATGTTAAACCTATGAGGTAGTTATTTTACAATTTCTCGCTTACATGTCTATATTTTTAAATGATTTATTGAGGCCTTAGCTACCGAGGAGCAATTGGAGCAAACTGCTCTAAAAACGGGAATCCTAAAGGCGCACAATTAGAAAGAGCGAAATGAAAGATTGTAAAAATATTTACACATTTTTTCATTACAAATCAGTTATTATAGAAGAATCTTGTTGCAATCGGAATATTCTATGACCATGTTACCTTGTGTTTAAACTCAACTGTTTAGATTTAACCCTTAACTGCTGTTAGTGGTCTCAGACACCGTGAGTTTTTCAAGTTTCACAGTTTAACTTGTAATTTTTAGTTTAACTATGGATACTGGTCAAATTTTTTTAGTTTGGAGTCTTATTACTACCTCTAAATACTTTTGAATAGCTGAATTTGATTTATAATATTCTTGTACATAAAATTTAATACATAAATAGTATTCTGAGAGTTAATGTAACATTTTATTCATCTTCAGATTAAACGGTCTGACAGACAGCTCACAGTAGTTATGTGACAATTTTTTTCACAGCAATTAAGGTTAAAATATGTGTTTGCGTCTATATACAGTTAAAAGCAATTAATTTTATTCGCGAAGTTTTAATTTTAACCTTTACACGGGATCTCGGACAGCATCTGGCTGGCTTTGCATATATTGTCAGATAAGATGCTATCCGAACCCCTCCTGTAAAGGATAATTCACACCATATTGCAGCCTCGCGTAACTTCTCTAATATTGTTTCAGTATACCTGATTCGTCTTTATTTGAGAGGGGGGGTAACTTTTTTATTTAAGACAATTGAATACTTGCAAATCTTAAAGTAATCAAAACATTTACAGGGTTTTCATTATTAATATTTCCCTTATTAACCACCATTATTTCCAAAATAATCTTCATAATAAGATTAGATCGGGAGGCGGTAGCACGGACAATCATTTAGTCTCATTTAAGGATAAAAATCACGGATAAAACCTCGATTTGCATATTAAAACGTTATTAGTCAGCCAAGTCATACCTTGGTGGGAAATGCCTAAAAACCCGAATTTAGCGGTATCTTGGGTTTACCATTATGTTTTCTTACTCCCAATTCTTCACATTTTCATACTTTTGGTTTCATTTTCTTTCAAAAAGGTGAGAAAATGTTAGGGTATTGAATTGAATAAACCTTATGATCTGATTATCGGCTATGCAGATTTACACTCATTTTTTTTTCGAAAGTATTCTTTCGCATTAAACCTTATTTAGTAGCAGAATTTTATGGTTAAATAAAATAAAATATATTTTTTTCAATAATAGTAATTTAAGTTTGATTAGACCGTAATCAGTCCCCCCCCCTTTCTCAATCATCAACATCATCCGATATGACAAATTTGTAGTCATGAACATTCAAATTAAAGGGAAATTCAAAGGGAATCAAAAGGAAAACAATCTGTATTTACTCCACTGAACTTTCAGAATAGTTTACAGAAATAGTGTGTGTTCAAAAAATATAACAATGAATAAAATCTTATATCGTAATTTTACACAAATGTGAAAATTTTCCGCAGGTGATGAAAATCTCGTGTTTTTTGCACTGTCATTTATAAATCTTAAACATTTTTCTTATGACATAATTTTTAACAATCTTTCATTCCACCCGTTCTGAAACAAGACCAATAAACAGGGTTGGCTTTTTATCGGTAAAAACCTGGGGAGAATGTGGTAAAAACCTAAGGATATACAATAAACTGTTAGCCCTTAAACTGTATTTTAATATTATTGATAAAAATTCTATTTTCATGTAATTGGTGTATTAATATATAATATCTATATAGGGGAGAGTGGGGTGGTGTGGGACTTTTTTTACAAACGAATTTATATATATATATATACTAGCGCACCCGACAGACGTTGTCCTGTCACCGACAGACGTTGTCCTTCTTGGCACCGACTCCAGAAAATCAAATAAATGTACGTAAATCTGGTAATACGCAGAATAAACACTACGCTCTTAGTTTAATTTCTTATTACAATTATGTAAGGAAATTATTTTTTACTCTTCATTAGTTTTTGAAGTCGGTTCAATTTTTTATAGAAAAGTTTATTTTTCTCTTTTTAGTTAAAAGTTAACGATTGTCTGAAGTCGGTTAATCAAAATTATAATACAGGAAATATTATTGTAAAGCATACACGTTTGTCAGCAGTGGGGTTCGAACACGCGATCTCTATCTTCAAGAAGCTGAGCTTAAATCTGGCGCCTTAGACCGCTCCGACATTCCGTCCGCACTCCATTCATCGAACTTATTCAACACTTTTAATTAGCGAAAAATCACTAACTATTAGTTTTTGCCTAATTACTAAAAAAGTACTGAATCAATTTCGACGAAATGTGAATCTAAACCATTCTCGAAGCAACTGGAACGCACACACAAAATTTCATCAAAATCGGTCCAGTCGTTTAGGAGGAGTTCAATTACATACACACGCACAGAAGATTTTTATATATAAAGATATATATATATATATATATATATATATATATATATATATAAAGAAAAAATTCAATTTATAGCATGCAAGGTAAAACTCTTTTTAATCCCCCTGAACAATATAGAAACATAACGTGCAAATACTATTTTATTTTAAAGAGAACGTAAGTTTCAAAATGTGTCTCATACCTCCTCATTAAGAGTTATGGGACAGCAGTAATAAAAAAAGCTCTAAGGCACAAAATAACCTATAGTGTCGGTAAGATAAACAATCAAACAAAGGTTGCAAGTTGATAATGTATATGCCACAATATAAAATTCCAGTATCTTCATGACTGGAATGGAAATTCAGGATTCTCTGTCATAGGTGTCATTAAGGCCCCACACTAGACTCAGAATGTAAAGATGTTAATGTAAAAGTCTATAGGAGCGTTCTTTTGAAATACCTAACTCAAATTTTAATATTTTTACATGATTCTTTTGAACAAGACAGCTGAGGATGATCCATAACCGTCCTAGTTTTTATTTTTTCGATTTTGCTTTTATATTTTTTGTATAACGATAGTTTCAATTTCAGAACCGGTTTAAACCAATTTCGTAAGTTAAAGTAATTTTAAAAAAAAAAGTCTGAAACCAAAACTGAAAAAGTAAAAACTACACCGGTTGCGAATCGCCCTCAGCAATATTGTGCAAAACAATCACGTAAAAATATTAAAATTTCGGCGAGCTATTTGAAAAGAACGCCCCCATAGACTTTGCATTATCATCCGGGTCTTTTTCTGTGCCTAGCGTTGCGCCTTAAATAATCATCAATTTATTTACATTTTGAAGGATGAATGCATATATTATCAATGTTATAATTAATATATTATCCTCTAAAAAATTTGCATGTTAGCAATTCGCATTATTATTAATTAAAAAAAGGAACTGGGCGCGTCCCATTCATCCCTTTTCTGGCATGTCCCATTCCTCGCCACTTCCTTGTTTGTGTTAAACTTCTTGTTCAAACAAAAATGCTGCTTTAGACTTAGTTTAAATTATGGATAATATACAGTATAATGTTCCATAAATAGGGAAACTATTACATTTATACATAAACAAGCCTTTAATATATTGAGAGCAAATAAATCAAATTTAAATTGGATTTTTGAAATAATTTTTTCTTTTATACATTTGCAAGCCTATGCATATAAATATTATTTGTAAACTGAAGGATGGATTACCATTGCTTCATCTTGTCTGCGATCGATGAAATGTTTAGAATAATGCACAAAGAGAAAAACCTAAAGTCCCATTCCACCCAACTTTCCCCCATATAGCAAAAAGGGAAATAAAGAATTAGCCAGTTTCCTAAAGCTCCTGATATACACTATATAGCCAGAGATGACCGTCCACTTGCGATTTTAGACATTTTGTTAAATATCTAGAAAAATGTATGAGGAATTATCCTGAAAATCTTAGTGTATAAATATAATACACTACCTGGCCATTGATTATCGTCCACTTGCGATTTTAGACATTTTGCAAAATAGCTAGAAAAATACATAAGGAATTATCCTGAAACTCTCAGTGTATAAACAATATAGTACAGGTCATCTATTTCCGTGAAGATTTTTTCCAGAAACTTTATAGGGGACCGCCAAGAAACTAAAAAATGTATGAATATCTTTTGGATAACCCTGTCAAAACTAATGCATCAAAAGCGCTCAAACTGTAGATTGTGATTAAGTGGCTTATTGTTATAAACTGTGTTTATTTTTATGTCGATGGCATGTATACTTGTAGAGAAATGAAGGTTTTTATAAAAATACTCCCAAATTTTTCCAAGATTTTTGCTTATAATTTGCAGAGTTCTTAATATAAAATAATAATATTTTCTGAAAATGTGACAAACAACATTGAACATAATACCCTGTATTCAGAATTAAAAAATAAGAAAAATTGTATGAAAAATGAGTAGGTTTACTAAATAATTTTTTACTGCGCATGCGTGAACGATATCAAAATTTCATTTGCATATTATGTTAGCTAAATGTATAGAACAACTTTTGTGAAAGTTTCAAAATCATAGCTTGAAAATTCTGAAAATAATCGTCAATTGAATCACTTAAAAATCCGTTATTTTCAAAATGAAGCAAAAACAAGAAGGGTTGTATCCATATATTCATTGATTAGTGTCAATATAGAATACACAATACGCAACTTACATTTACACTATTATTTACATTATTAGTACATTTGGATACAATCCCTCATTTTTTTTGCTTCATTTTGGGAACAATGGATTTTCGACTTATTATATTGGCGATTATTTTTTAGAATTTTCAAGCTATGATTTTGCGACTTTCACAAAAGTTGCTCTATACATTTAACTAACGTAATATGCAAATGAAATTTTGATATTGTTGACGCATGCGCAGTGAAAAATTATTTAGTAAACCTACTCATCTTTCATACAATTTTTATTATTTTTTAATTTTGATTACAGGGTATTATGTGCAATGTTGTTTGTCAGATTTTCAGAAAATATTATTTTTTTATATTAAGAACTCTGCAAATTATAAGCAAACATCTTGGAAAAATTTGGGAGTATTTTTATAAAAACCTTAATTTCTCTACGAGTATACATGCTATCGACATAAAAATGAACACAGTTTATAACAATAAGCCACTTAATCACAATCTACAGTTTGAGCGCTTCTGCTGCATTAGTTTTGACAGGGTTATCCAAACGATATTCATCATTTTTTAATTTGTTGACGGTCTCCTATAAGGTTTCTGGAAAAAATCTTCACTGAAATATATGATCTGTACTATTATGTGTATACACTGAGAGTTTCAGGATAATTCCTCATGTATTTTTCTAGATATTTAACAAAATGTCTAAAATCGCAAGTGGACGATAATCAATGGCCAGGTAGTGTAGCACAAGTCATATATTTCCCTGAAGGTTTTATTCCGAAACTCCAATAGGGGACCGTCAACAAATTAAAAAAGAATGAATACCTTTTGGATAACCCTGTCAAAACTAATGTAGCAAAAGTGCTCAAACTGTAGATTATGATTAAGTGGCTTATTGTAATAAACTGTGTTCATTTTTATGTCGATAGCATGTATACTCGTAGAAAAATTAAGGTTTTCTACGAATCCGAAAAACAGTCTCAAGTTTACCCAAGATTTTTGCTTATAATTTGAAGGAGTTCTTAATGTAAAGTAACATTCTTTTCAGAAAATGTGACAAACAACATTGCACACAATACCCTGTAATCAGAATTAAAAAATAGTAAAAATTGTATGAAAAATGAGTATGTTTAGTAAATAATTTTTCACTGCGCATGCGTCAAAGATATCAAAATTTCATTTGCATATTATGTTAGCCAAATGTATAGAGCAACTTTTGTGAAAGTCGCAAAATCACATCTTGAAAATTTTGAAAATAATCGTCAATAGAATACGTTGAAAATTCGTTATTCCCAAAATTAAGGAAAAACACGAGGGGTTGTATCCATATATTCATTGATTAGTGTCAATATAGGATACATAATAGGGGCGTACTAATAAATTTGAATAAAATTCCTCATTTTTTTTATTATTATTACTGGTATGGAATACCTGTACATGATAGGGAAATTCGTTGCTAATCTGGAATAGACACTTTGTTGCAAGATATGTTTTGTAAATATGGTTAATAATGTTACATTATTATACTAATATAATAATGTTACTATTGTTACTATATAATAATGTTACTATGTGTATATAATAATGTTACATTACTATAGTTTGTAATTCTTAATGATAATACAGGAAAAGAATATCTGAATGACAAGTATGAGTTGGTCATGTAATTTTCTCATGCTGTCCGAAAATAGGCAATAAAGAGAAAAGTGCCCAGTTAAACTGATGGCATTGAGCTCGCAGGCTATACATACAACTGTATATTATACTCTTATTTCAAAGAATAATGCCCTTCCAAAAATAAAAGAAATCAACTGTAAGTTATTCGACAGTGGATTAACTGCCATCCCTCTTTATACTTAACCAATGAGCCCCTAAAACTAATCAAGGAAGTGCCTTATTAGAGTGAACCTATTAACAAAATTTGAAGAAAGTGTGATAATTCTGCATGATTTCTGCATATTTATATAAATTAAGGAGGGTAGCACTCTCTTCTCCCCCCCCTTCATATTTAACAAATGAACCTCCAATGCTAATCAGTGAAGAACCTTATCAGAATGAACCTACATATAAAATTTGAAGCAAATCTGATATTTATATAAAGAGTTATCACGTTACATACAGAACCTGCGGGCACATTAGCTGTCAGGCTTTGATAGCCTTGTGAGCTATAATTTAAATTTTATTTAAATTTTATTCTTTCTTTTTTTTGTTCATCTACCATTTTTGCTGTACTTTGATGATACATTTTAATTGGACTGTCTTGTTGTGTGCTTTCCTTAATGTGTTATTATTATTATTTCAGATAGTGAACTTACATTTATAGTACTTACATTACCATGCTTGATACAAGAAAAGTTTCCGATTCTTTATCATGAAGAAGGTGCAGAAATTTCTGTGTATCAACCTGTTACTGTGCTCCGCAACTCAAGCAACTTGCTAAATTACTCATGCTATGTATTAATTTTATATAAACAGTTAATTACAAAACTAATTTTATAAGCCTAGTTACTTTGTGGTATGCATTATTTTGGTTGTTTAACGTAACTATAGCAAAAGCCAATTTAAATTTTTATCATTTTTATTAGATACTTATGTCTTCAAAATTTTCTCAGTGGCATCAGTTCCACACAGTGTTACGTCTTTGTTTAATAATATTTATTACATACTTGGTGTTTACAATAAAAAGATTATTTGAACTAAAAGGTTGTTTTTTTAATTCAGTGTTTTATTCCTTTCATTATAATTACTCTTTGGATTAAAATTTCAGATGCAATAAGTCAAAACACAAAAACAATTTGGCAGAAAGTGTTTTGATGTAAATACAGGACTAGAAATCAGCAGTCGTTAGTCGTCAAATGAAACTAAATTATAGAAAAATTATTCCTAGTCGTCAAATCTTGATAGCTAGCTTTCTTTAACTTTAATTTTTGTTTAGCAAATGCTTTCATTTTTATTTAAGCATACATCCCCCCCCCCCCCTTCTGCACCATGACATCAGCACGTGTCTTAAGAATTTTGAACCTTTCAATAACCTCTAAGTTAACTTCACTTTCACCAATGACTGATAAAACTGGTCCTTGGATATTACACCCCTGTAAACAAGATTTTTTTTATTATGAGATATTTCTGCATCCTTATATGTTCCTAAAATAAGAAACTGTATTAAAATTGTTTTAAAATTTTTGTATTCCCTTCCTCAAACAAACAAAAAAAATATGTGTGATTTGGAAATGTTTTAAATGCCACACCATAATTGGCAACCAAAGATTCATTTATTTGCTAACTTTTTATTTTCTGATGTACTGTTAGTCTCAGATTTTTTAAAAATTAGCTTATCCCTAGTTATATCTAAAGCTCATATTTTCTCTCTGTGGACATATTTGCTTGATTATCTGTTTTGTATGCATATTAGCTTTATAAAAAGAATAAGTTTTACCAGAATCCAAATATTGTAGTTTAATAAGATTCCATACTTATGGAGAGTCAGTTTTTATTTTGTTTAGTAAGAAAAAGTGTTTAATATATAAAGTTTCCTCCCCACTTCCCTTCAATACATTAAAATTAAATATGCAATGCAATAATATTACTATTAACATGGTTGTGAAAAGAAATAAGAAAATATGAAATGCAGTTGGCACATCGAAAAAAAATTGTAGGCATTATATTGACACCTTACATACAGTTCTTAATTTCTAATCCTGTGTGAATATATGCTATAAAATATGGATTTGCATAAGTTCACTATAAAGGTAAGTACTACATATATTGTAAAAATGATTTTTTTTACTCAAATTCATCTGTGATTTTACCACAACTATAAAATGAACTTATTTTCTATAATTCATTTCATAGCTTGATGGCTAGCTTTCTGGAAGAATTTTAAAGAATATGAAGTATTCTTACTAATTTAAAAGTTACACAGCATTTATTACATATTCTTTTCTAATTTGTGTTTTACATTTTTTTAATTAGATACAGCAGGGTAGCTAAAAAAATATTGGTGTGTTGTTTGACATTGATATTTCACAACTAAAATCTGAGAAATGCTTATTTTAAAATTTTGTAGCATTTCTTCTATTATATGAAAATCTTAATCCTCCGAAAAGTTCACAACCGTCAAAATGATCAGTAACTAATATGTTCAACGAAGTGTTCGCCTCATGGAAGCACAATAATTTTAATGGAACTTCCAGCAGTATTGGGGCCTTCACATGGAGCAAAAACAACATTGACCTCCAACACCCATCTGCGTGGATATTTAATAACAGGTGTATTGCCTTCGAACAATCAGATCTTAACTCACTTGACTTCTGTAGAAAAGCTAGAAATAGAAAATCCCCAGTTTGCATTGTATGTGATGCGAAATTATCAAGGCATAGAATGATTTAAAGCAGAATTATCTGCAGCGGACTGTCAATTCTGTGATCTTTCGTTTTAAAACTTTTATAAAAAATAAATATCATGCCAGTGAAAAATTTGTTAAAATATTGTTATTTCTTTTATTTTTTTTATTATTAAATTATGGCATATATTTTACAGGATATAGCATTTTTCTTTGTCCCCATACTTTTGAGTTGCCCTGTATATAAAATAATGAAAATACATGTCAAGCAATATACTATGTGTCAAAAAAGATGGTTACGGATTACTTCTGAAATTATAAGAAAATTATAAAAATATTCATATGAAGATAGATAATTCTATTTGTACTTTCTCTTATTTTGGAGTCAAAAAACATCAAATTTTTATAATGTTCCTGCATCTGAAAATGCCCAATCACAAAAATAGTTACTGGCCCTTTCTTAAACATACCCAAAAAGTTTGATCCAAACATATGAGTTAGAGACAGCCAAAAATCATGATTTTACAAGAACTTCAAAACATAAAATTTAAAATCAGGCTTCAAATTGCATGACAAAGTCACAATATTTGACTCTAACTCAGTGATTTTCAGAGGCAGAAAATAGGTGTAGATGTTGTGTAAATTTTGCGATTTATTCTAACAAAACCTTTTGGGTATGACTAACAATGCAATAGTGATGACTTATGATTGGTGATTTTGAAATGCAAAGGCTGTATAAAAGTTAAAATTTTGAATTTTTCTTAAAATACTCTCCATGTAAATGAAAGTACAATTTGAATTCTCTGCCTTTCTATGATTATTTTTGTAGTTCATATTATCCCTCTCTGAGTTACAAAAATATGCTACAATATTTCTTTGGACACCTGATAGAGTTTAAAAATATAATATTCCATCAATCTAAAAGAAAAAGAAAAGACTCAAAATATTGACTGATCATGATAATTTTCTCTGCAGAATTCAATTTAAAAATGGGTAAACACTTTGTATTTCATGATTCAAACCAATACAATTTCTTGACAAGCAGGATGGGGGGGAGGGGGGTTACAACTGTGGGCCATAGATTGTGAGTGCTATTTCTTGTAGGATGCCACAGGGCACACTGGATTAGTGTTTCATCCGTTCACCCTCTGAGGCACCCTGGATAAGTGATATCATTATTCTCCCCTGAGATGCCATTCTTTCACCCCTTAAGGTACCCTGGATGAGGGGTGCCATTACTCTCCCCTCAGATGCGATCCTTTCACCCTCTGGGGCACCCTGGATAAGGGGTGCCATAACTCTCCCCTGAGGCGCCATCTTTTCACCCCCTGGGGCACCCTGGTTAAGGGGTGCTATTATTCTCCCTTGAGATGCCATCCTTTCACCTCCTGGGACACCCTGGATAAGGAGTGAGATTATTCTCCCCTGTGGTGCCATCGTTTCACCCTATTGAACACTGTGGATAAGGGGTGCCATTATTCTTCCCTGAGGTGCCGTCCTTTCACCCCTTGAAACACCCTGGATTAGGGGTACCATCTTTTCACCCCAGCTAAAGGTGCCATTTTAGCACCTCTAGGGGTGTCACCAGCGAGACAAGCCTTTCACCCCTAAAAGGTGCAATGTGTCACCATTAGTTTTAACAGTGCATAGCAGCGCTAACTCTTAAATGATTTGCCCCAAAAAGTTTTCAACGTGAAAATATTTCCAGGATTAACTCAATGTAAATTTTTATAAAAATCTGTGCTTGAGATATAGCTATTGTGTAAATTGTGAATAAACTACTTAAATCACATTCCAGAAATTATCATCCATCGGTGACCATATAGATAATTCTTTGGGTGACCCTGTATACCCATTTTATTTATATTCTACTAACATTTCTTAGTAAACTGAAAGGTGTTCAAAAATACATCTCTTATTTAAAAACCACCTTTAAGTAAATTACCCTCATATTCAGTAAGGTTTGCGAGCTCCTTTGTGTAATCCTGTATACCAACCAGTGGCGCCGACTTCCGGGTCTGCGGGTCTGCTGCGCAGAACCTGAAAAAATGCAGACCTTGCAGTATCTCGGCAGACCCTGCAAAATGCAGGCATGAGAGTCGCGATTTTCCGTTTTTTTTTTTTTTTTTTTTTCATTTACCGATTTTTTGCTGTTTCGCACGGGAGTGATTAGTTCCAGAATTTTAAAAAATCGGTCATGAATCCGAAAATTTGTTCATAATATCGCGAAAAATCTCAAATTTTGTCAAAAGATCGCGTAATAAACGGGAATCGAAGAATAGCGGGCGGGGGGATGTCAATTTCGTCAAAAGATCGTGAGAAAACGCCAGTTTCATCAAATAATCGCGAATAAACGTCAATTTTTTAAAGGATAGTGGAAAAAAACATGAAAATCGTTAAAAGATCACGGAAAATTTCGTCGAAAAATAGCATGAAAAACGCGCATTCTGTCAAAGAATCACAGAAAAAAATGCAAATGTTGTTGAAAAAAAATGCAAAAGCGGAGAAACGTGAAATTCGGTAAAAAATTGCGATGAAAAATGCAAATTTCGGCAAAAATCACGAAAAAACGCAAATTTTGTCAAAAAATCACGAAAAAACGCAAATTTTGTCAAAAAATCACGGAAAAAACGCAAACTTTTGCAAAAAAAAAAATCGCGAATTTTGGAAAAAAACGCGAATTTTGCTAAAAAATTGCGGGCAAAACGCACAGATCAGCGGAAAATTCGAATTCTGTTCAAAAACAGCAGAGAAAACGCAATTTTCTGTCAAAGAATCGTGAAATCGAAATTTAAGTAAAAAATCGGCGGAAAATGCAAATTTCAGAAAAAGATCGTGATAAAAACGCAAAGTTCGCGAGAAAAAGTAAATTTCGGCGAAAGATAGTGGAAAAATTCGAATTTTGGCAAAAGAACATCTGTAACGGAGAGAGATTCGAATTTCATCAAAAAATAGCAGGAAAACGCAAAGAATCGCGGAAAAAAATTGCGTTCAAAGATAGTAGGGAAAAAAACAAATTCATACCTGCTAACATGTCAATTTTGAAATAATTACAATTTTCACGATGCATTCTTACATACTTAAAAATGCATAACATATGCATATGCAATAGTAACAACTTAATTCTTAACAAGATTTTCAATGCTACTTTTATGTTTATTTTTCTATTTATATTTTGAAAAATAAAAACATGAGGTTGCACAAGAAAATGTTTATCAAATTTCATACTTTGGGAACGTATTTCCAAAAAATTGTCCTGCATGATATGTAATAGATAAAGGCAGATTAAATTCACAGCAAATTTCCTGCAAGGTTACAGCAGTTGAGGGTGTGCCAGGGAGAATATATCTACCGGCATTAATTATGCATTATTACTAGGTATCTTTGATGAAATGCACATTATTTTCAGCGATCTTTTGACAAAATCTGTATTTTTCCCGCACTTCTTTGACAAAATTCACTGTTTTCCGCGACCCTTTCATGAAATTTGCACAATTTTTTCACGAAATCGGCTTTTTATACGCGATCTTCAGACAAAATCGGTGTTTTCCCGAGATTTTTAGACGAAATCGGCGATTTATTGCGATCTTTTGACGAAATCGGCGGTTATTCCGCGATATTTTGGCGACATCGGCTTATTCTTGTGATTTTGTGATGAAATCGGTGTTTTTTCCACGATCTTTTGACCAATTTTGCATTTTTACGCGATCTTTTCCCAAAAACGGCGTTTTATCCCGGCTATCTTTTGACGAAATCGGCATTTTTTCCGTGATTTTTTTTTATGAGATCGATATTTTTTTCAATGATCCTTTGACAAAATATTTTTAAGCGATCTTTTGACGAAATCGGCGTTATATTTCGCAATCTTTAGACGAAATCGGCCTTTTCCCGCGGTCTTTAGACGAAATCAGCGTTTTATCTGCGATATTTTAGGGAAAGCACCGTTTTTTCTGCGACCCGCACAGAAAATTCGCGTTTTTAGCGATCTTTTGACAAAGTATGTTGACCAAAAACATTGACGAAATCGTCGTTTTTCCGCCCAATATTGATGAAATGTGCGCTTTTTCAGCGATCTTTTCACGAAATTTGCATTTCTCCGTGATTGTTTTTCCGCGCGCAAAGCCGTACAATCGTACTGTCAAACAACCCGAACAAAATCTGTACATTGTACGGCCAAATTGTACAAGTTGGCAACTATGCAAATTCAATCAAAGAATCGTTTGGTAAACGCTTATTTGAGGTACACATCGAGGGAAAAACTTTAATTTCGGCACAAGATCGCGGGAAAACGCTAATTTTGGCAAAAGATCGCGGGGGAAAACGCAAATTTTGGTAAAAGATCTCGGAAAAGCGCTAATTTCTGCAAAAGATCGCGGAAAAGTACTAATTTCGGCAAAAGATCGTGGGGAAAAAACACAAATTTCGGCAAAAGATCGTAAAAGATGTGATTTTTGGCGAAAGATTGCGAAAAAAGGCATATTTTGGCAAAAAATCGCGAGTAAAATGCAAATTACTGCAAAAGATCGCGAGAAAAATACGTGATTATCTTGCCATATTTATTAAATGATGTTTTGAGAACAGTATATGAACATGTGAATTGGACAACTAGCAAAGATTGTTATGTCAAAAACATTGAATCAGAATTAGGGACTTAAAATAGAAATTTTCAGTTTAAAATTACTTATAGTATTCGGATAAAATATTGATTCCCCGTTCTACCCCTTGAAAGAAAGCAGCATTTTATTATTATTTTTTTTTTAATAAAATAATCTTATTTAATGTAGCACATGTCTAAACACAAGCTATTTTAAATAATTTATCACCTTCCCGTTTCACGCGCTTTACCTCTTTTTAGGTGCGTTCGTAATTATGTAAATACGTAGCACCTATTGTTGTCGCTCAGTCCGTCCGTCTGTCCGTCTGTCTGTATGTCCGTCTGTCCGCCTGTCCGTCCGCACATAACAACGCAAAAACTACCCAACTGAATCGTTTGAAATTTAAAATACATAATTATAACATAATTTTGTCGAGCCATTTAAAATTTTATGAAAATCGGATGGATAGATCAATTACAGGGACAATCAAAAGGATTCCGTTACATTACGGTCAATGGTGAAAAAAGTTTTAGATGCATTTTAATAGTTTGAAATTTAAAACATGTAATTATTACGTAATTTTATGGAGTCATTTCAAATGTTATGAAAGTCGGATGCATAGATCATTTACAGGGACAATCAAAGGCATTCCATTACATTGCATCAATGGGAAAAAAGTTTCAAATGCATTTTTATGGTATTACACTCATTCGAACATAATAGAATTAGCATGAATCTATGAAATATATACTAAAATATGCATTCTGTACAATCTGTGATGCAAAGAATTTTTATTATTAAATTAGAGGGCCACACAAAAGTATTCCACTACATAATTCTATACGGGGAAACATTGTTTGGGGCGTGTTTTAATTATATTCAACTATTTCACATTTTATGAATAAGATATACGTTTCTGAGGTGTAATAAAAATTACTTTCTGCATATTTACAGAAACACAAACATTTCGACTACTATACTGTATCCGAAGTACGCTCTACTATATCAGCAAGATCTGAATATTTTTAAAACTTCGTTATCGTACGAACGCACCTCATTTGCTACGTTCACGTGCAATTTCCAACTTGTTTTTTATCTTTTTGCAATTGCATGCCTGAAAATGTGTTTAAAATATCACTTAAAATCCAAGCCATCGTGCTTTTTTTTTTAATTATTCGCGACATTCGAATCAGTTGACCATCACATATATATGTATTGTGATCATGGGTGCAAGTTTTCGGTCCACAGGACGGTATTCTGATTTTTGAAAATTCCCGAGGATGGAAAGAAAATTAGACCCCCCCCCCCCCATCGAACAACTATCCTTGTGGCAGACCCCGCTTTGGGACCAAAGTTGGCTCCTATGATACCAACTATAGCATTTATACACACCATAAAATATGCCGATATTTAGTAAAACTTAAAAACGAATATCGCATTTGAAAATGCATTTCATCCATCCATCAGCTACCGGGTGTCCCAAAAATGACTGATGGATTTTAAAATCCAATAACTTGCAAACGGTAACAACTATTTAAAAATTTTTTGTAGGAGGGTTATGTATAATGTCAGGAGTTTTTTTACCGTAATTTTTTATTTTAGTTCGAATTTCAAACAATAGGTGGCGCTGACGGCGAATGAAGGCCAGGTCGACGCATTACTCAGCATTGATCACCTGGCCTTCAATCGCCATCAGCGCCACCTATTGTTTGAAATTCGAACTAAAATAGAAAATTACGGTAAAAAAACTCCTGACATTATACGTAACCCTCCTGCAAAAAAATTTTAAATAGCTGTCACCGTTTGCAAGTTATTTAATTTTAAAATCCATCAGTCATTTTTGGGACATCCGGTATCATCGATAAGAGTACATCGGATAGAATATACGATTTGAAATATTTTGTGTGTCCCTCTAAATGCTATGCACTTCATAACATGCATGATATATTGAGTCTCAGTGGCGTATATCAATTTTATGATACTTGAAATCGTTTAACATTGTTAAAATATGTCGCAAACAATTTCCTTCTTTATTATTGTGTTATGGAATTCTTTTGAGTGGCCCTGTAAATGAATAATAACTATTATTTCCACTGCATATTTTACAGAATACATATTATAGTGCACTTTGCGAATCCATATAAATTTAAATATGTTTGACCGGGTGTAACACCTTTAAAATTCATTTGAAACGATTTTTTCCCATAGGCCGCAATGTACCGGATATCTTTTGACTATCCCTCTAAGTAAACTAATCATGGTAGAAACTTCATTTTCAATAGGGTTCGTGCTTGGATAAACATCAATAAAATCCAAAAATTTCATAGCAATGCGAGTACATTTACGTAAGTTAGAGAGCGGACGGCCAGACAAACCTAATGTATAAACACCTGTATAAAGTGCTAAAAAGTGGTTCAATTCTATCTATATCTTCATAGATTTATCTATGGTACAATGGCGACACACGAACACAAAGAGTGATCGACAGATGCTCTGTATAATCATGTTTTTTGGAATCTCTGAACCTTAAAATGCGTAAATCCGTCAAAAAAACAGAAATAAAAATTCGACTACAATACTTTCTTCAATTGAGGATCGAAAAAAGAAAAAAATGTGGATTTCACTCCACCTTGCATCAGAAATAATTATTTACAACGATCAGATCGCGTTCAGATAAAAATAGGTTACTTGACGCGAGACAAGACTTATTGCGGACGAAAAACAAGAAGTTGGAAATTGCACATGAAGCGTGGCAAATGAGGTGCGTTCGTATGATAACGAAGTTTTAAAAATATCACTCTTATGTATCAATCTCATAAAATTGTAAATAGTTAATTGCAATTAAAACGCTCACCAAACAGTGTTCTGCCTATACCATTATGTATTGGAATACTTTTGTATGGCCTTGTAAATCAATAACAAATGTTCTTTGCACCACAGATTGTGCAAATGTATATTATAATATGTAATTCATAGAGACATAACAATTTTATTGTGTTCGAAAGAGTGTAACACAATTAAAATGCACTTGAAACTTTTTTCTCCATTGGCAGTTATGTAACGCAATACTTTTGATTATCCCTGTAATTGACTTATGCATCCGATTTTCATAAAATTTGAAATGATTCGACAAAATTATGTAATAATCATATATTTTAAATTTCAAACGATTCGGTTGTGTAGTTTTTGCGTTGTTATATGCAGATGGACAGACAGACGGACTGAAGGACGACTATTGGTGCTACGTATTCACATAATTGCGAACGCACCTAAAAAACGCTAAATGTACAAAAAATCAAAAATCTTTTTTTTTTTTTTTTTTTTTTTTTTTTTTTTTTTTTTTTTTTACGGATAAATGTTTTAAATGCCAAACTTAAACTAGTCGGATGGGGCAATCCCAAATCTTTCATCTATCTTATACACGTTAATTCTTCAAAATTCGCTAAAACAGTGTCCAAATTAAATGGTCCAAACTTTAACTCGCCAAGTAAAAAGTAAGTTGCCAAATAACGTAACGCATAACAGCTTGGATAGGGAACTGTTCCTCCGAATAGTAGCCACTGGCTACATCTCCCTCAGAGGAAAGATAGTACACTGAGAAAAAAAATATACCGCCTTCACCTAGAAGGAATAGTTAGTCACTTTCTGAATACCTAAACTAGAATTATAGATGACCGAAATATGCGAATAGGTTGATCTACTAAGCTGAATAGCGGAAATGACCTAACATTTTTAGTCTCTTGTTTTTAAGGTGATGAAACGATATTGACTCGTCTCAGTAACGAGAAATTATAGCTTGATTTCGGAAATGGTTTCAAAAACTAGAATTATAGTTACTAAATCAAACCTCTTGTGTTCGCATCTATTTGCTGAAATTTTTAAATAAGTATTACAACGAGAATAAAGGAAATCTCTCTTGAATTTCTGTAGTAGATTCTAGAACTCGCATATAATGGCAACGAGAATTTATAAGGATGACATGGAACTATTTTTTCTAGAGCTACAAATTAGATTCTAGAATTCAGAACTGTATTTTTTTCTCAGTGATACTGTGATGCCTCTTTTATTTTTCTCTTTGGGGCTGTGCATGTATAACGTTATCATTTTAGTGGGGAGAGGGGTCTGGTACTTGATCTTGTAATGTAGGGGGAGGTGCGGGTTGCTTCTGTTCTTATGAAAATACAAAGTTATTATTAAAATCACTAAATACTTATAAAATTATCTAACGTTAAAATATGGGATACCACAACGCTTGACATTTCTATTCATCTTCATATGTGAATGCATATATAATCATAGTTCCTGAAACCATATGCGAAGTATATTCGAAATCAAGCTTGAGTTTACTTATACATAAAAGAGAAAGAATATTGTCCACTTATTTTGTTGATAGGAATTTCTATATGCACCCCCCTGCCCAAACAATACTTTATTACTTGTTGAATGCATTATGTAACAATAAGCTACTACAAAATCAGGGGTGTGCGAAGAGAAAACTGCGTCAGGGACAAAGTTCCAATTTGGCGCCCCCCCCCCGCAACTTTTTCTTGTACCAAAAATGAGGTTGGTAGTATAAATTTGGCGCCCTCTAAATTTCCGCGTCCAGAGCGACCCCTACCCCCTTTTAGCACAGTGGTGTATAAAAAACTTTTAAATATTAACTGTTTCTTTTAAGTGTTATTTGAATAAAGCGATATTTTATTGACTTCTCTTCATTTAAATCGATAAAGTATGCAAACAACAAATTTTGCCAGTTTTGTATATTACTCCAAACAAAAAAAAACAAAATTCTAAATATATGTGGGATTTTAAGTGAATAATTTACGATTTAAGCAAAACTAATGTTCTTCAAAATATAAAGAAGGTTTAATAGACATAAAACATATACGTAACATTCAAATATAACAGTAAAACCGAATAATAGATAACATAATCAAGCTTCCCTGAGCTTTGCCTTGAAAATCGACGGGACTCCTATGGCTGAAATCTATAGAGCACCTCGCTCTTTTTACGCATCATCACACGAGTCTCGCTTGGGATATCACGCTCATTCAATCCTTGAGTTTATTATCTTTTATTGTTGAACACTTCATCCTTTATTCCCACATATAGTATATATATATATATATATATATATATATATATATAGGGTCATTCATAATTCCCTCCGGGGTTTCGAAACGTTATAGTAAAAAAACGAAGACGAATATGAAAAAAATAAACATATGAAATTATTCCGAAACTATTCAAGTTTTAATTTAATTAGTTGCCGGTAGATGGCAGTAACATCTGTATTGAAGTCAGTTGTAGTAAAGAAAAATGGCGTTTACAGGCGAAGAGAAAGCTTTTTGTGTGTTGGAGTTTGCGTGTTAACGTGTTTTGCGCTATGTCCTCCTCACGTGTTTATGGGCCATTCTTTTTTACAGAGAAGACCATTACCGGTGTAGTGTACCTGGATATATTGCAGCTGTGGCTAATGCCGCAGTTAGAGGAACATGAGGATGATTTCGTATTTCAACTAGACGGTGCTCCTCCCCATTTTTTGTGTGATGTGCGTGAATACCTGAACACACACTTACCTCATCGATGGATTGGACGAGCTTCTGAAGATGACGTACCTCTTCTAAAGTGGCCTTCACTGTCACCGGATTTAACACCGTGTGACTTTTTCTTGTGGGAGTATGTGAAAGACCAGGTTTTTGTACAACCTATGCCACGTGATTTAGCTGACCTGCATGAAAGGATAACACGTGCTATCAATAACATAGACAGTACCATGTTGAGTAGAGTATAGCAGGAACTGGACTATCGCATTGATGTATACCGTGTGACCAAGGGTTCACACATAGAACACCTGTAATGTATGTAAGTAAAACTTGAATAGTTTCGGAATAATTTCACATTTTTCTTTTTTTTATATTCGTCTTCGTTTTTTTACTATAACGTTTCGAAACCCCGGAGGGAATTATGAATGACCCTGTATATACATATATATATATATATATATATATATATATATATATATATATATATATATATATACTAGCAGACTTCGCCCGCTACGCTGGTCAGTTTTTTTTTTTTTTTTTTTTTTTTAAAGAAACTTTGAATCAAACGAAATTTTTTTATCATTGTAATTTTTTTTTTTATATCGTACTTTAGACTGTCTGTCATCGGTGAAAAATCACTCATCTAAACGGAAAGTTCAGTGTTAGTCACCAATGAATGACGTAGCGCTCAACATATTAACAAATTTAATCACATAAAAATTCATTCAGAGGAACTTTTAAAATAAAGCCAAACTTTTGTAATTGGGTTCATCTGATAAAAAACATTTCCTAAGTATTCAATTAAACAACGTAGAATGCTATATTTCATTTGTTACAAAGTTTCTGAAAAATTATCTAACTAACAATGTAAAATTCATTAAAATCTATTTTGTAGAACTTAAGTTATAAGCGGCCGCAATGAAATTTCACTTTGCGTTTTATATATATTGAGATAATTAAATATAGCCAGGGATGAGATTTCCGCTTTTTTGAACACCAGTATAATTTAAGAGAAAATAAAATTCTTTTAAACCACAAAATTATTCGGATTTAATACCATAACATTTTCTCTAATGTTTTACTGGTGTGCAAAAAAGCGGAAATCTCATATCTGAATATAGCTTACATAATCATGTTAACCTGATTATAGAACTCTCTTTCAAAATTATAGGTTCAGTAGAATTTTTTGTTTTGTGATTAATACGAAATCCAGACTTTCTTTTATATATATAGATAAGGATTGAGAATTTCAGGTTTTTGCGCCGAAGACACCGCCAAATCAGGAAAAAGTGAAGTATCTCGCGAACTACTGAACTTAAAAGAATTTGCTTGGTACCATTCGATTCAACATGGAAAAATACACTAAAATATGTTATCAGTTGAAAAATAACTACAATAGCCGATTTTTTTAGGAATTTTTTTAAAGTTCGTTCCTTTTTTTAACCCCCTTAGGGGTGGAATTTTCGAAAATCCCTTCTTAGTGGCACTCGATGTTATCAGAAGTATTTTTACCCCAATTTTCAACATTTTAGGTTCGGCAGATTGTTTTGTGCTGTGATTAATACGAAATCCAGACTTTCTTTCATATATATATATATATATATATATATATATATATGTGTGTGTGTGTGTGTGTGTGTATATACATATTAATAAAAATTACACTTTGATAACGATATCATTATTGCAGGTGAAAGGGGATGGGGGGTCGAAGTATGATAACGTATGTTATCGAAGTTGGGGATCCAAAATTACCAAAATGTTGACAACGTTATATTCGCACAGCCCCTTTCCCTAATCCCAACTTCGATAGAATTAGGTTTCCTAAGTGGACTAATATATATAGAGAATTGTTGCACATTAAGGTTTTGTTACACGTCACTTGGAGGTCCCCACAGCGTGTTCTTTTTAATTAAACGACCGAAATTCGACGACTTACAATGCTTCCATGAGGTTTATAAAAATATATTATTGTAACCAAATATTTACGGTGTAAATTTATCATTTAAATTAAAATTGTATGATTCATAAAGGTGCATCAAGTTTTGGACATATCTGTGTGCAACGAATGGGCAGTTTAACAGGTTATTTTTTTTTTTCAGGTGTAGAGGTTTTAGTGCCAAGATCCTTATACTTTTAAATTAAATAATTTAATTCTTTTTTTTGTACTTTTTTTAAGAAATTTCAAATTTTGTTAAACAACTACTACAAACAAACTACTAAGATGAAAAAGGAATTATTTGTAGTGTACTTTTCAAACTAATATGTTTGTAGTGTGTGATTATTTTTCCCCCGTGATATCAGTAAAAAGAGATATCATATAAACAAAACTAGGCATTTTACGATTCCATCATGCAATAGAAATTTTGTTTTTAATTAATAAAAAAATTTAAGTGCATCAAAATTTTATTTTTTTGCTTTTATTTGCGACTTCTGTTCAAAAAAGAGTTTGTGCGTTGTTCCAACACTTTTGTTGAGCATAGAAATCTCTATTAATTTTATTGTTTAAGGAATTTTATATTAAACGACATCGGTTTAGAAGGGTAGATCACGCTGTGCAGACAGAAAATAACTACACTTAAAGCAAGAGGGCAAATTCTGTAATTGAATGAAACGCAACATAGTTTTTCTTTACTTTCACGCATTTTTATGGTTTAATAAAATATTCAAATACACAAGTAGTTAGAAATATTTATAATTAATTCATAGCGAATGTGGGAAAGTGGATTAAAAAAAACATGAATTATGCATTTTGCTCGCACAACTTTACAAGTTTAACTGCAGATATATATTTACTGTTTTGTATTTTGTTATTTATAATACTATATTTTACACTGAAGCTGAATTTAAAAACAATAACTGATGGCTTTTCCAATCATATTCATTATTTCACGAAAAAAGAAATACGTACTTATTTTTCAATCGACAATTTTCTGTGACAAGTCAGCCTAAATTGAGGTTTAACATAAACTAACAAATGGGAACAAATAAAAAATATATTAAATAAGGTTCTGTGACAATTAGTTTTTAAATAAAAATGCACGCAATACAAAAAAAAAAAAAAAAAAAAAAAAAAATGAAAAGAAAAAGAAAAAGAAAGAAAGAAAGAAAAAAGAAACGAAAAAAAAACATTTTTTTAGGAAAACGACTTTAAAGTTGGCTGTTGGCTTATAATATTACTGCAAATGTTTTAAGCAAGACATTTTTAGCCATAACTTCTGTTCTCATTGGTATTTTAGTAAAATTCTTTTTGAAATGAATTTGTAAATTTTGAAGGTTTTCATTCTAAAATTTGTTAAAAACCTTTTTTTTTTTTTTTTTTTCTTTTTAACAGTCAACGTGATGTGTCCCCTTAAGCTCATTAGTAGCTAGTTTTATCTTTGGTTTGTTTTCTAATTTTTATTAGTTTTGTTGAGTATATATAAGAATATCTAAAAATTTATATAATTCAAAAGCATACTTAAAAATATTTACTCTAAGACGACTGCTCTAACGACTGAGGCGAAGGGAGCTGTCGCCCCAGGCACGGAAATTTAGGGGGCGCCAAATTTATGCTACAAACGGCATTTTTGGCCTGTCACACGAAAAAGTTGGAAAGAGGCGGCGCCAAATTCTAACTTTGCCTCGGGCGCAATTTTTTCTTCGCACGCCCATGGCTCTAATACATTACGCCAGATTCTTGTTTAGAGAGAAAACAGTGCCACAAAAGCAGTAGTAGTCGCATACTGAAAAAGTTCTTTCTTTTAACTTTTAAGTCTGCACGATACATATTATAACATGATCTTTAATGATATCGTGTATAAAGATCTTATTATAACACAATCTTTAATGATATGAATTATGCTCTGCCCAGCTTCGGGGCAAGTGCAACAAAACAATATTAATGTTGAATGCTTTATGTAACAAATAACTGTTATTAAATGCTTTTTAAGTAACAATCAATTTTTGTAATTTTTAATTAATATAAAGTTATTTCATATATAATCGTCATATTTTATTGACTCCTTCCTGGAATTAGCAAAATATTTTAATAATAAATGTATAACCATATCTGTATATAATGTAAACTTACAAAAAAAAATTTTTTTTAATTAAAATAATAATAATAATAATATTTAGACATTGAATATAATATTATTAGAGAGCGTGGTTTAAGAAAAGGGAGGGATTTTAGGCATTCAACTGTGGCAAAATATCCAATAATCCTTCCGCTTTGAGTAAGCAACTACACCTTAGAGTTGGAAAAAACCCGTAGATTTTGTTCTATGAGAATAATCCAGGGAATTTGTTGGGATAAATCCGGAATTTCGGAGAATTTTGCAGGAGTTCTAGAGGTAAACAAAATCAGTCATTTTTCATTTTTATTTTGTGTCTCTTCAGAAAAGTTTACAGGGCTCGCACCATTCCGAAAATTTTCGCATTTTTCTACAAGTATTTTAAATCAAATATCCTTGTAGAATGTTCCTTTTACATCTACAATAGAATTATACAATAAATATTACCGTTTAAAAATTGTGATAGGAAAGTATGGAAATTTTAGGAACGGTGCGAGCCTTGATTTTAACATAAATTTTTCATTATGAATTCATAAAACCTATGATTTTGCTTTTAAAGTTTGTTAGATGGCAAATCTACTATTCAGATATACTCTTTATTAATTTTCTAACCAGTTGCATTCTGTTTTACTTACCCATCATACGTAGTATAGGGTAAGTCTTGCAATCGTTTTGAAAATCGAAAAAAAAATTTTGACGGATTTACACGTTTCAGATAGTGGAGATTCCGAAAAACATATTTTTAGAAAAAAAAATTTGCCGTCCGTCTGTCTGTCTGTCTGTAAACGCTCTATCTCCCGAACAAACTGAGATAGAGACTTGAAATTTTGTATGTAGTTAGTATGTAAGAATGGAACGAACCCTATTTAATATTAGCAACCTCGATTATCCGGAACTATTTTTTTCGGTCGAAAAATTCGTTCTGATGAAAGGTATATAAAAATTTTCGAATTTTTTTGTTCTAAGGAATGGACGTAAAAGGCAATAAAATAACACGCATTTTGCATATAAACGAAATCGATCGGATTATTAGTTGCCGAGATATTTGTAATCCTGTTTTTCACATTCTTCGATTTTTCATGACCCTGTATTTCATTAAAATTTCAATTCAGAGGTATATTTTAATTGGAAATAAGGCGCTTAATCCGACGCAGTTAATTGTTAATTAATAGAATTATTATTTTTGGAGTTATAAGGATGTTTCTTTTACGCAGTTCGGTACTACTTGAGTAGTTTGGCGTTTTATATAATTTGTCGAAATTGGTACATCAGCAGTTCTTTAATATAGCATTACTATGTATATTAACAATATTTAAATTTTGTTTATGAATTGCAATGCATTGCATAAATAGTTTTCACATGTTTTATTTTCATATACATATCCATGATGTGTAAGTATTACGGTGGCCCCCAACGACTAGTTTCTATTTATTTCTTTTACTTTTGTTGATTTTCTTTTTATTTACATTTGCTGATTCGTAAAACAGAAGAAATGTCAAGTCCCATGTCAAGCAAGGAGTATCTGTTATCGGCCTAAGTCATTTTTGAGTTATTGACGATTGAAATATCTAATTACCTATGATATTTCAATTTATTTTTGTTAATATTTCTACAACTTAAGCACATGTTTTATTATGTTGTTTACATTTATAAAAACATTTGGCTTACGTTATAAAAAATTTAAATCATTAAAACTTATAAGTTAAAATTTTTCATACTTTAAACTTTCCGAAAACTCCTGAAAATTAAAAACATTTTCCTCTCAAAAACGCGGTTTAAGCCTGGGATTAAATCCGGCTTTCACTACCCTTTGCAACTCTAACCACACCTTTTGTACTAACACCACGCCCATCCTACATTTTCCCTCTCTAACCTCTAACGGAGAATAATAGGATTAACCACATAATTAATTTATTTTAAATAAATAATAATAAATGTTTAGATTGAATACTAAATTAATCGCAAGCTTTTGAGATCGGCATTACGTTGTTTTTTTAATTTGTAGTTTTCGTTACAAAATACTTTTATGCATAATCAACTTTTTTTTCTTTTTTCACAGACTCCTCAAAATGAAGACAAGTAACATTTTTTATTTTTATCTTTTTTCGCATGAAATGTAGAATTTTTAACTATGTTCCATGAAGACATAAGAGCACACAATTAAAATTTCATGAGATTGTTATTGGGGTTCATTAACCTTAATCCCTCCCCCCCCCCCCACCCGGATTTCTGATTTTAAATTTTTTTATGAGTTAGAAGTGCAAATCCTCCCTGAAATTGCAGCTTGAAAAACAAAATCGATATAGTTTTCATTACAAATAGTTTTTTATATAAATACTATAATTATGGAACAATTAATTAATAATAAGAGAAAATTGTTATTTATATTTATGTATTATAATAGTCAATTATATGTCTTTTTATATAAAAATAACATTGTTTAATTGTATTAGTAATATTATATAAATATATTACATAAAATAATTAATTAATAATAATATGAATTACACTAATATTACATAATTATATTATTTATTTATTAATTATATAATAATATAATATTATTTCTTATATTTAAGAAAATTATTATAATTTTTTTAATATAAATAATAATATTATCTCTGTAACTACACCTTAAAAAACAAAATGTATACAGTAAATGTTTCAGTCACAAATGATAATTGAAAAAAATATTTATTATATTTCTAAATGTTTATCACTATTTATATCATATTGCAAATCATTATTTATCATAATTTTACTATAACTGTTATAGAATTATATTACATACTAATTAATTAATTAATTAATTAATATAAATTTTATTAATAATTAAAAATTGAAAAAAAATATATAATTAAACATTGAAAAATCTAAAAGCTTCTTTTTCTAAACTTCCTGCATGCAGAAAAAGTATTTGTCCTAAAAGGCAATACGTGAGTTGCGCGCACACTTTCCTAAAAGTTTTAGTTCCGATAACATGCTAAAAGTGCTAATACACGTAAATATTTCAAGTGACAAAAATCGCCTGCGTTTTTAGCTCACATGCTATCAAAGCCTGAGAGCTTATGTGCCGCCTGTTCTGTATGTATGTGCGTGCGTGCGTAATCCCCTCTCTTACTCTAGGTTAATGGATTTTTCACGCAAAATTTACCGATTTGCTTCAAATTTTGGATATAGGTTCATTCTGATAAGGCGTTTCCCTGATTTGTTTTTGGAATTCACGGCATAAGTATGAAGGGGAAAAATGGGAATTATCCCTCATACTTTAGGTAAATGGTTTTTCATGCAGATTTAACCGATTTGTTTCTTTGGATACAGATTCATAGAGGTAAGCAGTTTCCCTCATTAGTTGTGGTGATCTTTTGTTAAGTTTACAGGGGTTACAGGCGATTACCTCCCCCTTAAGTTAACTAAATAGAGTTTTATGAAGGTTTATCCGACTTGCTTTAAATTTTGAATGTAGGTTCTTTCTGATAAGTTAAATTTTTGAACAACTTTGGAGGTCTAATGGTTAAGTATAAAAGAGGGAACAGAGGACAACGCTTCTTAAATTACATAAATGGGTTTTTATGCAGAATTAGTCGACTTACTTCGAATTTTGGATACAAGTTTATTATATTATAAAGCGTATCCCTGATTAATTTTGAGAGTTCAATGAGTAAGTAAGGGAGAGTGGGGATACTTGAGCATAAGGTATACTCTAGCCACCCCTATTATCTCTACAGTTGGTTAATTTTTCTTTCTAAAACTGGTAATATGGTAACATATTTATAGTTCTGAACATGTAAAAAAGAAATCACATACCTTGGTATCATTTTGAAAGTATGGTGATTAATAGTTGTTTTTCCCCTACCTCAAGTAAATATTTAGGTGCATGTTTTTTTTTTATTTTTTTTTATTTTTTTTTATTAAAAGTTTTGTTTAAAGTTGCAATCATATGGATAAATTTAATAAGTATAATTTCAATTGTAATTTGAATCTAAACTAGTTCAAATAGCTGCGTGCTTTACTTAGTAAAACTCTGATAAACAAAAATGGTGGTAATGGAGATACTTGAGCCAGTGAGATTGAGGATACTTGAGCCATGGCTCAACCATCCCCACTAGGAAATTAGACATGGATGAAACAAACAAAAAATAAAATTACGTCATTATATTCACTAATTGATTTTTTTTCCTTAAAAAATAATGACTTAGAAAAAAAAGTTTAAAAATGTATATTTTTTAATGAAAATATCCATTTTATTTCTCATTTTGACTAACAAAAAAGCCTGTTTAGATAAATGTAAATATAGTTTTCAATTTAACTTTTATTACATTAAAATAAGTATTTAAAACTGTTTTACATGTCATATTCTCTAATACTTCAATTAGTCAGGTCCAACAAATTAAAATATTTATTTTTTAATATAATATATTAAGATTAATATTTTATATTGAAATTGTAACCTCTTCTGTTACTGTAAGTTTTTTTTAAATCAAAGAAATGATTATTGTCCCCAACAGAGGGCACTACTGAGTTACCATGTAGCTAAAAGTAAAAAGATATTGTGATGACCCTTCGATCACCAATTATAACGACAAAAAATTATCGTATTATTAGCTTTGTTTTCTCAATTGGTTTTGATGTACTTTATGTATCATAATTTATCATTCTGTAAAATATTTGTGCAAAAAAAAAAAAACGAAAAAAATTACTTTTGTAGATTTTATTTCCGTCCTGGCTCAAGTATATCTTCACCATGGCTCAAGTATCCTCTTCATGGGGATACTTGAGCCACGATGTAAAACAAAAAATAAAAATTTATTAGACATAGAAAAATAGTCCAAAATTAATTGAAAGTGATTTTCAGTTCAAGAAAAAATATCAAATTTTCATTTTCAATATTTTATTTTGTTCTAAGAAACTATAAAAAATTTTAAAAAATTAAAATTTAAAAAGTGGCTCAAGTATCCTAACCTTCCCCTATAAAGAAAGGAAATGGTTGAACTATTTTCTCCCTTAATTTGTTTTTCGAAGGGCATTATTATAAAAGGCTGTAATTTACACTTAATGTGCATAGCCTGTGAGCTCTGTGCCATCAGTTTAACTGGGCAATATTATTTTTATTTCATTTTCTAAGCATTCCATTTACTGTTTCGGAAAAGGCTTTTCCATCACCTGGACGGTAGACGGTAGGTGCTGGGTTCGAACCCAATCGCGACCGTCGGCCTAACCGTTCGGAGTTTTCCGTGGTTTTCTTCGAGCCTTGCGTAAATACGGGTTAGGTTCCCTTAGAAAGACCCCCACGGAGGGCATCCCACCCCATAGGGCCTATATCCCTTAGCGTAGATAATCGGCCGACATACATACATACATACATATAATTCCATCACCTGGATTTTTAAAGCATTTGATTGGCTGCTACTGACGTGACGATTCCCTTGGTTTTAGGCGTCAAAGTCAAAGAAGCTCTGACACAAAATAATTGCTTGCTTTCCT
This sequence comes from Maratus speculifer, assembly GCA_964019185.1. NCBI lineage: Eukaryota > Metazoa > Arthropoda > Arachnida > Araneae > Salticidae > Maratus > Maratus speculifer. The sequence goes on along the minus strand of OZ025296.1, from coordinate 338,677,151 downwards.
AGCGACTCCTGGATCCATAGGACAACATCGAGACGCCTGGAATTTGAAGCGAATTTGGCCCCTCGTGTAATAGCACTTTAAGTGTACATATCACTTTAAAAAGTTCAAGTTCGGGTTCAAATGTTGATATGATGCGAAAGGCGACTTAGACAGATCATTTTGTCACGTAGGTGAATTAAAGGCATTTTGTTTTACATGAAAATAAAAAGTTTGGGTCACATTCGCAGAGAGTCAGCTTGGGCCACACGTGTTTTTAATACTTAATAAAACATGTACAGGGTGTCCAGCAAATAAGACCCTAATTTCAAAATTAAATTTCTCAAAAACAAAGGCCGATATAATTACGCGGTTTGTTTATAATAAAAGCTGTAAAAATATTACATAGAAGTTTCGAACGGTGAATATTTTGAAAAGATAGTGTTCTAATTGCAAGGATTACTTAATTTAACGGGGTTGGTTTTTTTTTTTTTTTTTAGATTGTTTGTAGAGAACGAGTTTTTCGGTTTACAGCTCCATATTTTAACGATTTCTGGAATTAAATTTTTGAAAGCCCGAAATTCCAAAAGTTTAGTTAGAAAAATCGCTAAAATATGGCACTGTACGCTTAAAAACTCGTTCTCTCCAAGTAATCTAAAACAAGAAAAATGTCTAACTAAAACATTCTTTGCAATCGGAACACAATCTTTTTTAAAATATTCACTTTTCGAAATTTCTATGTAATATTTTTACAGTTTACCTATTAAACAAACCATTTGCCGCGTAATTCTATCGATCTTTGTTTTTCAGAAATTTAATTTTGAAAATAAGGTCTTATTTGCTGCACACCCTCTCCCTCTATATCATTAATGAATAATCATGTATATTTTTGTGTGTAGAAGACTGTGCGTAGAATTACTTTAAAAAAATTTCAAATTTTAAAAGACATTCTCGTTTTCACTCCGTTATAAAAGGATTACCTAAATTTAATTTCGGCCTTAAAAACCAATTTTATATTTATTTATTGAGAAAGCATAAGAAAGAAATGAATATCTGCGCGTAAATACATCTTCGACCTGCAGTCTAGCACGTAGTAGCAAAAATCTTTTCAAAATTAAGAAAGCTGTTGATTTATTTTTATGATAAGAATTATTTGCGAGATGCGATATAGCAGTCTCAAATTTAATATCGAACTCTAAGAATGTTATAATGTAAATTTAATAAAAGATTCCTACACTGCACAGCGAATTTATTATTGGAAGATTGCATAATGCTGCCATCTATCAGCATTTTTTACTACTAGTAAATCTGCAGATTAAGGAGATCAGCTCTTCAAATTACTGCTTTTTACCTCACTTTGCGTAATGTTTAACTTTATGCAAACAGAAATTGAAAGTTTTCAAATAGCATAAATGTTTATAAGAATAAACAAATCGGATATGGCATGTCAAACTTATCGAATGAGGTGCATTCTTACTATAACGAAGTTTTAAAAATATTCAGATCTTGGTGCAAGAGCTGCTGCATTCTTATGCAAAAATGCGTGATTAGAAAATTTATAACGATTTTACATATTAAACTCAATAATGCAGAAATAATATTATTACCTCTTAAATGGGGCATAATCAGCATGGCAACCTAGAATCAATACCTATCATGGGATGTGATTGAATTATTTACGAATGATAGGATTTGTTAGATTGGAGGAAACTTTTATTAAGTAATGACTGGATTTTCATAAAATTTGAAATGATTCAAGAAAATTTTGCCACGATTTTATATATATAATTTCAAATCATATAGTTTAATAATTTTTGCGCTATTATATGCGGACAGATGGATAGACCAGACGACGACAATAGGTGCTACATAGTTCTATAATTATGATATTTTCCTATGAACCATAATGTAATGGAATACTTTTAAATATCGCTGTAAACTATTATCTCTGGAAGCTTTACTCACTTTATTTTCAATACCGAACATGGCATAGTAAATTTCAATAATACATAACAATTCCAGATCACAAACATAGCTTGAATAGTCTGAAAGTGATCGTCGATAGAATAAGCTCAAAATCCGTTATTCCCAAAATGAAACAAAAAGATGACGGCCTGTATCCATTTATCCATTGATTAGCGTCAATATAGAATATACAATATGGCATTTACTACAATATTTTGATATATCACCTCATTTTTTTGCTTCATTTACGGAACAACGGATTTTGAGATCATTCTATCGACGGTTACTTTCAGAATTTTCAAGTTATGTTTTTGAGACTTTCATAAAAGTTGCTCTATACATTTAGCTAACACAATATGCAAATTAAATTTTGATAGTGTTCAAGCATGCGCAATGAAAATGTATCAATAAACATCCTCATTTTTCATACAATTTTTATTGTTTTTTTAATTTTGATTACAGGATGTTGCTTACAATGTTGTTTGTCATATTTTCAGAAAAGAACATTATTTTGTATTAAGAACTCTGCAAATTATCGGCAAGAAACTTGGAAAAATTCGGGACTGTTTTTATAAAAACCTTAATTACTCTGCGAGTATAGATGCTGTCCGCATAAAAATGAACACATTTTATTACAATATGCCACATAATCATTTTTCTACATTAATTTTGACAGGATTATCCAAAAGATACCTTTTCAATTTTTACTTACCCATCATACGTAGTATAGGGTAAGTCTTGCAATCGTTTTGAAAATCGAAAAAAAATTTTTGACGGATATACACGTTTTAGATAGTGGAGATTCCAAAAAACATATTTTTAGAAAAAAAATTTGCCGTCTGTCTGTCTGTCTGTCTGTAAACGCTCTATCTCCCGAACGAATTGAGATAGAGACTTGAAATTTTGTATGTAGTTAGTATGTGAGAATGGGACGAACCCTATTTAATATCAGCAACCTCGATTATCCGGAACTATTTTTTTCGGACTCTCGAAAAATTCATTCTGATGAAAGGTATATAAAATTTTTCGAATTTTTTTGTTCTAAGGAATGGACGTAAAAGGAAATAAAATAACACACATTTTGCATATAGAACGAAGTCGATCGGATTATTAGTTACCGAGATATTTGTAATCCTGTTTTCCACATTCTTCGATTTTTCATGACCCTGTATTTCATTCAAATTTCAATTCAGAAGTATATTTTAATTGGAAATGAGACACGTAATCCGACGCAGTTAATTGTTAGTTAATAGAATTATTATTTTTGGAGTTATAAGGATGTTTCTTTTACGCAGTTCGGTACTACTTGAGTAGTTTAGCGTTTTATATAACTTGTCGAAATTGGTACATCAGCAGTTCTTTAATATAGCATTACTATGTATATTAACAATATTTAAATTTTGTTTATGAATTGCAATGCATTGTGTAAATAGTTTCACATGTTTTATTTTCATATACATATCCATGATGGGTAAGTATTACGGTGGCTACCAACGACTAGTTTTCTTTTTAAATTTGTTGATGGTCCCCTATGGAGTTTTGGAAAAAAAATCTTCACGGAAGTGTGTGATCTGTACTATTATATTTACAACACTTGTCACTTACTTTATCAGTACCGGCATCCTTTATTGTGACGACGCGGTGTTTATTATCTTTAATGACTTTTAGGGAGAGAAGACTGATATACTACAAATAATGAGCATTTCCATCAAGTAGAGTTGAACTCTTTATCTCTTACCCATTACAGATTTCTTACTGTCCCATTGTGAATAAACTGCAGAAAGGTCCCAAACAAAGGATTTCCTAGAATTCGATTAAAGGCTGGCAAAAAATGTGTATACCCACAGCCTTAATCACGCCGTCACGGTAGACCCCTTATTAGCAATTTTTAACCTATCAATAATTGGGTGAAAAATCGATTACCAAATACCCCCTTCACATGCATGAATCAAGTTAACCCCTTAACGCGCAGTGTTGCCGGGTCGGCAACACCTAAAGTTCCCCCTGTTTAGAGACACAAAAACTCCGTGAATATTTCAAAAACTACTCTAATGGCTACTTTAAATCTTTCTTATGAGTTCTAGATGGCAGCACCACAGAGATCAAACTCTACTGTTTTTAAATAATAGGTAAAATGTCTTACTGTAATACGCGCTTCACAGCAATGCTCTTCTCACTGCGCTTATCAATGCTTTACTTATGGGAGGTTACCACTTCGGCAACAGTTGTATAATTAAAATGGTTAGTGCAGTCTTTACAAAACAATACCTGTGTACTCCTCTAGGCCTAAATAGAATGCCTAATTTTTTTTTTTTTCATTTAAATTCCAACTTTAAAAAGTAGTGCGCCGGAAAGGGTTAAGTTAAAAGCTAAACACATTTCTGAGTGAAAAAGTTACCAGGAGGATAATGTTAAGTCTATGGGAGCGCGTTCTTTTCAAATACCTCGCTCAAATTTTAATATTTTTACTTTTTTTTTCATATTAGGATAGCTGAAAACGATCTACAAACGGCTAATTTTTACTTTTTCGATTTTGGTTTTAAATTTAAAAAATAATAATAATAATTTAACTTTCGAAATCGGTTTGATCCGGTTCTGAAATTGAAACTATCATAATATAAAAAATCTTAAACCAAAATCGAAAAAGTAAAAACTAGACCGGTTGCGAATCGTCCTCAGATATCCTATGCAAAAAGAAAAAAAAAACCATGTCAAAATATTAAAATTTGAGGGAGATATTTGAAAAGTACGCGCCCCCAAAGACTTAACATTATCATCCGGGTAACTTTTTCACTCAGTTGTGTGAGCTCTTAATTAAGGCGTACAAAAACAGTGGCATCTTCGCCATCCAAATTTACTAAGAAAAAGAAAATCAAAGCCTCAACTCTTGGCTCGCTATTCACCAAGTTCAAAGACTCCAAACAGCTTCTTTGCGACTGACGCCCCACATCGTGACAAAATGACTTTTCTTTCAGGCATTGTTGAAACGTTTTCAGTACAGTAAACTCTCTGTAAGGAGAACTCTGTGTAAGACAGAAATCTCTCTAACTCGGAAAGATTTTCAAGTTCCTGCGGATCGATAAACATAGACTATCCATCCAATTTACCAATTACGACAATGTTTGTTCATTGCACACAAAGTATTGATTTTACACGTTTTTAATTCATAAACGTATTAATCAAACTATCTCAAATTTTCTTTTATTTTTTAAAGAAGAAAATCTTTTCCTTTTACTTACTCATCATACGTAGTATAGGGTAAGTCTTGAAATCGTTTTGAAAATCGAAAAAATTTTTTTTTGACGGATTTACACGTTTTAGACACTGGAGATTTCGAAAAACATTTTTAGCAAAAAAAAATTTTGCCGTCTGTCTGTCTGTCTGTAAACGCTCTATCTCACGAACAAATTGAGATAGAGACTTGAAATTTTATATGTACTTAGTATGTAAGAATGGGACGAAGCCTATTGAATATCAGCAACCTCGATTATCCGGAACTTTTTTTTCCAGATTCTCGAAAAATTCGTTCTGATGAAAGGTATATAAAAATTTTCGAATTTTTTTATTTTAAGGAATGCATATAAAAGGCAATAAAAAAAAACACAAATTTTGTATAAAGAACGAAGTCGATCGGATTATTAGTTGTCGAGATATTTGTAATCCTGTTTTCTACATTCTTCGATTTTTCATTACCCTGTATTTCATTCAAATTTCAATTCAGAGATATATTTTAATTGAAAATGAGACGCTTAATCCGACGCAGCAAACTGTTAGTTTATATGATTATTATTTTTGAAGTTATAAGGATGTTTCTTTTACGTAGTTTGGTACTTGAGTAGTTTGGCGTTTTATATAATTTGTCGAAATTGGTGCATCAGCAATTCATTAATAGAGTATTACTATGTGTATTAACAACATTTAAATTTAGTTTTGGAATTGAAATACATTGTATAAATAGTTTTCACTTGTTTTATTTTCATATGCATATAAATGATGGGTAAGTATTACGGTGGCCTCCAACGACTAGTTTTTAATTCAACGATTTTGCGGGATAAAAACGAGAAAGCCGATCTAAAGTATGCATAGGAAACAAATAATAATTATAAATACATATTATTAAGTTCAAGACAAAAAAAAAATGTAATTTAACATATTACAATGACCATTTGGAAAATCATATTTTCAAAAAATAAAATTTTAGAATTATGAATAAATTCTATATCAAAAATAATAATAGTAACAATATTTTTAATATGATCAAAAGGTGGTGTACTTAGTGACTGTGTCATATATTACGACGCCATGGATTAAACATGGATTCCTGGATCAATCATAAACAAATTTTAAATGAAATTTCAGTTTTACAATTCTTGATGCTGAAAATTTTTAAACTTGTAAACATTGCACGTTTTCATTTTTCACACCGTCGTATAGAGAAAAAAAAATGTTCTTTTAAATGTATTTTGTTTGAAAGCTGTATCTCATTTTGTATTTGAATTACTGTTTTTTTTATATATATATCTTTTTCATTGTGGCAACAGAAGTATTTAACTTATGGACATTAAACATGGACCCATCAGAAAACGATTAAAATCTGGACATCACAAGCTTTCAGATATGCCTCAGACATCTCTATTCTTGACTGACAGAAGCAACCATTTTCCAAATGGTTAATAAAGAAAAAATTGTATATACATAACATTTTTTTTAATTTGTTTCATTTATTTATTAAAATCAGCAACACATTTTTCGGTTTTTGCGTTGTTTTCGTACATTTCCTGCATTTCCAATTTTTTTCTTTTTTTTTTCCTTCTCAAAACGAGATTAGAAGGCATGTAAGGGTTAAAAGACGGGTAGAAAGGCGAGATCTCGTCACCACCAGCAGCGATTCGACTGCCTTGCATTTCGGCCCAAAAATTCTCCCTTTTCTGGCACTACTTAGCATTTCGGCCTTTTTAGTTTTGGTTATTTATTTTTCTAAATCTCCCTCAAAATTGTCCGCCCTGTTGTCTGCTAAGGACATGCCACCGTTTCGGCTCAAAAAATTTTAACTGCAGGCCCATTTCACCTGGCACGGCGAGTGGGAGTGATGTGCGGCGCCAAACTCAGTACTTTCACAAAGGCAATAAACTACTCAGTCCAGCAACCGTTAGCCGCAATCAGCCGACCTCGGCACTTTTCTGTGTAGATCGCCCCCACTTTGCCGGCTAAAATTCCATCATTGTACGCTAATGGCGCCTGGTGCATGCAAAATCCGTCGTGGGTGCAAAGTCCTCCAAGTTACCTGTGAATTATACCTCTGGAGGGGCCTTGCCAGGTGAAAGTCTCGTCATCTGATCAAGGCTCTAAATTACGAGACCATCTTGCGAAGCCATTTGCAGTTCAAACAACAGGATGTACCATTAATTAACAGGCGAAACAAACTATGCTCAACGGCAAGCAAGTACTGCAGAAATGATGACATGCGAAGCAAAGTTTATTGCCGCTACGTGGCAATTAGGCGGTCGTCCGCCCCGATACCAGGTATCTAACCCGTTAAGCTGAGATAACTCGGCAGGTAGGGGCCTGGTCATCGGTTAGAAAGAAAGAAAAGGGTAAAAACATACGGGGTTTTTCATGCTGCAACATTTTACGAAGAAGTTATTACGCTGAAAAAGTTACATAGTTTATAAACTTACAGAAGATTCATGCAATTTTCAACTATATCGTGAAAATTCGGAATTTTTGGCTTAATCTGCATAGGTAAAGCTAAAGGAATCAAAGATTCTAAATTAAGCGTAGACAACAATATTGTTTTCAAAGAATTTCATATATACTCAGTTTTGTGCTAATTATATTTATTTGTCTGGTTTAACTTTGTTCCTTTAACAAATGTGGCTTTTAAACTCTTTCCAACTATAGTGTGAATTGTTTATAATTTTGACCTGTCTGATGTTCGTTTCTTTATCCTTATCTCTGACTTTTGCAAATGGAAATAATATCCCTCATTATAAATACCCGTTGAGTACCACGTCCATCACCGGTGGCAGATCCTGAACTAGAGGTCTGCACGGGCCGAAATTTCCAGGCCCGGGCCCGGCCCGAACGAAAAAAATAATGGCCCGACCCGGCCCGGCTCAAGTGAATTTCTACAGAACATTGATCTTTAATCTTATGGAAGAATTCTGACCAAAAAAAATTATATTAGTCTTTTTTTTCCATGTTTATAATCTCCATTTATGCAGAAGTGCCGTAGGCTGCGATATTTATGCTTTTAAATGAATCTTTGTTTGTTGTATGTAAATGTTTCAGTTATCACTAGTATTATTAATCCATATTCCCTGTAATGGAAACAAAAAATCGAAAAAGCGGTATATGGTAAAATTTCCAAAGACGAAATCGCTTTGGAACGAAAAAAAATGCATTCCCTTCTTAACAGATGTAAATGTTTAATATATTTTTTTCTTCCGTATTGTTGTATTCATTTTGCATGGATGAACATTTTAAAAGAAACTTTCAGTTTTCAGTTTAAAAAAAAAATCCGTCATAATCATGTTTTTTTTTGTTTTTTTTTTTGTGTGTGTGTGTGTGTGTGTGTGTGTGTGTGTGTGTGTGTGTGTGTGTGTGTGTGTCTTTAATTCTATTTTAAAACGCCTAGTAATCTACGATTCTTTAAAAGGAATAAATTCTAATGTTTAATTGTAGAATAATGACGCCTTAAAAGTATATGCTTTTTTTTGCAGAAATTTTTGGACAAAGCCAAATATTACTGATTTATAAAAAGTCCAGAAAAGGATTTTCATATAGGAAGATTCAATAGGAACTGATTATTTTGGTCCATGAAAACTAGGAAGAATGGAATCAGTCTCGGCTTCCTACGGAAAAAAAAGTTAGGCCCCGACCCGATACTCCAGCAAAAAAATTAAGGCCCGAGCCCAGCCCGGCCCGAAAGGATTAGTGACTAGGCCCGGCCCGAGTCTTCAGAAGTAAGGCCCGAGCTCGGCCTTCCCCGAATGCCATTATTGGAAATCGGCCCGAGCCCAGCCCGCGGGCTAGGCCGGGCTCGGGCTTCGGGCCGAGGCCCGGCCCGTGCAGACCTCTATCCTGAACTTTCCGTTTAGCTTTATTACACCGAAAAATTAATGTAAAAAAAAAAAAATCAGAGATTACGTTTTTCATATATTATGTATAAAAACAGGCAAATATCGAGAAAAATCAGAAAGACATCGGCGATAAATGATCTTATTTTTAGTTGCTCTCTGAAGCTATTGAATGGAAAGGGAATTTCCACGAATTGGCATTTCAACTTTCATGAAAGGAATTAGCATACAATGAATGTCAACGAGTGGAATTTGAAGAAATACCGTATTTACTCGTGATTCATGTATAACGCATACTTTTTTTTTTTTTTTTTTCAAAAAATTATGGCAAAACTCCAATCTGCGCGTTATACACGGAATAATTTTTTACTACTGGAAGTAATCACACGATATACATCTGAATCATGAAGGGAATTCAAAGAAGACATAATCACTCGGAAAATCTCACTTAACCCTTTCCGGCACGGGCAAAATCTGTTAGTAAAATGAGAAATTATCGACTTCCACCGGAATTCACAAACGATTTTTTTAGATATTTTGAAATCCTTAATTTAAGCTTCTATTGTAAATGCAAAATTTTACTGAAATATTATTGGTGCCGTTTGCATGTTTGGAATAAAAATTAGGTATCCCAGACCGGGCACAGTGTGCCGGAAAGGGTCAATTGAAGTAATACTGCATCTTTTTTTTTTTTGCACTCCTTGCACTTTTTTATATAACAGAGCTAGCAATATTATTGTAATGCTAATTAGCAATTCTCACTGAAGTCATTCAGTCCCTACCCGAAGTCTTGAAATGTGCTTTCGCCTTGTTTTCTGCCTGATGTCATGTTTGTTTTGACTTTCTTTGCTGAAAATCGATTTAATTATTTATGCATTTGCATATCAAATTTACGGTGCGCGTTACATACGGGATTTTAAAAAATCGCCATTTTTTCTGATAAAGTAGGAGGTTGCGCGGTATACACGAGTAAATACGGTACTTAGATTTTAATGCTTCTTTTTGCTTACCCATCATACGTAGTATAGGGTAAGTCTTGCAATCGTTTTGAAAATCGGAAAAAAAAATTTTGACGGATTTACACGTTTTAGACACTGAAGATTTCGAAAAACATATTTTTAGAAAAAAAAAATGCCGTCCGTCTGTCTGTCTGTAAACGCTCTATCATGAACAAATTGAGATAGAGACTTGAAATTTTGTATGTACTTAGTATGTAAGAATGGGACGAAGCCTATTGAATATCAGCAACCTCGATTATCCGGAACTATTTTTTCCGGATTCTCGAAAAATTCGTTCTGATGAAAGGTACATAGAAATTTTCGATTTTTTATTTTTTATTTTAAGGAATGCATGTAAAAGGCAATAAAAAAACACAAATTTTGCATAAAGAACGAAGTCGATCGGATTATTAGTTGTCGAGATATTTGTAATCCTGTTTTCCACATTCTTCGATTTTTCATGATCCTGTATTTCATTCAAATTTCAATTCAGAGGTATATTTTAATTGAAAATGAGACGCTTAATCCGACGCAGCAAACTCTTAGTTAATATGATTATTATTTTTGGAGTTATAAGGATGTTTCTTTTACGTAGTTTGGGATTCCTTGGGTAGTTTGGCGTTTTATATAATTTGTTGAAATTGGTGCATCAGCAATTCATTAATAGAGTATTACTATGTGTATTAACGACATTTAAATTTAGTTTTGGAATTGAAATACACTGTATAAATAGTTTTCACATATTTTATTTTCATATGCTTATAAATGATGGGTAAGTATTACGGTGGCCTCCAACGACTAGTTTTCTTGGAATAGGCGCGATCTGTAGTGGTTTTCCACACTCTAAAATATTTTGTGTAACGTTACTCCAAAAAATTGAAGGTAACTGTTATCTCCATTTTTTGGATTAATTTTTTTCACTTATACAATGATGTGATTTAAACATATATTACTAGTGTAACATGGCAATGTTACACCGGTTATATCGGTTAAAGTGTACTCCGCAAAATTGGAGGCAACAAGACTGCCATTAATTTTAATGAGTAACGTTACATAAACGTTTTACAGTGCAAGAAATTAAATTACTGTAGACTCCCTCAAATCCGCAACTCTCTAAAATCCGCACATAATTTACTGATGTAAACAATGAAACTTTTAGTTCAGATGTAGGTGCAAAATTTGACTTTTTTAATTTTATATCAATTCCATATATTTTTTAATTTGTAATTTTTGTTACTGTTATTGAATTCGTGTTTTTTCGTGAAGAAAGAATAATTCATTTCTGAAAAAATCAAGATATTGCTGATATCATTGGTAATCACAATCTTACCAAATATATTTATGTATTAATCAAGCTTGTTTAGTTAAGTCTGGCTAAACCTGAAATAAAGCTTCGTTACTTTATGATCTTGATGTGAATTAGTGATGTGGAGGAAATTATAAGGAAAGTTTCATTGAATAATTTAGGGAAAACACATTTAATCTTTATAATAAATATTTAATTGTACATTATTTATTATTAACTTGAACTTTGCTTTTAATATTTTAATCATTTTAAAAATTATCTAAGTTTTTATTATTTTAGTTAATTACTTATTTTAATGTTTTATTATATTGTAAGCATTCATTATACTTTTGATTTCATTATTAATTACATTCAAATTGCTTTTTAAAAAATATAATTAAAGCAATGACCAGAAATCCGCAAAATTTTAAAATCCGCAAAACCTTGAGGGAGTCTACTGTATTAAATTTTTGAGTACCACAGTAACTGACACTGAACTTTCCGTTTAGGCCGTGTTAGTCATCGGTGACTGGCAGTGTAGTAAAATATGGTGTAAAATGACCAAAATTACATTATTTTATGTAATTATTAAAAAGTATAATCCTGTAATAAACAAAAGTTAAATAAATTTGAAATAAATTTTCAGTAATTAATTTTAGAAATTAATTTCAGTAAAATAATGTAATTTTGGTAATTTTATATCATACTTTAGACTGTCAGTCATCGGTGACTGATGTGACCAAAACGTAAATTTAAGTGACAATCACCGGGGATTGACGTGGCACTCAATGTGTTAGTAAAAATTGAAACAATAAAGAAAAGTTAAAACGCCATTTTAATAAAATAATTTAACAAAGTGATGTTATTCTTGTCAATACATAAAAATTCTGTGATTAAACAAGTCAAAGGTACCATTTCAAGAAAAAAGGGTAGTTCTTTTTTATACCGGGCGCTTAGTGAATACCACAACATTAAAGTTATCAGCCTTTTCGAGTGTGAAAACCAAATAATACGCAATTTCATTTTTTAGTAAAATATATTTATTTACAAATTAATGTCGTACAATACTGTTACAATAAAAAAAAATGACTACAAAATTTGAAAATTTTTCAATAACAAATACATAAAGGCTATGAAATATTATTTTCAAAAATATGCTTTGATTTAATAAAAAGGGGATACATTTCGCAAATTTTGTTTCTTTTTTTATGCTGCCATTATTTAATTTATAAAATTAATAATAAAATTTTTTGTCGAGATATAAATAGTAATTTGAATTTTAAAGTGACTTTTAAAAGTAAAAACTACAAAATATAGTTAAATGCAATTATATAAGCACATATATAGACCTTATACAAACGTAAAACATAATAAATACACAAATAAGTACATATATACACATTGCACATTGACGTAATATTGGAACAAGATTTGTAGGCAATTAGATAAACTTTTTTTTTTTTTTGGGGGGGGGGGATTTTTAAAGATATATTTTTTATGCAAACATCTTAAGAAGTTATACCGAACAACTTAATCCCTTGACTACTGCTAAACACGCGTATCGAAACTACACAGATGTTTTGCGATCTTTTAATGTGAACACTAATATTTCTACATAATATGTTTGAGTTTTTTTTTAACGATAAAAATAGAGCGTTTAAATAAAACAAGGACTGCTACACGGAAATATTAGTATTCTAACCTACAAACTGAAAGAATCCAGCTACACGGCTGTAGTCAAGGGATTAATATGCAACACAATTAAAATGCAAACAAAATTGATAAAAATCGGATTCTTATGTTAAAATTATGAAAATAGTCCCCTCAAATTTAAAATTTCCACGACTAAGAAGAGTGTCCAAATCTGTTTAAAAGCACCAGCCAATACAATTTTGTTGAGACTAGTAGGTAAGACACCATTTTAAGATCACAGTAAAGTTTTCCATTCTTCACTTATTTTCAAGACCTTGGCGTGGTTTTTTTTTTTTTTTTTTCTTTCTTTCTTTTTCTTTTTTTTAAGAAGTTTGGCGCAATTCAGATTTTAAATGGCGAGATTTTTGTTTCCAAATTATATAAACAAATAATAAAACAAATCTGATGAATTATTATTCTTGTTTATGTTATGTTTGTAAGGAATTACTTTTGATTACATATCTATATACTAATACCATAAAGAAGTAACGTTTCTCTGTTTGTAAGGTTATCTCTGAAACTACCAAACCGATTTAAAAAAAAAAAAAAATAGTGGTGAGAAAAGGTTATCTCTGCTCCAACAAAAGCTATAGTTAGTATTGGTACAAGAACTTAAAGGGGATGTGGGAACAAAAATCGTTCTAAAATTGCGAATTCTATGATCTCGTTGGGGGTTAAAAATAAAAAAAAATTGTGTATTGGTTATTTTTATTATGTAAGTACACGCTATAAATGGTTTCTAAAAAGTTCAAATTTAAAAGATTGTAAAAAGTTCTAAATTGCGATTTATTTGGAATTATTGTGGTTGGAAACTAGATATTAGACATGGATGTTGCTTTTGAATGATAAAACTTTGCCAGAATCAATTTCTAAAAAAAAAAAAAAAAAAAAAAACTGAAATGTAAAAGAGTGCAGAAACAAACAACAAACAAAGAAAGAAAATCAGAATTCTGAAAACTGTTCGCAATAAAAACTTTAAATGCTTATGTTAAAAAGGGGGGGGGGGGGGGATTAGAAAAAATAAAAGAAAAAAATTTAAAAAAGGTGAAATCAACGGTGTTTTAAAAAAATGTTACAAAAAGTTGTAAAAAGTGTTTACAAGTGTTTTAAAAAGTTCTAAATTATAGTTAATTTGGAATTGTTAAAATTTAAAATAAATAAAAATATTAAAAAAAAAATAATAAAAATCATTCCAAATTAATAAAAAAATAGAGCTTAAATGCAACACAACATAATAACACATAAATGACATGTGCAATACTAAGTAAATTAAATTAAAATACAGCCTGTTTGCATGGAACAGTGAATAGGTTGCCAGAAAATACATGAACTAAATTTTCTTTTGTTGCCAAGGTTTCCACATTAGATAGTAACTTATGTATCTTTTTTTAAAAAAAAAAAAAAAAAATCGATTTTAAAATACAATTTTATAAAATGAAAACGTAAAGTTTCTGGTTCACCCAGATAAGTAATTTCTGAAAAGAAAAAAAAAGCAATAAATAAAACTGTACATACATGGTACACAAACTACTGTACAGGAAATGCAAATGTGGTCCAGACTGAACCTCCAAGGAGGTTAAGCTCATCGGTTTATCGTGCATTAAAAGAAAAAGTTATAAATTAACAAGATTATAAAAACTCTGACAAAAATGACAACAAAAATCTGGTTAGAAAATGGATTGGTCATTTCAAAAACTACATAAGTTTAATCATTTTGTCAAAATAGTATTTATTGCAAAAAGAAGATTAGTCAGTGATAATAACAGGATATGTTCCAATGATCAACAGTTGAACAAGAATTTCTTAATGTGATTCTTTAAAATTCAGACATTTCTATCAAATAACCAATAAAAATAACATTCATAAGTTTTTCTTAATTTAATGAGATGCAGGGCACTATATTCGATTTCTTCAAAAACAAGATAAGTCCAAAAAATTTTGTTTTTAATTAAATTATCATAAAAAGAGATGAGCGACAAACAAATCTGAAGATTTGAAGAAATATAGTGAACAACGGAAATTCAGTAAAATATCTATCATTGGCAGTTAGAAAAGTTTTTTTTTATTCTTGATTTCTTTAATTGGTGACTTACGTAGTTTTTGAAATGACTGATTCAATTAAAGAGCGCGATTTTTAAACAGTGTCCTTCTTTGGTATAAAAATACAGTCTGGACTGATTGCTCTCTGAAAAAAAAAACTCAATTGTAATCTTTGGAGAGACCAGTCAAGACGATATCTTCTGCGATTCGGTCGGACAAGAAGAGATCTTTCTTGTGACTCTTCATACTATAACTCTTGTTATCTTCGATATTTCCGGGGTGGACTTTTTCGGGCTGCTCGGTGCACCAAGAAGCCGGATCACTGAGCTTGTGCTCAATGCTCAGGTGGTTGAGAGGCGGAAGACCGAGGCATCCCCTGAAGAGGTTCTCGATGCACTGCCTCTGCCTGGCCAGGGCATTGACGACAGGGGCGCCCCTGGGCACCAAGGGCGCCTTGCACAGGTAGCTGAGTAAGGAGAGGACGGAGTGGAAAGGTTGGAAGGTGGTCTGGGCGCTGCTCAGGATTCGGAAGGATATCCTCTGGGCGAGTTCTGTGAGGACGATCAGATCGAGTATGAGGGGAGAGGCGAGGAGGGAGTCTTCGCAGGTGTTGTGGCAGACGATCGTGTTTCTGCCGTTCATCATGATCTCGGAGGTGTACTCGTCCATAGCTCGCTTGCTGTCGCCCACGTAAGGAACGTACTTGATCACGACCTGCAGAGGAAAAAGTAGATTTTTTTAGTGGAGGAAAGAACAATGAAAACGCTTTACACATTATATATTTTAATGGGACATTTTCAATAAGTTATTTTGGTTGATCCATTAATAACAGTGGGCGAATTTTGCTGGATTTTTTTAATCACTCCATCCCATGTTACAGATTTACGTAAACGATCGACAAACTCTTCTCTGTTGTTACATTACATTTTGTACAATAGATCAGTTTCAACTGACGTCACACTCTAGAAACCACCTTAGTAGCTAGACGTGTTTTTTGTTTCCTCCCTCCCCTCCAAATTTAGCTGATTATGATTATTTGGCTCAAAAGAGAGGCTATAAACTGTCGATTATGATAGGTTAGATAAAACTTGGGGGGGGGGGGAGGTGATCACGTGGTTGGAAACTGATGATTTCAACCACGCTATTTCTATATACTGTCTATAACATATTAAAAAATACATAAAATTGTGGTATCTTTTAATTCAAGTTTTTGCAATTTAAAGGAGTCCGAGAAACATTTTAAAATAATTTTTATTTATTGAGTTAAAAATTTTGACATTCTTTATGATGGTTAACCATTTCATTAGTAAACAAAATCACATATTAAAACTTATCAAAAATTTTTAATTTTAAATTAAAAATTTATTAAAAACTGGGGTAAATTAAAATCATTTTAATTTGAAATATTATTTGTAGAATTTAAGTTTTTTTTTCATATAAATAAGCAGAAATATATAAGCTTTAATTTTGATCAGCATTTTAAAAATATTGGTTTAAATAAAAATTAGAAATACATAGAGTAAAATTTTTAAAAAAAATCAATTTTTCAAAAGTAAATATTTTTTTAGAAATTTGCTAAATTAAAATTTAAGTAAAACAATTGAAAAAGATACGTTCCAAGTTTGAAGCATTTATCTTAAACGGTTCTTGAATTATAACAATTTAAATAGGAGAAATGGTGAAAAAAATCCATCATGAAGAAAAGTGCATTTTTGAAAGAAGCAGTTTTCACAACAACATTGCTAGAAAGCTAGATTTTTAAAACAAACCAAAAAATAAAATTAATATTTCCTAATCTAATTAAGATAGAAGCATGATTTAACCGTCATTTTAAGCAGAAAAAAAGAAGAAAAAATTAATGCAGTTAAAAAATTTATAGATTTTTGTGTCCCGGACCCTTTTAAAAAGAAAAAGAAAATATACCTTCGGCTGTATGAACCGATGTACATAATTTTATTATCTTTATTGTTCTACTTGTAAGCAATGTCTACCTATTTATTTTTATATTTCTAACATAATATGCTAAGTTAACACACACCTATGTTACACAGCGCGTCACCTGAACTCTCTCCGTTATCTTGATCATAGTATGACGTAATTAATAGATGACTCCTTTGCAGTTATTATGCAGCAGTAATAATGAAACAAAGTCGTCTTTGAACTTATTCCCAGAATTTCATGAAGTTGCAGTTACCCCTAACCTAATGGCACAAAAATACTGCCTATATCTTGGTCAGTATCGACAACTTTTTTTAATTTATGGAGATTTATAAACCTTCGAAATAAGATAGAAGTAATTAAAATAATATAAATCCTTATAAATCGCCACACGATCAAAGCAAATCGCAGCACGTATTTCGAGATGGAAAATAAAATAGCTCCGTCACCAGTTACTGTAAACACGTGTCCGTTATTTGATAAGGTCACAAATGAACAGAAGGGGAAAAGAGGAAAGCTTACAACGTGTGTGACAAGTAGCACTGACTGTAAATTAAACACCAATCACAGAAGAGTACATGCAGAATTGGGAAGTGTTGTCATACTGATAAAAAAGACAAAGAGGCAACACTTTCAATGTGTTCCTCTGTGATTGTCATTTAGCTTACAGCTAGTGCCACCTGTCGCACACTTTATAAGCTGTCCTCTTTTTTTCTATTCATCAGCAATCTTTCTCCCTTAACCTCTTAACTGGTTTCCTCGAACGCCGTTCGGGCAAGACGAATTTGCTTATTGCTTTTTGACATCACTATTATTTTTAAGAAAATTTTCATACTATTGAAAGGCGGTAATGTTTAGACTAAATCTTACGAATATTTTATTTAAATAATAGTGGTGTGAATCCGCTATTTTCAATTTATTGGACGGAAAAAATTAACCAGTTAAGAAGTTAAGGCCACGTGTTTACAGTAACTGGTGAATCCCGTCATCATTTCGAAGAAGAATCTTCGAGATGGAAGATTTTTTTATCTTCAGTCTCGAAATGTGTCCTTTGTATTGCTTTAATTTTATGGTGATTTATATAAAGTTTCATTATTTTAATTGCAAATTATCGCCAGTTTTTGGTTCTGTTTTAGCTGTTACAGAAATAGTCATTCTAAATGCAATAATCATTATTACTAGACAAGACATGGGACCTCAAAGAATTATTTGAGAATATCAGATAAATATTAAGTCATTCAAAGATAATTAAGCCGCTTACATTAGGCATTACGAAAAATGTTAATAAACTTACAATCTTATGCCGTAGTCCCTCTTAGTTCGATTTTAGACTAGAAACTTTTTTACTCAAATGGAAATTTTCAAATCGTATGATCTTTGTATCAATCAGTACCACTGCGATGGAAATGTTAGGGATGAGAATAATTAAAAATACTTACGCAGTGATCTGGTTTCTCTCCCGGCTGGTAAAGGACAGGATTGGATTCAACCATATCATCCACCACGTTGCTCTTGGAAACCTCTTTTGACCGGAACTGCTGAGGGGCGGACAGGTTCTTTCCGTCATTATTCCCCAGGTGGTTGTAACTGACGATCGACACAGGCTTTATACCTGCACCGATCAGAAAGTCCACTAACACGGACTTAAATTTTGTCTGGCCGGACTTGAAGTCGTCACCACCAATCATGACGTTGTTTTTCTCAGCAAGTTCAATTAGTCCAGGAACAAAAGTGTTTTGTGGCGAACCGTTGATGTAAGCGCAGTCTTCTAAAATACTGGCCACAGCGTAGAGTGTAGACGGTGACACTTCCGAGGCGTTCTCCTTGATGGATTTGAGCAGATTGTCCCAAGTGCCATTGAGGTCTTCTCTGACGTCACAGAACCTTTCCGTGTTGGCGGTCCACAGGACGATCACTTTGCCAACTTGGTTCTTTTCTCTGAATTCTCTGATGTGACGCCGGATGGTTTCGACCTGTTCCCACTTTGTACCGTGGATCACATTATCGGCCCTCGATTCCTGATTAGCAGCAATAAAGTCTTTGTCGTAAATGGCCGGCAACGGCTTCATTTTCTCCATATACGGCCTGAGTTGACGTTGGAGATCATAGTCTAGTACTTTGGCCCTTTCCATGGCATCAGCTAAATTACAAGATGAGATATCCCAGCCGCCGAAAACGATATCATTGGGATTGACCAAGGGAAGGACGTCTTTGAACGGGACGTACACTTCGCTGGAAGATTCCGACGTACCGAGGCATATGGTGCCCGCCTGGATAAGTGATCCGAAATAATTTGGTTTTTGTACGCCATCTTTTGTTCGCCACGTGATGTTGTGTTTGTTGGCGAGTATGGCTCCGGTCACTGTAGTTCCGTTGTTGCCACCCCATCCGACGAGCATGACACCCAGCTTGGGAACATGTTTAGAGGTTCGGAACTGGATTCTAGTCGTTCTCGGGATAACCTGAAAGAAAAGACGTCGTACATTTTAAAAGCTGCGATTTTAATAAAGAAGGACTTTATGTTATATACAACTATGATAATTAAACAAAGAGTTTGTCAACCAACGTATACTTTATTCTGAGATTTTAAACACAGATGTAAAAATTAAAATTGCAAAATAAAAAATAAAAAATATACTCGATGTTTCGGTTTTATCTATAAAACCATCGTCAGGAATAAATTTTCTTAAATGCAAAAAGGAAAAAATTATTTACAAAATTACATTATGAAAGCAAAGTTCAATAATTTAATTTTTTTTCATACATATAATGAATTTTACAGGGTTTGCCAATAACTGAATTACTAAAATATTAGTGTAAATGGCTAAATATTGTCACAGCAAATATATAAATTAAGCTCTTCGGATTTTCGGGAGTTTTGATATAAGAAAGATTTTCCAGTCAACAAATGTCAATCAAACAATGTTAAAGAACGCAACTTGAAACGTTTTAAATTTAATTAAGAACTATAATAATTCTCTCCTCGAATTAATATTAAGAAAATATTACATTAAAACACATCATTTTCTTTCTTTTTCACAATTAGTAACAGATTGGGAAGAAATGACTATTAAACCTTCCAAGAAAGAGATAGTAGCAGTGTTGTAGTCGTAAAAAAGCAGAGAGTATACGCCGATGTCATGAACGTCATAGCTAGGGTTTACGCTAATGCTTTATTTAAGATACATAGGGTAAACGGAGCTTCTTAAAAAAATCCAGAGGGTATACGGCGTATACCCCCGTATACCCTCCAATACATCCCTGGATAGTAGTAATATTCAGAAAAGTTAAAAAGGGTAATAGGGAATTTAGGAAATGGGGTGGATTTTAGAAGCGATTTTTACCCTACTATTCAGAAATAGTGATATCGGGATTCGAGAACCCACAAATCCTTTTCTAATAGTACTTAAAATGAAATAATAATATACCTTTTAACTTTATTAATCTCCTCGTTTTAGAAGTGTAAAGTAAGTAACAGATTACCCTAAATAAGCTTTAAAAGATCTGTTTTTTCACAATTATTAAATCATACATCAAAAAAAAAAAAAAAAAAAAAAAAAAAAAAAAAATCTATATCCGAAAAATAAAGCTTCTGCCAGTTTGGTCTTTCTTTAAACTCAGAAAGCACACCCGAAATTCCTAACAGAAATTTTAGCTTTATTGCAAGCTAAATTTAGCTATATTTCGTGACTCCTTAACGAAAAAATTATTTCGGAATTTCTGGTATGAAATTGGAGTTAAAAAATAAATAAATAATAATAAATAAATACAATAAAAAAAAATGGCGAAACTGACCACTCTGAAATGTATATAGTTGTATTCCTTTGTAATCGAATTTACGATACGATTTCTCTGGTTTATACAACTAGAGTTTCCTGAAATTAATTGTGTAGTTCACTTTGTTCCCCGATTCCAAAATAAGCTTTAAACGAATTAGCCTCTCTTCATTAAAAGAAAAAAGGATAATGATAGGTGAAAAAAACAGAAGTGTAAAGAAGCCAGCCAAGTTGAATATCTTCTGAAGGTCAGATAAAACGGCGAAAATTTCCTACCCGGTACTTGGGCGAGAAAGGGGAAGAAGAAAAAAATAGCGACATCAGCTGATGAACCGGCACCGCCGGGAAAACGTGATGAAATGACGTCACATGCGCCGGCTGGCTCCTTTCCAAGTTTCCGTTTGGAAAAGTAGACTATTTCTTTTTTCTCCTTGGTTCTTCTCTTCCGAATTCACTGAGCGACTAAAATGTTTCTCTCTTAAACACTACATTTCTCCCAAATATTAAATCAATACTAGTGAAAAATGCTCCAAGGAGCAGTGCAAAAGCAGAATATGATTTTAATTGAGCATTAAAAAGTAATGGACAAGTGCTTCTGTTAATTACTGAGCATGAGGAAGGATAAGTGATCCCTTCTTGGCTACAACTCACTTCAATGCCAACTTTGAAAAAATCATATTTGCGCTTTTTCCATACAAAAGAAATTTGCGGTTCTTTAGTAGAATTTTCCACCGTGCTTTAGATGTTAACCAGGGGTGTAGTCATAAAAATAACATAAGATATATGCTCTAAGCAGAGGGGTATTCTAGAATGTGTATACTATAAGCTTTCTTGAAAAACAGAGGGTATATGGTGTTCTATTAAAAAGTCCAGAAGGTGTACGGCGTATAGCCTGTACTACATCTCTGATGTTAACTGCACTGTTCACTCTGCACTATACTACAAATCAATTTTCTGTGCAATTATACACTTAGGGTATGCTTGGTGGCAGTGCATGAATGTGATACCTGCAGGAACTAGGTATCTGGCATTATGTCGCCTTCCTTTACATTTTTGTCTAATTAAGCTGCATCTTTACTGGTTACGTCTTTACACTATACATTTTTATAGTAACTGCGACTGATTTGTTTTCACGGAAAAAGCGCAAATATGATTTTTTCAAAGTTGGCATTGAAGTGAGTTGTAGCCAAGAAGGGATCCCTTATCCTTCCTCATGCTCAGTAATTAACAGAAGCACTTGTCCATTACTTTTTAATGCTCAATTAAAATCATATTCTGCTTTTGCACTGCTCCTTGGAGCATTTTTCACTAGTCCTTCTATTTTTCCATATTCCATAGGGATACTGCACAACTTGTTTTGTATTTTATATATGGAAAACAAAATCTTATTTGTATTGAAATTAAAAAATGCTACATACTCTAATACTCTGGTATTACAAATTAAAAAAAAATTTTAAACAGGTTTTTCTATACCAAAATTCTACGGTGGTTTTCAAAAAAAAAAAAAAAATCAGTTTTTTACTAAAGTGAATAAAATAATAAATCCTTTCAAAGAATAGATTTTTCATTCAAATATCCATTATTTTTGCCAAAAACAGGAACTTTTTTTATGCAAGAGTAAAGTTTGATACAAAAACCATGCTTCTTTTTTTTCTTAATCCGTATTTATTACGGACTTATTAAAAACGTACTCCACCGCTTTTATAGGAAACTATTGCTTTACTGTGTTATGGAGCATTCTCATTGGCCATAAAGAGACATTCTATAAAAGCTGTGGAGTGACTCTGCAACAAATGGGTCAAATTTTTAACAGTGCACTGTTAAAAATCTGCTGCATTTTGCTGCAACGCCCTCCACCACTTGTATATAATATCTCTATTCCAACCAATGAAAAAGCGCCATTTCACGGCCAAGTAACCGTTTTCTATACAAGCAGGGGAGTGCGTTGCAGCAAAATGCAGCAGATTTTTAACAGTGTGCATATCCTTGGCGCTATAGTTTACAGGAGTGGTACATTGTTCAAAATTTGAAACTTTTGCTGCATCGCCACTCCATCGCTTTGATAGAATATCTCTATTTTGATCGATGAGAATCCTCGATAATGCATTTAAGTAATCGTTTTCTACTTATCTACTATATCGTTTCCGTATATTTATTTTTTCAATCAGCACCACCAAGGTGCGCACTTTATTAGAAGACGCGCTCTATTAGAGGGCGCATTCTATTAGAATAAATACGGTATATACTTATAATAAATACACTTTTTTAAAGTACAGGGCCCCAATATTTGACAGGTATGCCAGGCATTTTTGCCATTGATGCCATTGTGCTAAAAACAAAATATAAATAAATGGATAAAATATAAATTTGGCATGGTGCAAAAAATTGCCTAATTTAAAATTAAAAATCAAATTTGACAGCCACCAGGGCTAGACACCGTGCATAATTATTCAGTAAATGATTCATTAACACTAGAACGTCCGGAAATTCTACTCAAGTTTGAAAATAATATTTCTCACCAGAATTTTTATTCAAAATTATTTAATTGATTTATTTAACGTAAATTTGCGTGGATTAGATTTAAATTATTTCAAGAAAATTTTTCCGGTTCGAATTGAAATTTAGTTACATGATTGGAGTCGAATCGACTCCATCCGGGCGTTCTAGTGTTAAAAAATGACAAAAATCAACATGTCAAAAATTTCAAAAAAATTCATAATTCGTTAAAAAATTAAGTTAAAAATAAGAGAAAAAAAAGCATTCTGTATTTTTTTATGCTTAATCGAATGGTATAACTGGTTTTTCTCTCCGATGATCACAAGTACCTTAGATTGATGACTGCCATTCTTTTATTTCATCTTGTAAAAAAACTGTTTAACGTAAAGCTATGAATTTTTGCAGGATTAATTAGCATCGCAAAATCTTTAAAATAAACTTTACCGCAACATTCTATCTGCAATAGAACGTTAGATATGCCCATTTATGACCAAGTTTGGAAAATACGCAATTTCAGAAAAACCGCCCAGCGAAATAACGTTTTCTCGATGACTACCTCGGGATAAAAAGTTTGTCTTTTGTTTAAAAAAAAATTAAGTTTTTATCTTTAGTAGTTTTCGAGAAAAGTGCTGGGACACAAAATTTTTGTCATATTTTCGGAATACTCTACAGTACACCTACAGTATGCCATAAAAAAAAAATAATTTTTGTGCTATGTTGTGCGTCTTGGTCAGACGAACATTTAAAAAAAAAATCATCAAAATTGGATAAGTATTTAGTTAGTTATTGCAAAAAGAAAAATTGAAAAATCCGTGTGCACCATCGCTCAATCATATTATTGTAGCGCGCTGCCGCGCGCACAATGATTAGGCTTTAGAGATAAGATAAACTCCGAAGCCGAGTCCGAATGATTATATAATTAGATAAAACCGAAAAGGTTAAATTTAATAAAATCAAATAAATAATAACACGCATTATGTTAAAATTAGTCTAAGTAATATTCGATTGCATGAGATTCAACAATCGAATATTTAGAATTTTAGAAGCTAAAATTTCCCAGATAAGAATATGGAATTGAAAATTCATTTTAAAATGAAATGTAATAAGTATTTACTTGAGCAAATTATAATGTCGAATTTCCCAATATCCCATTACTTTTTCCGTTAAAACAAGATTAGTTTTTTTCAATTCCGTCAAATGCTTTTAGAACCTGAAAATATATTTAAAATTTAATTATTTTAACGCGTTACTGTAATAAACCATTCTTAATAATTCGTTATTATTAATAAGAAATTAAGTTTTAATAATCCATATTTAATTACATTTAATTTTAACTTCTTACCTATATATACATTATAAAATAAATGGATAAATATTTTATCATTTTCGTTTTTTTCTTCTATTTTTATTTTTTAATGATATTTTTAATGATATCCAAAACGTTTTTCTATCTTCTATTTTAATTATAATCTTTCCTAGGCAAATAGTTCAAAGTAGAATTCCTTCTATGTACTATGACTTTTTTCTTCTGTTTCCCTAAGTTTTGGAAATACATTTCAAAGTTGGCGTTAACAAATAAGCTGTATTTACGTTGCAAGATTTGGCTTCTTTTTTTATTTCTGAAATCTCACATTCACACCAGAATTTCTGTGTTGTAATCAGTGGC
Source organism: Maratus speculifer (assembly GCA_964019185.1). NCBI lineage: Eukaryota > Metazoa > Arthropoda > Arachnida > Araneae > Salticidae > Maratus > Maratus speculifer. The sequence goes on along the minus strand of OZ025296.1, from coordinate 338,652,240 downwards.
GCCAACTTATATGGGTCCATGAGGCGCGAGACCACCCAATAATTGCGATCCACTAAACTCAGCAAACATGTGTTTGCGATTTGCGATGAAAGAATAATAGTTTAATACAATTGTTGTATATCGTTTTAACGATGCCAATTAAACCTAACTACTAGTAATAATAAAAGATTAAACTGTTATGAAATAAATTTATTCTTTCTGGCTCTTTTTAATGATACCAAAGTGCTTTAGATAAAGCAGTCTGTTTCCAACAGGCAAACATTCTAAAATTTATCTTTGTAGTCATCTTCAAGATTAAAATGACCCCAGTCATAAAGTTTTTTCTTCTAAAATCGCTAGTTGCTGTTACAGCATGAATACGTCTAGACACAATCGAATAAATGTTATAGATAACAAAATAGAATAGAAATTATTTTTAAACGTTAGAAATTGAACTCTTAAAACTATTGCAAGCTGCAATTGCCTAGTTTTCTATGGATTGTGCCCCAATTTTTCCACAATTAATTTAACTTATTTTCACAGTTAGCTGACGTATTCTGAACAGTTAAACGACCTAATTTACAGGCCAAAATAAGGTATCCACGCTTATAAGCGAACTCTTTGTTTAGTAATGTTATTTTGTCAGAATTGTTGTTAAGTATTATTATTTCAGTAAAGTTGCCCTCGTTTTTGTTCTAACATTACAGACAATAATTGAACGAACGGAAACAGCGCTTTGATGAATGGAATTGTTTTTCTTCTTTAATCGAACATCTTATTTTATTTATTTGTTTAATAATAATACAATTTGACTGTAATATCAAAAAGGAAACAAGCTCGAGTAAAAAAATAATTTACACAGTGACAAATTTTTTATATCATGTCGTCGATTGTGTTTGATAATTTTACATTAGCATAGATTTTTTTTTCCTGGTAATAATGCATTTTAAGTTTGTTTTCCTTTTTCGTGCATTGACTTGGATTACTAAAAAAGATTAAACGAATGGAAAATAGAACTTTGTTGAATTAGTTTATACATGAAAAAGGTAGTATTGAAATGAAATTATGAGTATATTTAAAAATTACAAGTTTAAAAAACGTATTGATTGGTAATAGCAAGTTTAAAAAATTAATATAAGGAAGTTAAGTTTAAAATATAGCCGGACAGATATGAAAAAGGAAAATTCGAACAAAACTGTCAGGGCAGGCCGGTCAAAGAGTGACTTGGTCACAGCTCTTAAAAAAGGCACTTTTCAGAGTCATTATTGTTATCTTATTTATTTTTTATTATAATGTAACGGTAAAAAATAAATTTGTTAGAATAATGGAACCATGTAAAGCTTCTCAATTGATTATCTAGTTGTAGGGTAATTTCACATCCAGTTTATAGGTAAGCGTCTGAGACATTAGGAAGCCGTATTAAAAAATAAATGTAATTTTTAATTAAACTACTAAACTTGAAAGAACGATTTAAGTAATAAATCATTTTAAGGTTAAAGTCTAAAAATATAAAGATTGAAATGTGAAATGTGAAATTAAAAAAAACTATAATGAGAAAGAAAAAGAAAAAACGTTCCTAGCAAGACAAAAAAAAAAACTATCAAAACGAAAAAGAGTCCAAGATTATCTTTTCAAAAGACACTTTACTGAGACCTTAATTAAGTTGAAATTTAATAAAAATGATATGAACGTAAAAAACTATTTGTTATATAATTAACTTTTTATCAGAGCTTTGTATAGTTTTTCTAATAATAGCTGTATTTTAGTTTTTTTTTTTTTTTTTTTTTTTTGTGCATTATTACACGGAAGAAACTGATATATTCTTCTGTAGCACATTAAAATATTTTAAAAAATGATTCATTCTTACCTTGAGAACACCTTTTTCTTTCTTGACGACGGTGGTATCATATTTGTAGTCGGCTTCGATGTATTTGTCAGTGTATCGGGTGTTGGGACTCTCGACTACAATGGTAGAATTCATGATGGCTTTCGACGACACTGACTCTGTTTTCCGAAATACCAGACAAAACTACTCGAAGCTGCAGATACACGTTCAAAAACCACTTGGAATGTAACGATAGCCACTGAAGATGCCCAATAAAATGCCTTCAATCTCAGTTTAATAAAATGGCTGAAAAAGAAAGAAAAAACATTATATATTATCAAGCGAAGACAGCAATTATTACATACACTGTAATAAATTATATATGATCTAGAAAATATAACATAACAACGAGCTGAACTATTCACTATACACCAGGAGGCTGTTACACAAGCCATCATCTCATCAAGTTAACGAATGAAATCCCAGGAACATTTAACACTCGATTCGCATATTAAAATGCAACTGGTCTGCCAAATCCTTCTTGGTGGGAAAGACCTGCAAACTCGATTTCAGTGGTTGACAGGTAAGTATACCGATGTTTTCCTGTTCCCAGTCCTCCATGTTTTCATATCGTTGGCTGCAGGAAAACACACTGATAAGCGTACATATCAACCACTAAATCTGCAGGTGCTTTTCACCAAGATATGTCTTGACAGACCAATTGCATTTCATTATGCTAATCGAGTTCTATCTAATCTTGTGTTCTCAACCGCTAACTCGATGAAGAAATTGTCTATGCAGCCGCCTCATTATCTAATAGCGCTTTTCGAGTTATTAACGCTTCCAAAGAGCATTTTTAATCATTAGAAACCTCCGGAACCAATCTATTTTCGAGATTTGAAAAAGTGTTTACAAAAACAAAGTTTCTTTGGCTGCCACTGATTTTCGGAAATATTTCTGAGTCGTTGTTAGCGTACTAAAAAGTTTTTCGAAAGCAAGAATGCAAGTTTCTCGGATACTGATACTATTCATTCTAAGCACACATGTTCAACAAATATGTTTTACAGACAAACACTGTAAGCATCACCATTTAACAGTAATTAACAGCACTCAGCTTAACCCATTTGTGCCTGAATTTTTATTTTCTCAAATTTATTGGAAAAAATCACTAACCCTTTCAAGCACGGGCAAATTCTGTTCGTAAAATGTGAAATTATCGACGGAATTTATAAGAAATTGTGACAAGGGGGGTGGAAGGGGGTAAGAAGAAAAGTGACATCACACATTTTGGTTAAAATAAAAAGCATTTTAAAAATTAGCAAATTAATTTTTTTTAATTATTTTTAAATTTAAAATATTTTGAGTTCATAAAGTAATGACAAGATTTAAAGCCAAGTATATTAAATTCCATTTCAATTTCCAAAATACTACTATTTTCAACTGCTTATTCATATTAATATTTTATTACTACGGTATTTTAATTATGTTTTTGTTGTAAAACTTAATCTTATTTCATACAAAAGAAAAAGTGCATGAATAATTTTTATTGTTATACTCAGAAAAATCATTGAAAACGCATAATTCTAAGTTTAAAAATAAAATTTGAAACATGATTTTTAATGTAGTGCATTGTTTCAGAATTGCAATTATATGTTTATGTAATATAGTGTGATATATGACAAGGGTGGGGGAGGCAGTGTGGTAAAGTGTGACATTTTGTGACAAAAGGAGAGAGGGGTGTCAAAAAAATATATATACAGTAGACTCCCTGAAATCCGCAAACCAGAAATCCGCGCATATTTTATGGATGTAAACAATGAAACTTACAGTTTGGATATTGGGACAAAATTTGATTTTTTTAGTTTTGTATCAATTCCATATATTTTTTAACTTGTAATTTTCTTAATAATACTCTACTCATGTTTTTTTCATGAAGGAAGAATAAATTTTTTTGGAAAAAATTCAAAATTTTAATTATATCACTGGTAATCACAAGCTTCTTACCAAATATATTTATGCATTAATCAAGATTTTTTGCTTATTAAGCCTGGCTTAGCTTGGAAAAAAATCCTTATTTTATGAGTTTGATGTCAATTAGTAATGTACTTTTATGAGGCAAGTTTTGTTGAATAATTTTGGAAAAATATATTTAATCTTTATAATGAATATTTAATCATACACTATTCATTATTAACTTGACCTTTGCTATTAGTGCTTTAATCATTTTAAATTTTTATTATTTTAATTTATTACTTATTTTAATATTTTATTTTATTGTAAGCATTCATTATAGTTCCAATTACACTATTAATTGCACTCAAATTACTGTTTAAAAAAATGTAAATAAAGCAATGACCAGAAATCCGCAAAATTCTATAATCCGCACAACCTCTGGTCCCAAGCTGTGCGGATTTGAGGGAGTCTACTGTATATATATTAAGTGTGACATCATTTATGGACAACCCCTTTCATTATTAAAGCAAAATTTTGTTAAAATATTATTGGTGCCGTTTACAAGTTTGGAATTAAAATTAGGAATCTCAGGGGAATGGGCATACTGTGCCGGAAAAGGGGTAAAGTATCGCAAAATGAACTGAAAAAAATAGTTTTAAAAAATACGCTTTTGTTCATTAAGTTCAGATTTAAGTTTTTGCAGAAATAGTTTATTTATCAATGTTGAACTTGATGAAGTCGCCGATTGTGCATACGAAACATGTAGGTATGTTTCTTACAAACTATTTCTAAATCTTTAAATGTGATTTTTCGTACTTTTACTATGTTATAAATTTAGTTTATTTATTATTAATGTTACACTACGTTTAAACCCCAATTAATTTTCTAATAGTACAAATACACCAAGTTATTTTAATCTATTACATAAATACAAACAATAGCTAAAAAAATCATAAATTATAAAACAAAAATAATCATAAATACTTCTAACTAATTACCTCGAATGTTATAGCGGTTCAAATATTGTATAAAATGTATTGTTTTATTTCAATTGTTCCACCTCCTAAAGGAGTTTTCTATTACCAAAGTTAAATTAACAAAAACAAAAATAAAACAATAACTAATCAATATAAATTAACAAAAATTGTGACATCACAACAGTAGAATGGGGCAGGGCAATATCATTCGAGTTTCAAAAACCTAATGACACGGAGAAGGGAGGTGTCATAAAAATGCAGATGACGTCATTAATAGAAAATCATAATTAATTTTTAGAGCACAGAAATACGTCAAATTATGTATAATCTACTAGCAAAAGCCATGCTTTGTTTGGATTCGCGAAGCATTATTTTATAAAACAGATATTTGAAAGTAACAATATTTTTTTTATTATTATTTTTGCATCTTTATTAAACAAAAACGTTATTTTATGTTTTGGCGCATTTTAATTTTTTATTTATGATGTATAACTGACATAATAAGATATTTTCGAAGCAAACTTTTACAAATTTTTTTAAATTTTCAACTAAAAGCTCTTTTAAAGATGTTTTTACAATTTCAAGTAGCCACTGGTGTTTTTTAATTGTTTGAAATATGCATGTTTCCAATCTTTGTAATCAACATCCGATAATCTTTGATAGCTATTTTAGAATAATATATTTGAAGAAAGTTACTTCTTCAAAATCCTATTTTCTGGAAAAAACATTTGAAATCTGCTTTCGTTGATACTATGAATTTTTAACTGTAAAACATTTTATTTTAATTTCTTCGTTTTTATACATGTTAGCGTATGAGAATTGCAGTAATTCTCTCCGCGTGGGAGAACTTTTTACTTTCTGCGAATGGCAACTCAATTAATGGAATTACCTTTTAACGAAGCGCTCTCTCATTCTCGCAGTAACGTTTTCACGAATAATTATTGTTGTGTTTGCGAACTTATTAAAGTCTTATTTTTCTATAAAATCCTTCTGATTAATGAGTCGATATTATTTAGCCACAATACGACCTTCGCAAAAATATTTATAAAGAGCTTGAACCAACAACTTCACGCAGATCTTTTAATTTTTCATTTATATAACAAATTTAAGAATTAATTTTATTTGTTTACAATTATTTTGTTGCCAGTTTACAAAAAAAAAAAAAAAAAAAAAAAAAAATCCATAATACAATTTTTTTGAAATGTTTAAGTGTCATCTGTGCAAACGATTTTGCGGGATAATGAAAATATGTTTTATTTAATAAATTAATCATGATTCTATCTATAATTATTTACTCCATGATTTAAACTTTTTTTTGCTGAAAATATACGCGTTTCATTTTTTATTTACTTGCTAAAATGCGTCCGTATTGGAAATGCATGTAAAATAAATTAATTAAAATAATAATTTTTTTATCGTTTTACTGTAAAAAAAATTATATTCTGCAAATCTACAGATCATAATTTATTTTTGTGTTTAATTTGAAGTTAAAATATTCAATAGTTTTTTTGTAAAGCGTACGACAAATTGTAATTTGAGTGGACTAGTAGAGGATTCGCTTCGCTCATCCTAATTATCCTAAGATTACAAATAACAGATATAACAATATTAAGGGTGTATTCCAATCCAAACTGCTTATTTTTTTTTTTTTTTTTTTTTTTTTTTTTTTTTTGCTCTCAAACGCATCCAACTGGCTTAGAAACTACGCAATGCGCCGTGCTTGCCAATTTTTCGATATGTGCAGAAAATATTGCAAAAAAAATGCTGTTAAAGTTAGATTTTTGAACCGAATTTTTCGAAGTGGGAGATATGGGACGAAAAAAGAGCCATCCTAAGAAAATAATTGTTTATAAATCAAATTCTAATGAATTGGGCGAAAAATGAAATCACATGACCTCTTCTACATCTCTTAAAACAAAATCGCCTCGGTAAGTTTCATATTTCTACTTTTAACCTTTCGGGTCTAGTATACTATTAATAGTACATTAATTTTAACGGAGTATTATTTTGTTTTAAGAAATAATTTTGAGACTATTTATGTGTAATAATGTTAGCCTATGTCTATGAATTTACTATAGGGCTTCATTTATGTTTTAGCATTTAGTATTAATAAAAATTATTATTATTTCTTAATTCTCTTTGCGTCGTTTGCGATTCTTTTATTTTTAGCATAGCTTTCTCGCTTTAAATTTAAAATAAAATTTACTTTCCTGAAAGAATCGTGTGTAATAAAGCGCAAAAACGCATTAGAAAGATGTAATATAAAGTTAAATCTTACTGTAATTCAATATTTTCTAAACATCTTTAAAAATTCTTCCTCAGCTTATTGTTAAATGAATATTGTTGAATATTACGCAAAACAACAACAATCGCTTTCTTTCAGATAATGAAATATTCGTTAAGCACTTATTAATACATTTGGATAGCTAATGTTAGTGTTATTAACGTAAAAGTATTTTTTTTTCTAAATACTGAAAAAAAAATTCGGACTCGAAAGGATTAAAAAATGAGTCTGAAAATGCACAGAAAATTTGGAGCTATTGAGGGCGGAAAAAATATTTTTTCGAGTATACCCTTAAGTTATATTCTTTAAAAAAATAAATAAACATACCTAATTAACAACGCAAAACTCTCAGGAAAGAGATGATATCAAAAAGCGAAATAGATCCGCGGGAGCGCTTGGGATTCACAAGATCAGATACAATGTCGATCTGCCTGCATCCGCCATCCCACACCCCTTTATATACGGACGGAGCGAACTTTCTGGAATTCGCTCTCGGCGCATGCGCCCCGTGCGGCCCGCTTCACGTGGCGACCGGCGTTTTCGGCCGCAAGTGCCTCAAAGCATAATAAACAAAAAACAAAACAGGTTAACGATGAAAACGATCGATAGAGATGTTTCGGGATAGTTCTAGAATGGAATGTTTCAGATGATTCGCTCGAAAAAAAGAATAAAATTTATTTTCGGAAGCATTGCATGGCGGGCACAAGCCTTTGATAGTGCGAAGTAGCGTAACTGACCTTCATAGATGCCCTCTGTTACACAGGATCGATATATCCGATGATCGCAATAATAAAATATTTCGCAAATTTATTTGTCATTGATTGGTAGCCGAGTTTTTAAAACTTTGTAAAATGGTAGGTTGAGGGGTTGAGGGTGATATGACCATCGCTAAGACTTTATATTGTCGGGGGGGGGGGCGATACTTTAACCGTTTCCGGTACAGTGGTCCCACTCCGGGCACACCTAGTTTTAATTCTAAATTTACAAACAGACCCAGAAAATTTTAATATAATTTTGTTTCTATTATAAAAGCTCAAATTAAGTAGCTCATATTAATTTCTAAAACAGTCGTTTGAAAATTCCGGTGTTGTTCGGAAAGAATTAAATTGGCCAGTCAAATTTCACTATTTGCCAACTAGTTTTATGATTTTATCATTACCACAATTAAAAAATGTAATATAGTCCTTATTTGTGAACAAACAATCAAGTCGCACTCAGAGTGGTCCGTACAATAAATATATAAATTGTTAACCCATTAGGGACGAGCGACTGATATACATGCCACTTAAGTCTCTCAGAATCCTTCTTTATTCTCACCAGTTATTTTTTATTGTGAACTTTACCTTATTTAATCGAAGCACTTTCGCGATTGAGCTGGAGAAATTTTTCTGTTTTGAAAAAACCGGGGATAAAAGATTAAAAATTAACCAAAGTGGCTCTCGTCACGAAGGCGGTAACTGTATTATTTAACCCCTTGCGGCGCGCTGGTTTCATAGATATATCACTTAATTTTAATTCCCAAACGCCACATTGGCACCAGAATTTTGTTTAAAAAAATTACGGTTTATCGAATGCGTGAAATATAGCGTTTTCTTATTTACAAATAAAGTTACAGTCCAGTCTCTATATAACGAAATCCATCGTTCCAGAAAAAAATTCGTTATATAGAGAAATTCGATGTATAGAAAATGATGTTAAAAATCGTATTTAATGTGTAAACTTTGAACAAATATTACTTTTTATATTTTTAATTAAGAATTTGAAATGTTTAAAAGTAAATATTAACCTAACATTTTATTTCTTAATTATTTAAGCAGTTTCAAAGAAAGAGAACAGCCATTTATTTGAAAGCTTAATGAAAATCAAATAAGGAAGACTTGCATTAATTTCAGACGAAGAAATCTGTAATTTTTTGTTGTTTTGATTTTAAAACTATTACGCTCTCAAAAGAAAAAAGAAAGAAAAAAAAACGCTCAAATTTTAGCAAGGAATGAAAAATTGTAGTTAACATTTTCCTCCATTTAAAGACCTCTCTTATGTGCCTCTCATTGATTCCTCTCTTATATGTGTAACAATCTAATTGACTCTGTTTTGAGAAGGATGTTGAAAGGTGTGTAAGAGGTGGAAAGAATTCGTTGGATTTAAAGAACAAGGAGAGAAGTAATATAAAAAACTCATCACTGAACGATAAATCAAAAATAAGTGATGGAAAATTGATTCCATATGATTTCGAAGCTTTTTTAAAACTGAATAAATTAAGACCAATTTATGAAAAAATTCGTTATATGGAGATCTATATTTCGCTATATAGACTGGTTTTAATGTAATCATGCGAAAAAGGGGCCGTTCTTAAAAAAAATTCGTTATATAGAGAAATTCGATGTATGGAGTTTCGTTATACAGAGACTCCACTGTATTTTCAAATTCCGGTGTCAGTCATTAATTTCAATACTTAAGCAATGAATTTGCCCTGCCCCTCAAAGGGTTAAAAAAAATTACAAGACTTTGTAAAAAACTATACGATCTAGGGTTGGGTACAGTATATACTAGAAAAGTAGGAATGGGTATACCATAAAAGTTCAAACAGATATGAAGCCTAAATAACATCAAATATTGCTATTCTGTCTAACTCTTTTTTTTTATACTTATCTATTTATAAAGAATTTAATTCTGTACGTAGAATAAAAAGTAGTGGATATTTAAACTTCATTTGGCATTAAATAAAACTAAATTGAAAAAAGTAATAATATTTTTTTTTCTTTTCAGTGTAGCTAAGAGAAAACACTTGTTCAAATTTGTAACTTGGAATTGTGCTGAGCGCGCTTCGGAAGGTGGTCACAAATTTTGCAACTCCGCCTTGATCCGTGCCGTGTTTTTCCAAGTAGGTTTCTAATTAACTTTTAAAGACACTGAAGGCGTATTGAGAGATCCACTCAATGCAAACTACAGTTGCGAATCCCATAGTATTTAAGTGATTAAAGAAAATTAAATTAGTGTGTTTTCAAAAAATTTGACGCTTATTTCTTTTATATGGCTACTAGACATAGCACTACAAAAGTATATCAATAAATTTTTTATCTTGGCTTTAAAAGCCGATAATACGACATCCCTGTTATTATGCATATTCAAACCGTTTTAAGGGTTAATATCTCAGATAATTAGCGACTACTTTTTTCAAGAATCATTATCAACAATGCTTGTATACTTTTGCTACGACAGGTATCTCCAGCGCTCCTCAACACCTGTGCTGAAAGCCCCGTATAATGTGACGTATCGGCCAGTTTTGTGATAAAAGCAGAATATATTTCAAAAAATGTTATCAAAATGGCATTTTTAACAGAATTTTCCGAAGCGATCGTAACCGAAGAATTGAAGATGTATTTAAATAACAAACGGCTTATTTTATGACTCATTTTTAAATTCAATTTTGCACTCAAACGCATCCAATTGACAGCTTCTTCTATTTAAGAACTGTATATGTATAATGTGCCCTATTGGTCGATTTTTTTTTATAAAGGCAGACTATATTTCAAAAAAATGGGCATTTCGAATGAAATTTCGCTTTAAATGATTCTGATAAAAGCCCCTCTTACAGAAAAATGAAATTAAAATTTATTCAAAAACAGCCAAATAAAGTTGTTAAACTGGGTTTGTCACTACTACTACTTGTTTGTACATATTTTACTTTTTGTCGATAAAATAAGCACTTTAACTTCAAAACCTACCTCCGCTTATAGACCAAGCCGACAGGGATTTTTCTTCTCAGTTTTTATGCAATTTCTGAAAATATCTTTTGAGTGTGGCTAGTGAGGAATGGCGTGCCCTAAAATATGAAAATTCGCAAAGTCTGCAACTATCCTACAAATGACGCTGGAATTTAGTCAAGAGAGAAAGTAAGGAGTAAGAAATAGTTGATGCAGTCTTCACATGAATAATTTGGTCGATGACCTAGAACGAGTTCTCCATGCTACTTTTTAATATTCCTTTTAAATTTCCCTTCCTTATTGTGTCTTTTTCTTATGCTTTTTATTATCTTTTTCGCAAACATAGGATATATTTTAGGCACAGTGTTATTTGAAGATTAAAGGGATACGGAACACATTTTAAAATAGTTTTTATTTATTGAGTTAAATTTTTTAAATGTTTTGTGATGGCTAACCATATCATTTGTAAACAAAATCACATGATAAAACTTTTAATATTTAAGAAAATAATAATAATTTAAAAATCATTAGGAAAGTGGATAGTTAAAAATCTTTATAATTCGAAAAATAATTTGCAGAATTTCATTTTTTTTTTCATTTAAATAAACTAAAGCATATAAGATTCAATTTTTATTCAGCATTTTTTAAAAAATATTAATTTAAACAAAAATTAAAGTGTTTAAAGGGAAATTTTGAAGAAAATTATATAAGTTAATTTTAAAATCGTATTTTTAAAAGTGGATAGGAACTTTATAGTATGTTACATGTCTGCAGACACTTTATAATACTTTAAATCATTTTTTTTTTCAAATTTGCTGAATCAAAATTAAAAAAACATGTAGAACAATTAAATAGAGCTGTTCTAAGTTTGAATCCTTTTATCTTTAACAGTTCTTGACTAATAACAATTTAAATAGGAGAAACGGGGAAAAAAATCCATAATGAAGAAAAAACATTTTCACTAAGAAGTCTTTTCCATTAATAACCATTGCTTGAAATCTAGATTTTGAAAACAAACCAAAACATAAAAATTAATACTTCCTATTCTAATTGAGATACAAACCTGATTTAAACCTCAATTTAAACAGGAAAAAGGAAAAAAATTTGAAAAATAAAATTTTTTAGAAAATGTGAAGATTTTTTTGCCGTGGATTCCCTTAAATAAAAATCTAGTCTTAAGATTTAAATACATCAATGCGAGGGACTCGATATATTTTGCGACCTGTTTTACAACGTGACTCTTTAGTCGTACGACAAGAGAATGCGAGCCAGGGGTGTAGTCGTAAAAATAGCAGAGCATATACGCTCTAAGCAGAGGGTATACGCTCAAGGCAGAGGGTATACCCTAGAGCGTGTATACTATAGCTTTCTTACGAAACAGAGGGTACACGGTGTTTCTTTAAAAAATCCAGAAGGTATACGGCGTATACCCCCATATACCCTCCACTACATCCCTGAATGCGAGAAAAGTGAAGGAGGATCTTTGGGTTGTTCATCGTATCCCTGATAAGAATGTGTTGTGTTGATTTTGTGCGCTTTGCTACGAAATTTCTGAAGAAAAAAAGGACCGCAACTGCGCAAAGATTCCTTGGGGTGTAGGAAAATTCATACCAATAATTTATGACACTTGTGGTAGTACTTGATTTATACAAAACACAACTTTCCATGATTTTGCGCATTTTAAATTAGGCGATTGTCGATCTAGGAATTGGTTTTTTTCTTGAATCCTTATCTTAACCCCTTGGGGACGAGCGACACGTATACGTGCCGCAAAAAGGCTTAGGAATCCATGTGTATTCCCACTGGTAAAATTATTCTGTAAAATTTACCTTATTCAATCGGAGCATATTCTCGGTTTAAGAAAGAACAAATTTCCGTTTTTTTTAAACCGGTGACGAAACGTTAAAAATTTTGTAAAAGACTCCCGTCGCGAAGTGGTTAAGAAAAAAAAGTGACTTTTTTAATTTTTTTTTCGCGGAAGATTAAATTCAGTTATTCGGATTTAAATTATTCCGTATTAAGTTTCAGTTATTCCGAACTAAGCATTTATTAATACCAACTAGTTCTTTGAAGACCACCTGTTAATGTAATGCTTTCTGATCAGTTTGTTTCGTTTATAAATTACATATTTCAAATTCTGACAAAATAAAACTAGTAAGTTACAACGATTCCTTCTACAAACAATTCAATACAATAGTTACAACAACTTCCTTCTATGTAAATTGTATCTGTTGGATATACCAAAATCATGAATGATAAATGTATAAGTTGGTGTGCATTTAAACTAGAGATATAAATATTTGCCGGTTCCCTACAAATCATTAAATTTACGCATTGAATCTCCTCATAGATGACCGCAACTAAAATTTAATGACGATTTTTAATGAGGATTCTAAATTGGATGTTTCGTTGAATTTTTCGCGCATAAACTGCAGATAAAAGCATCCCTTAATTAATTAATTAAATTATTAATTATTTATGCAAAATTCATAACAATAAAAAAAATCTGAATTTTGCATAAAGAATGAAGTCTATAGAGTAATTAGTTGCCGAGATATTTTTAATCCTATTTTGCCCACGCTTCGATTTTTTATGACCCTATATTTTAATCAAATTTCAATTCAAAGATATATTTTAATTGGAAATGAGACGCTTAATGCGAAGCAATAAACTCTAAGTTAATAGGATTATCATTTGTGAGTTATAAGGATGTTTTTTTTTTATGCAATTCAATAATAAAACGTTTAAAATTCCTGATGTATTCAAGCCACAATTTTAAACACTCTATTTACCGGACAAATTGAGATAGAATTTTGAAATTTGGTATGCACTGCAAATGTAATAGTGTAAATATTAATTTCCTTAGTTATCCGGAACAATTTTTTCGGACTTTCAAAATATTCGTACGTGGAACGTACATAAAAATTTTCGAAATTATTTCCTTTGAAAAATGTATGCAGCATAAATGAATGTAACATACAATATGTTTTAGAATTGCAATAATTATAAATATAAATTTATAAACAGTTTACAAATGTTTCAGTATTAAGGTGACCCCAACAACTAATTTTTTTAGTTCAATAAAAAAAAAAAAAAAAAAAAAAATCATTAAATAAATCGGATTTTTTTTTTTTTAATTTTTTTCTGGCACACTGTGCCCGGTCTAGGATACCTAATTTTAATTCCAAACTTGCAAGCGGCACCAAAAATATTTTAGTAAAATTTTGCTTTTACAATAAAAGCTTAAATTAAGGATTTCAAAATGTCTAAAAAATTCGTTTGTGAATTCCAGTGTCAGTCGATAATTTTTCATTTTACTAACAGATTTTGCCCGTTCCGGAAAAGGTTAATCTACTAAATTGTATAGGGCGTCATGTACAAGTAAAATATTTTTTGAAAAGAGGAATAAATGGCCTCGCGGATGTAAAAAGTTTAGCCTTCTTTCCTCATAATCATATAAATTGACCGGGCAAAGAGGGAGAATAACTGTAAAACGTATTTCACTGCGCAGATCGTCCAGCGGCAGTGAAAATCTCAAGGCTGCGGAGTCCGTGAGAACTCCTGAACTTCGACTCCGGCCGTATCATTTATTTTTTTACACAATTTGTTTCTAGCCGCCCTGGGGTTTGAATCCGAGACCTCTTGAAATATGAAAAGCACCCTATTGTCAGAGCTATGGGAATTTTTGTTACTTTGTTCAAAATACTTTTTTCATGATTCAGCGAGGAAAATTGGATAACAACACCTACTAACAGGGAGGAGATTTTTTACCCCTTTCTAAATTATTCTAATTTTAAAAAATAACAATAATAAAATAATTAATTAATTAAATTTTCTTTTTTAATATTTCTAGTAAAATTACAAAATAATTTTATAAGTGTGCATTTTGAATTATAAGTCTTGACAAAGATAAATACATCTTTAAATGTAAACGAAATCCCTACAGGAAATTAGATATAATATATAAGGGAAATATCGCTAAAATGATGACCGAAGAACTCTATCGAACGTATTTAATCGAGAACTAGTGTAAATTTACAGAGATTCTCAATTTTTTTCAGTGTTTTTACAGAAATTTTTAACAGTTACGAATCGAAACCCGTCAAATTCGACAAATGAAACTGTCTAAAAGATTTGTCTTGATTAAAAAGAAAGTCTTAATTGAATTTATATAAAAAAATACAATTAATAATTAATTTTATATTGGCATACCTAACTCTTAAAATAGATCTTATTTTTAACTAAAGCTTAAATTGAACTTTTCAAATCTTTGAAAAGTTTAATTTTGTTCCTATATTTAATCATTAATATGCATCTTATATTATAAATTATGAGTTTTTTAATTGAGACTTTGATTTTTGGTATTATTTAATGAAAAATCGATCACAATTGCGTCAGTGTGACATAATCATCACTTTAACAAATATGTATCTAAAAATAACGTCGTTTTCACCGTCACAATATTTACCTACACACATTTCGTATTCATATTTGCCATTTTAAAAACATTTTATCGTGTTATAGATTATTAATAAATATAGTCCCGAATTTGATAACATTTTTGTCAGTTAAAAATTTGCATCTGAGCATTCCCACTATTGACTTGAAATTCTTATCTACGTGCCGGCGAAATCCTGAAATTTATGCCTCTTTATATTTAGTTTTATCAAAGTAAATGCTCATTTCATTTTTACAACAAGTATATAGCCCCCGTCAAAAATGACGAAATTTTGACCTGTGTTTCATTTCCATTAGACTTCATAGAAACAAACAGAATGAAAGCTTCACTATTAAAGAGTTTGTGTTGTAGAAAAGTACATTTTAAAAATAACAATAGATTTCTGCAATTATAAATGATGAGGATATTTTGTTTCTTTTTTACTTGATATTCAACTTTTGAAATAGTTCAATAGTTGAGTAAAACTCTATTATGCAATTGTTATTACTCTACTATTTAAGCATCCATAAAACAGTTTCGAAAACCTGAATTTTATGGTTTTTTAACATCTTTTTTTTTTTTTTTTTTTTTTTTTTTTTTTTTTCCAAATTATGTAAGGAAAATAATTGAAAATAGTTTTTATAAGTCAAAAAATAGTAAACAAGGTTAAAAACAATAATTAATGATGAAATAATTATTATTTATTTTGTCTTAATTATTTCAAAAGTAAACATTTAAGTAGATTATGTTCCATCATACAGCCTTTAGCTAAGCCAATTTTACACCACCCTAGAAAAAAAAATTATGAACATTTAAAAAGGTAAATTTCTTCTTAGTTTTTTATGCAATTATGCTCTTGAAAGGGTTATCTAATTGTCTGTGTCAAAATAAAACAGTATTTTCATCATCTGAATAAGAAATAAAAAAGTTTTTTACAACAAATTTCAATTAGACAATTCAGTGAATGTAAACAGCAAAATTTAAGCATCCATAAAATTGTTGTCCTATCCTAAAATTTGATTTAAAGACTTGGCATAATCTAGAAAAATATTTCCTCCGAAAAAAATTCTAAAACATATCAATTTAGGTGGTGAAAAGGACAATTTTTTAATATAGGCCAATTTTTCCCCACCTTATCCTATCCTTTTTATGTCGGAAATAATGCTTGAAATACAATTTTTTTATTACCGTTCTCTGTCTCTTTTTTTTTCGGAAGAGTAAAGTGAGTTCGGAAGAGTTTACTTAACTTTTGAATTTTACGTACATCGGATAGTTTGAGATTATTCTGCAATTAAAATTTTTAATTTATTCTTTTTAAAAAATAGCAAACTTATTTCTACCCAACGAAATTGAAGTACAATAAAAGGAACTGTGAAAAAAAAAAAACGCCTATAACGGAGCTTTATTTTAAACGGAAAAATGGTTGATTTATCCAAAATGAAAGAATAATTCGTATGAAAACAAGATAAATTTAGAACAGACGATGCAGTTGCTGACAAGAAACTGCTTATTGCGTATTTCTCTCTCTCTCTCCACTATGTGACTCTGTGTTAGAAGATGTTATTTTTCAATACACATTAAATACATTTAACGTCTGAATTTAAAAAAAAAATAATAATTTTTTCAATTTTTCAATAATTATTATTAACTTAAATTCAAAAATTCACCAACATGGCGTTCGAACGAAACACATCCCGCAGTTTGCGAAGGCCAGTATCTTAAAATCAGGCTGTAGAGATTTACACGGCAGAATTCTCCTCGAAGGTTGGTTTACTTGTTTACGATCGCCAACTCTGAATGTAGCTCGTGCTGTCCCAAATGAATATTATAGTTTTCTAAAAAATAATAACTACCCTAATAGCATGCATGGTCACAGAAACGTCACAGTGACGTCACTGTGAGTCACTTTGGTCACATCACATCTGTGACCAAAATGCCACCACTCAGTGACGTCACATTGTGACTGAGATTTGACTTTCTTAAAAATCTTTAGAAATTTATAAATATCCTTTCATACGATATTCAAAACATGTTATTTACTTTAAAAACATGTTTCTGGCAGTTTAAATATCGTCGCTTTTGTCACAGTTTCGTCACAATGTTAATGTCAAATTAGTCACAAATGACACATTTTTCACAAATTTGTCACATCGTGACCACTTTGTGAAACGTCACAAAAGAGCTCTAAAACGGCCATAACGACTTCACATTTTTGTCACTGTGACTTCACATCGACGTCACGTGACGTCACATCGACAATCGATGGTCACAAAGTCACAATGTGACTTCACAACGACGTTGCAGTGACGTCACCATGCTTTACGGGTAACTGTAACTGTCTTGATTTGTTCCAATGTTTGTTTTGCAATGAATTATTATTTGTACTGACCACTGACGAGGCCTTGCGTGTAGCTTGGCGAAATGTTTACTTTTGTATTTCTAAATGTTTTTTATTGTTTTCATTTTTTGTATATTAATTTTATTTATTTTTTAAAAATACATTCAAGTCTGTCTTAATTTACATTATTCAACCTTTTAATAGAAGATGTTATTATCTGCATTTTTAAGATTTGTAAGTTTTTAATACATGGAATATGGATTAACAATATTAATGATAACTGAGACATTTATATGCGAACAGAAATACATTTAAAAAATAGTAAAACTTCGCAGATCAGAACGCCTTAAATATATATATTTATATATATATATATATATATATATATATATAGAATATAAACATGAAAAAGAAAAGGCTAAAATAAGTATTTTTCATTTGAACTACTCGTACAAATCAATGTTTAACAATATCAATGCAAAAATCTATATTTTGTAGAAATTCACTGTTGAGTCGGACTAATTAACATTTTTTTTCCTGCCGAGCAGAGCTGGGGCTGAACTTCAATATCTTTTACCGGGCTGAGATTTTACCTTTTATACCGGACAGGGCCAAAATAATTTCAGAGGTCAGGCCGGCCTTGGGTGCCGAAATTTCGACCCATGCATATGTCTACCGTACATTGTATATAACTTGTTTCCTACCTCAAGATATTACGTATTTATTTTATTTTATTTTTTATTTATTTTTATTTATTTTATTTTTTATTTTATTTATTTTTTTATTATTTGTTATTTTTTATTTATTTCAGAGTTCGTACGGGTCCTGGAATTTCATTAGTAGGAAATTCTTCGGTACCAGTTTTTTCTTATGGAAAATTGATGATTAAATAAGGCGAAATTTTGAGCTTTGGAATTATACCGGGTGTCCTGAAAAGGACTGAACGATTTTAAAGATCAATAACTTGCAAACTTTTACAGATATTTAAAAAATTCTTGTACTAGAGTCATCTAAAAGGTCAAAAGTTTTTTTCCTGCGATTCTGGATTTTAGTTCGAATTACAAACAATAGATGGCGCTGAGAGCGCTAGGTGCTGTATTGAGACGGATATTGACGTCACTTGGCACTGAAGCAAAATAAGGAGGTTAAAGCTATCGAGTGGATCTTATTCAAAAATGAACTTTTGCTTTTACCGTCCGATTTTGAATGCAATCCATATAATTTTGATTTTGCTGGCGTCAGCGCAATAATAGAGAAAAATATTATTTTCATGGCTACGACTCCTTTGAAATCGAAATGCGTGAAACAACAACGTTCAAATTACCGACTAAAATGAAAATTAATGAAATACACTATTTCAAATGTATTGAAACTGATATAAATCACTGAATTTCAGTATAAGATGATTATAATAGAATAGAGTATTTGGTATTAATAGCATTTAACGTTCATTTCCAGGGGCACACAAAAAGAAACCGGTTGCTGTACTGTCTTTAAGTAATAACTGCTGGAAATGCGTTTTCAATTTCGGAATGCGCTTTTAAATTTAGCTGTTTTTTACATACATTAGTAATTATATAAATGCATATCACCTATACTTGTTTCTGATGCGTCCGTCCGTCTGTCTGTCCGCATATAACAGTGCAAAAATTACTCTGTCGAATCGTTTGAAATTTTAAATACATATTTATTTTATCCAGTTATTTCAAATTTTATGAATATCGGATGTGTATTTCCAATACAGGGACAGTCAAAAGTCTTCCGTTACATTACGGCCGACGGGGGAAAAGTTTCAAGTGCTTTTTGATGATATTACACCCGTCCGAACATAATGAAATTAACATGCATTTATGAATTAAATTGAAATACAAACGATGTAGAATATGCTGCACAAAGAATAGTTATTATTCATTTACAGGGCCACACAAAATAATTATGTAACATAACGGTATAGAAGGAAACATACTTTGCGGCATATTTTAATTTTGTTACACATATAATAAAATTGTTATAAGTTACTTAGGTTTACTACGAATTTCTTACTATGCAATAGAAAATATGAAATATTTACAGGGACACACAAAAGATTTCGGAAGCTATGCTGCATCAAAAATGCTGTACGCTAACGATAATTGCTTGAAGTTTTAAGTTTTGATATGATTTTTTTAAGTTTCAGTACATTTCTGCATGTTACGCTGTGTATATAATTGGTGTAAATCACATACAGGCCTACACAAAAGAATTCGCACTCCTTACTAAGTGTGTAAGTAAATATATTAGGTGGTTTGAAAATGAGTTATGCATTTTTTTACGTTGAACAGCTTTAACTATATTACGATATGTTTAAAGAATAGAAATGAAATGATATACAGAGGCACTCAAAAATTGGATTAATATCCGGCTCTGGATGGTAATCTCTGGAAGTGTGATTTCATCAGTTTAAAGCATGTTTCGGTTTTAAATAGATTTTAGCTAGATAAATGGCGTGTATTTAAAGATAGTAGGAAAAGTACAGGGCTATACAAAAGAGTTCAAATATGCTTCCGTCTATTTAAATAAATTGCTAAATGTCAAATTTCAACTTAACATGTGTTTTTAACGCTTTCCAACATAATTAAAAAATTTTATGATTTCTTTTTAGTTAGCAGTCTGCCTGTCTGTCTTTCCAAACTCTAACTTACGTTGAAATAATTGAATTGGTCTGTAAGTGATATATGTTAATAAGATTTATTATGCCGTGTTGGGTATTGTAAACAAACTATGCATAATTCATGATTCATTTACACAAACACTCAGAACTATGCCATTATATTATGTTCTGTGAGGATAATTATATATGTAGCTCCTATATTCGTCATCTGGAATGTTCTTTTATCTGTCCGCACATAATAGCGCAGAAACTACCCAACAAATTGCTTTGAATTATAATATATATACTCGTTTCAGAATTTTCGTTACTCATTTAAAGTTTTATGAAAAGCGAATCAAAGCTTAAAAGGACATTAATAAATGTTTTCTTCATTCTATTAAAACCTATTCTGTGTGACTAATTCAATGATATCCAGTGATAG
Source organism: Maratus speculifer (assembly GCA_964019185.1). Lineage (NCBI taxonomy): Eukaryota > Metazoa > Arthropoda > Arachnida > Araneae > Salticidae > Maratus > Maratus speculifer. The sequence goes on along the minus strand of OZ025296.1, from coordinate 338,631,671 downwards.
GTGATGATTCTAGGTTGGCATTATGATTATAGCTCATTTAAGGTGGAGGTAATATTATTTCCCTATTACCATGAATTTAATATACATAATCGTAATAAATTTTGTATTTGGGTATTTTTACAAAAGAGTGCAACAGCTATTGCACCAAATTTTCCATGTTTATACTATGAATATTCTTTGTTCTAAAGAATAAACCATTTCCGCAATTTTTTTACAACATACATAAAACTCTACTAAAGAGCTTTTTTAAAACAAACTAGCATTTCTTAGAATATAACAAATTTTTTAAAATAGCAAAATTGATTAATTTTTAACAACAACAATAAAAAAACTACTAAATCGTTTTTGTTTTATTTTAAAATATGATGCACAAAGTATTCTTTAAATTAGATGATAATAAAGAATACTGCCCAGTTAAACTGATGGCATTGAGCTCACAGGCTACAAATACTAATTGTACATTAAAGCCTTATATTTTCAAGGGTTAATTCCGTTCGAAAAAAAAATTAAGAAGGGGAAACAGCTCTCCCCTTTCCTCTTTTTTTATACTTAATCATTGAACCTCCTATACTATCAAAGACATGCTTTATCATATAAAAAATCTATATCCAAAATTCAGAGCAAATTAGATAATTCTTAATAAAAACCCATTTAGCATTTATATAATTTAAAAGGAGTTATCCCCTTCTTTTATACTTAACCATTAAACTTCCAAAACGATTCAGAGATTTGAACGAAATCTGAAAATTCTGCTTGAAAAACCTATTTATATAAATTAAGAGGGGGGGGAGGCATTAGAACCCCTGTTGCCCCTATTTATACTTATTCAATGAACACCTAATAGCAGTCACGGAATCGCCTCATCAGAATGATCCTAATCTAAATTTTGAACGAAAACTTAATTCTGCATGAAAATCCCATTTATATCAACTAACGGGGGGGGGGGGGCATTAGAACCCCTGTTCCCCCTATTTATACTTATTCAATGAACACCTAATAACAGCCACGGAATCGCCTCATCAGAATGATCCTAATCTAAATTTTGAACGAAAACTTAATTCTGCATGAAAATCCCATTTATATCAACTAACGGGGGGGGGGGGATTAGAACCCCTGTTCCCCCTATTTATACTTATTCAATGAACACCTAATAACAGTCACGGAATCGCCTCATCAGAATGATCCTAATCTAAATTTTGAAAACTTAATTCTGCATGAAAATCCCATTTATATCAACTAACGGGGGGCATGAGCCCCCGTTCCCCCTCTTATACATATCGAATGAACTCCAAAAACTAATCAGGGAAGCGCCTTATCAGGATATACCTATATACAAAATTTCAAGTGGATCCGATATTTTTATCATGAGTTATCGCGTTACGCACATACGCACATACGCACATACATACAGAACGGACGGGCACATAAGCTCTCAGGCTATGATAGCCTGTGAGCTAAAAAGTAATTTAATCCCAGAAAATACAGCTTTTTTAAATGTAAAATCGTCTGCAAAACTCGTATGCTGCTCGTTAAATTCATTTCCAGTTTCCAATCGCTGCTATTATATAAAAGGATTTATTGTTTCCATGACAACAACACATTTCATTGAAATTATACCGAGTCCAAAATCGGGCTTTATGTCGAGTGCACAGGTCAAATGTATGTTGTTCAATAAAAACAAATAAACAAAAGTTCAAAATCGGGCCCTAAGAGCAAGATTGCATTGTCAAACGAGACCCACTCCACAGCATTAAACTCCTTATTTTGCTTCAGTACTAAGTGACGTCAATATCCATCTCAACACCGCACCTAGCGCTCTCAGCGCCATCTATTGTTTGTAATTCGAACTAAAATCCAGAATCGCAGGAAAAAAACTTTTGACCTTTGAGATGATTCTCGTGCAAGAATTTTTTAAATATCTGTAAAAGTTTGCAAGTTATTGATTTTTAAAATCGTTCAGTCCTTTTCAGGACACCCGGTAGTTATTTTTCTGAAAAGAAATGCTGGTATTTGACCTGGAAAATAACGGTATCCGTACGACCATGTTATTTTATTTATTTTTTATTATTTATTATTTATTATTTATTTTATTTATTTTTATTAATTTATATATTTTTATTTTATTTTATTTTATTTTTATTTATTTATTTTTTTTTTTTTGCCAAACTTTTGGTGAAGTTGAATGAAATTTTATGTCCTAGTCATATGTGATCCGAGCCGTGCAAAACTATCGCTGTTGTATAATTTCGTACTTTCTTTATTTGCCTATTTTTAGAGCAATTTTCAGAAAGGAAAAGTGCACCTTCCGAAAAACTGTTGCACTCTGACCGCGCCACCCCGCCTGTTGCTATAGAAATTGTTCTTGCATGGCGACAAAGTAAATGTACAGGATGAAGCGACGACAAAATCAGCTTTAAGGGTGCGCACGTTTACTGAATTTTGAATGGCGTGAGAATACCGTATATACTTACTTGTACATAAGTAGAAGAATTTTAGACCAAATTTGGTAATTGAAAATGGGGGGGGGGGTCGACTTATAGTTACAAAGTACTAAAAAAAATCGCAGATAATTGACAAATGGTCAAGTATTATATATATATAACCCCTCCATGTATAACGAATCCGGGGTTAACCCATCCAGGAGAAAAAACAAACTTATTCCGACACGTTAGGCTTTAAGTATTTCGAGCCGTTCACAAATATTTTAATTGTTCAACTTATAGAAATATACATGTAAAAGATTTACTTATTACTCATTTTCTTTAAAACCTACAAAAACTATCTAATTATAATGTTTAAGTTCTAAATAAAACAACCAGCTATTACAAGAAAAATTCTTTAAGATCAACTGAATGCGCAACTTGCGCCTGCATGAAGTTGAATTTATTAAGCCTTCCAGTTAGAAGAAAGTAGAAGCAAATCTGGTTAGCTCAGGGGTTTAAGGCACGAGTTAAAGCTCTGTGCTTTTGAAGAGGATTAGGGTTCGATCCCAACGCGCGGCAAAATGGAAAGTTATACGATTTTTATTCTTTTATTATTATTATTATTTTGATGTCTTATAATTAAATAAAATTTAAGACTCAACATTTTTTTTTTAAGTAACAATTTTATTTTTTAAATATTTCAAGTAATTAAAACATATTAAATATTAGATATAAACAGCCAATTTCCAGTTAAAGGTTGGTTGGTTGATTGATTTTTGTCGTCCGATTATCTATGCTAATGGGATATAGGACCAGGGGGAGTGCCCTCCGTGGGGGTCTTTCTAAGGGAACCTAACCCGTATTTACGCAAGGTTCGAAGAAAACCACGGAAAACTCCGAACGGTTAGGCCGACAGCCGCGATTGGGTTCGAACCCAGCACCTGCCGTCTACCAGTTGAGAGGTCCGAACCTCTCGGCCATTGGTGGGGCCCAGTTAAAGGCTTTAGAGACATATTTGTAAGAATATAATTATTGAAAATCTTTACAAATCGCATTCTTAAAAAAAATAAACAACAATAAATACAACACACACAAATAAAAATTGTAAAAATGTCGTAAAATTTAATTTAACCTATAGCAATATTTAAAAGTATATATATTCTAATTTTCTAAAAAATGTAAATGTTTAAACATTATTTTGTCGGAAGGTAGTAGCAGCAATTTTCCACTTTCCTGTTATGTGCATGGAAGCTTAGAAAAAGTAATCCATTTGTAAACTGTAATACACGTGAATTATTTAAATAAATAAATGTTGAACATCATTTAGACCATATATTAAAAGATTTTTAACTAAATCCCTGAGTGCCGTTTTGAAGTAATGTCTGAATCTTTAAAATATTTTAGAAATAGTTTAACAATTTTAACTTAAAATATTTAAGATAAAGTATTTTTCATTTAATTTAAACTAATCTACGATTTTTGTTATATTTTGGACAAGGAAGATATATGTTTGTGTGCATATAAGGAAAAGTATTAAATATTTTCCGGGTAAAAAATTAAAATAACGAAAACAGGGGGAAAAGAAAATACCCATGTAAGAATTTTAATTGAACTACTTTGTGATACTCATGGTTTAATAATTAAATATTGTATGAAAACGTTATGAAAAATTCAAATAATACAAATATATTATAAATAGTTACTTGGTAGCATGAAATTTACGGATTTAAAATGAGACTGATAAAGATAAAATTAGTAAAAAAATTTCAATATAATTTAAAAAATTCGAAAATACCAAGCATTATTATTTTTTTAAAACACTGAGAAATAATTAATTTTAGTTATGCTTCTGCTAAAAAGCAAGTCTGGTTAAAATTCTTAAAATTCTGCTTAAAATTCTTTTAGGTGATTACTTGAGTAGGTTAGACTGGCAGAACCATGAAACGCGTTGAATCTTTTAGAATCACATAGATAACATAGAAATAAATCAAGTTTTCAAAACTTTATTTACAGGTTGCTAATTAAAGAAATTAAATATTATTATAAATAATCTTTTAACATGTTTATCATCAAATCTTGACGGGTACCATCTAGTTTTAAATAATCACATATAGGTCTAGGTTGGAGAGAGATATAAAAACGGACAATGGTCATTCACGTATAAAAACATTTCATATTTATTTACTTAGAAGGTGTCACAAATAAAAATTAAATTATTAAATTATAAAAATAATTTAATTTTTATTTGAGACACCTTCTAAGTAAATAAATATGAAATGTTTTTATACGTGAATGAAAAAAGGTGAAGTGATTTTGTTTTAGTTTTTGAAAAAACGAAAGCTAACAACAGTTTTAACAATGGACAATGGTCATTTCCTGTGATTAACCAACAAAACAAAATGTCTCTCTAATTGTTCTGCACACACCATTTTCTCAGGGATCTCTCTTCCCTTCATTACAGTGGCATTTCTCTCAACCGTTTTAAAAAGAGTTCAACTTGAGACTACTTCAAGATATTTCGCTTAAAAGTCCAACAATACTGATAATTCTATATTTTAGAAGTTTCAGAAATTATTTAATCCTTTAAATAAAACTTTGAAAAATTTCAAAAGACTTTTTTTTTAACTATTATTGAATTGATGTAAATAGGTTACAAAATAGTTTAAGTTTCTTCATTTTTACATTATTATATAGTTTTAAAACGTCGAATCAAAAAAAAAAAAAAAAAAAAAAAAAAAAAAAGCTTGATTAGAAACGTTTCTAAAAAATTTAATGATTTTTATAACTTTGTATTTTCATAAAAATAAATACAGACTAAAAAAAGACTGCAGACTTGTTTTAAGTATAATTAATAAATATAAGTGTTAAGTAATAAGTTACATAAAAAACAAGTAAGAAAAATCATGCGTTAAGCATAGATTATGAAACACTTTCCAACGTTTCCTGAAATCTTTAACAAAAGTTTGTTATTTAGGGAAATAAGATGCTACTGTCCATAGCCAAATATGTATTGAAATACTTTTTAACCCCCCTGTATTTGATCCGTCGGTTGATATATATGTACAATATAATGGTGAAATTTAGTTTAGCAATAAAATGCCTGACTGGCTGAAATTTCTCTTGTAGCACTTTATTCTAATAGATGGAAAATACTTCAATACTTTTGTTCAGCCCTGTAATTTATCCAGTATCTTTACTACACGCCAGTATTTAGTTAAAATTTAGTTCAAACAAACACATTCTTAAAGCCACTTAAATCACATTTCCAGAAATTATCACATATGGATGATCATGTTGCTAATTCTTTGCGTGACCCTGTATATCATTTTATTTATATTCTACAAACATTTCTTAGTACACTGAAAGCAGTTCAACGTAAAAATGCATAACTACCACCTTTAAGTTAATTACTGTCATATTCAGTAACCTTTATGAGCTCTTTCGTGTAACCCTGTATATCAACTATAACATTTATATACACCATATAATTTGCAGACATTTTGTAAAACTTAAAAGCTCATATCATAATTGAAAAAGCATTTCAACCATCCATCAGCTATCATCGATAATGCACAATATTTCAGATAAAAATATAAGGTTTGAAAATATTTTGTGTGTCCTTGTAAAAGCTATGCACTTCATATTATGTGTTAAATATTAAGTCTCAACGGTGTATAACAATTTTATGATACTTGAAACCGTTTAACATTATTCAAATATGTCGCAAACTATTCCCTCCTTTATTATTGTGTAATGGAATTCTTTTGAGAGGCCCTGTAAAAGAATAATAATTATTATTTTGGCAGCATATTTTACAGAATGCGAATTTTAGTGCACTTTGCGAATCCATGTAAATTTGAATAAGTTTAACAGGGTGTAACACCTTTAAAATTCATTTGAAACGATTTTTTCCCATTGGCCGTAATGTATCGGAAAACTTTTGACTATCCCTGTAAATACACTAATCATAGTAGAAACTTCATTTTCAATAGGGATCGTGCTAAGGTAAACATCAATAACATATATAAATTTCAGAGCAATCCGAGTATATTTACGGGAGTTAGAGAGCGGACAGACGACCAGACGGCCATACGGACAGACGGCCAGACAAACCGAATGCATAAACACTTTTCAACTTTGTTGGAAAGTGTTAAAAAGAATAATTTGATGTAAACAACAAATTACAAATAAAAAGAGAAAATGCTGTTTGATTAAAAAATGATAACGAAATATAAAAACAGTCCTCCTAGAGATAAAAACAGTCCCCCTAGAGATATCTTTCGATATCACATGCAAGATCCTCCCCTTCCCTCTAAAGTAACGCAGGGCCGTAGCTAGAAGTGAACAATAAGTGGTGGGGGAGAGCTTAAGGGAATGTAGGGGGGGGGGGGGGTCATAATTTTTTTTTCTCTTTCTTTGACGCAGGAAGATAAATTAGTACATATTCACATTGTAGGTGCTATGTTTTATATTAAACTGTTAAAACAATTTCATTTTATGTTAAGAAAAGTTTATGATGATGAAAAATTTGAGTGTATAACTAGTAAAAGACTAAACATCATGTTAGCTTCATGTGTGCAAATAGAATGAGCGAGTGTTGAAACACTTATTTCAGATACAATTTAGTAATTCTCCAAAATTGTTAAAGGTTCTCAAAATTAAATTAGATTTTTGAACAGAATTTCATTTCAATTTTCAGAACAGAAATTCATTGAATTACCTTGGAATCTTTTCCAGAGGGGGCTCAAAATACAGAACAATATAATATAAAATATTTTAAGAGATGTGGGGGCTGAACCTCCCATATTGCCTTCTTAGCTACGGCCCTGATATCATACTCTGCATATTAGATCGATGGCTTGATTGGACGTTTTTACTTTATTTCTACGGTAGCTAACCGTCTTCACAGAGTTCTTTCATTTGGACTTTGAATCAATTATAACGCAGATCACGTGCTCGGGCCCTGTGCGGCTGGTCGTAACAGGGCACGCTCTTTTCCGCCCTCTATTTGTTCAGCGCCCTATCTCACGTGGCGGGCCGCGTGTTCAACGGGTAAGGTATGGCTCTGGAACGTTCGATGCGGCAGAAAGTCTTCTCTCGCAGATTTTCTTTTTTTTTTTTTTTTTTTTTTTTTATGTCTTAAATAATGCATGCTCAAAATATTGATGAGTGATTCTTGGAGTGTTATTTTTGGAACAGTCAATAAACGAGTGAGTCAGAAAGGGTGATGTAAGCAAAACCTTCACGTTGAATCTGTTCCATCGGAGTGTGTTTGATTGGGAGGGAAGGAGAGGAGGGGGGAATTGGAGGTAAAGTCTTATATCGGGTCAGGTAACCGGATTTTAGCAGAATGGCACTATTTTTTTGTTTTCACCCAATTTTTCAAAAAAATAAAAATAAATAAATAATAATATAGATTTTAATGAGGGAACTAATAATAATAAATATAACAATAACTATAAATAACTAACTGAATAATTAAATACTATAAACAATAATCTTTAATATTATTTCACTATCTAATAAATAATATAGCATTTCTAATATTTAAACTATAGTATATATATATATATATATATATATATATATATATATATATATATATTACAAAAAAAGTGAAAGTGATATTATTGGTATAATTTTAGAAATACATTTATTAAAAATTTCTTTGATTTTGGGTTTGATGTAGGCTTCAAGTTGAAATGTGCTGGATTGGGGTCGGAAAAAGCCATTTTCTTGGATTTCATGTGAAAAAAATAATAATAAATGATAATAAAACGTTTTCTTATACATTTTTCAAAAAAGGAAATTGCAATTAACTGCAACTTTTTAATCAAGCAACATGTTTTAACGTAATGGGAGTATACTATATGCAAAAAGCCCTTTCAAAAACCATTCGTAATATATCTCATTCATCGCCGTGAGTTTTGAATGTGCATAGAAAAGGGATGTTGATTTCAGAAATAATATGTAGGATGATGCTTAATCTGGAAGTATAATATAAATTCAGTAAGCAATGTCAAATGTAAGCAAAATATCCTATCCAGTGATACATTCTTAATTATTCTACGCTACCTATTAATTGAATTCAGTATGCGATGTCAGATGGGCGCAGTAAAACCTATCCAATGATACCGCATTCATCTTGTACGGTACATATTAGATGAATTCAGTATATGGAGTCAGATATAGGCAATAAATACGATTCAATGGTGTCTCATTCATCAATGTAGGTATATGTTATTGAATTCAGTATCGATGCCAGATGGAGGAAAAAAAAAAAAAAAAAAAAAAAAAACGATCGAATGTACCTCCTTATCGTTATACGGTACATATTAATTAAATTCAGCATGCGACGTCAGATGGGGGCAAAAAATCTTATTTCATGATTCACGGTCAAATTCTGCTAATAAAATGAGAAATTATCGACTGATGAAGGAATTTACATGCGACATTTTTATAAATTAAGTACTCTTTTATTTAAGCTTTCATTATACAATCAAAATTTTATTAAAATATTATTGCTGTCATTTGCACGTTCGGAATTAAAATTAAATGTGCCCGGACTGGGCACAGTATGTGCCGGAAAGGGTTAAGAAAAAGAGATGTTCACAACAGAAACACTATGCAAATATTCTTACTTACCCGATAATCAGAATATCCAGCTCACTGAAAGCACAAAAAATCTGTACGTGCAAAAAAATTCCATGCTCTTGTAAAAATGAAAAGATCGGCTTTTTAATATATATCGGAACCCCATCTGATAAATGTTGAGAGCACCGTCTGGCGGGTCTAATTTCGTAGAAAATTGAGACAGATGCTAACTAAAAGAAACGAAAAATCAGATGTTATCCGATTTGAATTTTTTTTTTTTTTTTTGATAGACTGCTAAAAAATATTCATCTTTGTCACCGACAAGCAACCTGTTTACAAAAAGAAAGCATTTCGTTAAATGTATATAATATTGGCTAAACTTGCCCGACGTTGCCCGGAATTTTAAGGCTATTTGTTTTGAAAAGTCAATTTAAATATTAAACATATAAAACAAAATGTTACGGTATACCAATATTTCCATTATCGGGCTTTTATCATGCTTCAATGCATTTTTTGACTTTTAATATTCACCTGCTGACGTACATTATATTTCCAATATTCACTTTCTTTACATAATCGTCAAACTATTTATTTCATTTTCATTTTTCACGTGGAAATCTTGCAATAAATATAAAAGGTATTCCAGAATATTCTTAAAAAAATATATTTATTTCATTTTCATTTTTCTCGTGGAAATCTTGCAATAAATATAAAAGGTATTCCAGAATATTCTTTTTAAAAAAAAAAATTCGTCAAACTATTTATTTTATTTTCATTTTTCACGTGGAAATCTTGCAATAAATATAAAAGGTATTCCAGAATATTCTTTAAAAAAAAAAAAAAATCGTCAAACTATTTATTTTATTTTCATTTTTCACGTGGAAATCTTGCAATAAATATAAAAGGTATTCCAGAATATTCTTAAAAAAATATATTTATTTCATTTTCATTTTTCTCGTGGAAATCTTGCAATAAATATAAAAGGTATTCCAGAATATTCTTTAAAAAAAAAAAAAAAAAAAAAAAAAAAAATTCGTCAAACTATTTATTTTATTTTCATTTTTCACGTGGAAATCTTGCAATAAATATAAAAGGTATTCCAGAATATTCTTTAAAAAAAAAAAAAATTCGTCAAACTATTTATTTTATTTTCATTTTTCACGTGGAAATCTTGCAATAAATATAAAAGGTATTCCAGAATATTCTTTAAAAAAAAAAAAAAAAAAAAAAAAATTCGTCAAACTATTTATTTTATTTTCATTTTTCACGTGGAAATCTTGCAATAAATATAAAAGGTATTCCAGAATATTCTTAAAAAAATATATTTATTTCATTTTCATTTTTCTCGTGGAAATCTTGCAATAAATATAAAAGGTATTGCAGAATATTCTTAAAAAAAATTCGTCAAACTATTTATTTCATTTTCATTTTTCACGTGGAAATCTTGCAATAAATATAAAAGGTATTCCAGAATATTCTTTAAAAAAATATTTATTTCATTTTCATTTTTCTCGTGGAAATCTTGCAATAAATATAAAAGGTATTCCAGAATATTCTTTTTAAAAAAAAAATTCGTCAAACTATTTATTTCATTTTCATTTTTCACGTGGAAATCTTGCAATAAATATAAAAGGTATTCCAGAATATTCATAAAAAAATATATTTATTTCATTTTCATTTTTCTCGTGGAAATCTTGCAATAAATATAAGAGGTATTCCAGAATATTCTTTAAAAAAATTGTCAAACTATTTATTTCATTTTCATTTTTCACGTGGAAATCTTGCAAAATATAAAAGGTATTCCAGAATATTTTTTAAAAAATATATTTATTTCATTTTCATTTTTCTCGTGGAAATCTTGCAATAAATATAAAAGGTATTCCAGAATATTCTTTTTTTAAAAAAATTCGTCAAGCTATTTATTTCATTTTCATTTTTCACGTGGAAATCTTGCAATAAATATAAAAGGTATTCCAGAATATTCTTAAAAAAATATATTTATTTCATTTTCATTTTTCTCGTGGAAATCTTGCAATAAATATAAAAGGTATTGCAGAATATTCTTAAAAAAAATTCGTCAAACTATTTATTTCATTTTCATTTTTCTCGTGGAAATCTTGCAATAAATATAAAAGGTATTCCAGAATATACTTTTTTTTAAATAAAATTCGTCAAACTATTTATTTCATTTTCATTTTCCTCGTGGAAATCTTGCAATAAATATAAAAGGTATTCCAGAATATTTTTTTTTATTAAAAAAATTCGTCAAACTATTTATTTCATTTTCATTTTTCTCGTGGAAATCTTGCAATAAATATAAAAGGTATTCCAGAATATTCTTTTAAAAAAAAAATTCGTCAAACTATTTATTTCATTTTCATTTTTCACGTGGAAATCTTGCAATAAATATAAAAGGTATTCCAGAATATTCATAAAAAATATATTTATTTCATTTTCATTTTTCTCGTGGAAATCTTGCAATAAATATAAAAGGTATTCCAGAATATTCTTTAAAAAAATTGTCAAACTGTTTATTTCATTTTCATTTTTCACGTGGAAATCTTGCAATAAATATAAAAGGTATTCCAGAATATTTTTTTTAAAAAATATTTATTTCATTTTCATTTTTCTCGTGGAAATCTTGCAATAAATATAAAAGGTATTCCAGAATATTCTTTAAAAAAATTGTCAAACTATTTATTTCATTTTCATATTTCACGTGGAAATCTTGCAATAAATATAAAAGGTATTCCAGAATATTCTTTAAAAAAAATCGTCAAACTATTTATTTCATTTTCATTTTTCACGTGGAAATCTTGCAATAAATATAAAAGGTATTCCAGAATATTCTTAAAAAAATATATTTATTTCATTTTCATTTTTCACGTGGAAATCTTGCAATAAATATAAAAGGTATTCCAGAATATTCTTAAAAAATATATTTATTTCATTTTCATTTTTCTCGTGGAAATCTTGCAATAAATATAAAAGGTATTGCAGAATATTCTTTAAAAAAATTCGTCAAACTATTTATTTCATTTTCATTTTTTTCGTGAAAATCTTGCAATAAATATAAAAGGTATTCCAGAATATACTTTTTTTAAAATAAAATTCGTCAAACTATTTATTTCATTTTCATTTTCCTCGTGGAAATCTTGCAATAAATATAAAAGGTATTCCAGAATATTCTTTTTTTAAAAAAAAAATTCGTCAAACTATTTATTTCATTTTCATTTTCCTCGTGGAAATCTTTCAATAAATATAAAAGGTATTCCAGAATATTCTTTTTAAAAAAAAAATTTCGTCAAACTATTTATTTCATTTTCATTTTTCTCGTGGAAATCTTGCAATAAATATAAAAGGTATTCCAGAATATACTTTTTAAAAAAAATCGTCAAACTATTTATATAATTTTTATTTTTCTCGTGGAAATCTTGTGATAGAAAAGCAATTGTTGTTATGCATTACGAATAGTATATGCATAGTTCAATGCATAGATTAACAGGGACAATCAAACGTATCCCGGTACCTTACGGTCAATGGGTAATAACAATAACATAAGATTAGGGTCAATAACATAAGATTAGACAGGGACAATCAAAAGTATCCCGGTACCTTACGGTCAATGGGAAAAAATAGTTTCAAGTGCATTTTAATGATGTCACATACTCTTTCGAACATAATACAATCGATATGCATCTATGCAGTACATAGTAAAATGTACATTCTGTAGAATATGTGGTATAAAGAGTATTTGTTATTCATTTACAGGTCCACACAAAAGTATTCCAATACATAATGGTATGAAGGGGGAACATTGTTTGGGTGGGGGTAATTATATTAAATTATTTCCTATTTTACGAAATAGATATACCTTGCTTAGGTTTACCATAAGTTACTTCCTATATATTCAATAGCAAATAGTATTTACAGAAACACACAGAAGATTTCGGCTACTATACTGTATCTGAAGAACTATAAACTATTACATCAAGATCTAGATATTTTTAAAACTTCGTTATAGTACGAACGCATAACATTTGCTACGCTTGACATGCAATTTTCGATTTGTTTAAAATACTTTAAAATACTGTGCACACTATTTACATTAATAAATATCTTTTAGAATGCAATGGAATGAAATAAATAATTCCAAAGTACGAAATCATCATTTCTTCGGATTTGATAAAGGATAGTTCAAAAATTAAATTCCATAGGTTTATTTTTGACCCAAACATACTCAATTCGATATCAATTGCATCAATTTATTCATTTTCGAATAATTTTTTATTTTTATTTTTTTTTTTTTTTATGTTTTATGTATGCAACTTAAGATCTTCTCAGCTTTGGTTGGTAACATAGATTTTTCTGTTAAAAGGGAAAAAAATAGAAATAAAATGAAATAAAAGTAAGCTTATTAAAATAGAATGTTTTAAAATTATTTATTTTTTATTTGTAAAGTATAACTTTACAAAATTAACCATGAAGAGAATTAAAATGATCATTAAAGGGGTCGATTAATTAGGGTTTTATTAGTAAATAATGTTGTCGAAATACAAATTCCTAAATTTTGTTTAGAAAATAGCCTGTTTCTTGCTTTTTTGCAAGATTTTCCAAACAAAGTAGAAAAACTATTGTCTGGCTATATAGTATCAAGTCAGACAATTTTTGTTCAATCAATCTATTTTCGGTTATTCCACTTTAATGGAGGAGAAACTGGAACACATGCGAACAGTTCACATAAAGCTTTTTCTCATATAACTGGGTTAACTTCTATAAACAAAAAATACAGAATATAGTAAACGGAACTTTCTTTTACGTATGGTAATTTTTTTAAATAACGTTTTATGAATTCAAAAAATCATTCACATGTGTCCCACTAGTGGAGTAATTGCCAATACATGTGGGCAGGGTTCTCTCTGGCTTTTGACCACCATTAGCGATTTGGCAAATTAAAAAAAAAAAGTAGCCAAATGAAAACTAAAAGTTAGCCAATTAATTTCAACGTGAAATACTGAAAAATCTATCTTTAACCTCTTATGCATCCCCCTTTTTTTTTCAATATGTTCTGTAATTACCTAATTACTTGTAATTGCTTGTAAAATGGAAGTTCGAGAATCTACTACAGATACTATTAAAAAAAAATGCATTCTAAAACTCTCCTAAATATGTAAATATTTCAGATATTTATTTAGCAGTCTAAATAAAAATTCAAAAAATTGCGGTCTTTGATTTACCGTTGTGAAAATGTACTCTAAAAATTGCTGTGTGATTTCGACTCTAACAGACAGAAAGCTTTGACAGGCCAATGTTAGTTAGCTACAAAGTTAAATCTTGGTATAAATTGGAACGGATTAGTTTTTGGTGTAAATCGTTTATTAGGTGGCGCTGCTATGTTGATTTTTTTCACGATTTCTGCAATAGCTTTATCCCAAGGATTTCAAAAAGTTTCAGATTCTATCACACGTTGATATAAATGTTCGTGATTAAGTTTTGGTGTAAATCGCTCAGCATATGCAGTAGCGTAGCTAAAGCAGTTTTTTTTTTGGGGGGGGGGGGATGGGGCATCAAATTTACCAAATACTTCACAGTAAAATAACCGAATGATTTTCCTTTTTTATTTTCAATTGTTGTATATTTGTGCCTTATTATATTTAAAATAATTTGTTGTATGACAACAATAAAAATATTAAAATTTCCAATGATTGGATTATAAACAAAGATCCACTCCAGGGCTAGGCCGTATGAAAAACAGCATACTTTTATTTTGTGCAAAATTTTCATTGTTAAACAGATGTTGACAATTTATTTAAAGCAATCGTAAAATGGAATTAAATATGCAGTGCGCTCCTTCTAAACGTGGTCCGATGACTAATTTCTGAGCCGTTAGAAATATAGTTTTAATCGCAAAAACTTTTCATACTAACTGAACAATTATTGTAAACACGTTTGAGTCAATAAATGCATTACGGAAAAACATCATTAAATGGGCTCTTAAGATAGAGCATCCACAAATTTTCTCTTACATACAGACTCACAGACAAACATTTTCTAAAAATAGTCAAATCATGTTCAGGATCTTCGAAAACGTATAAATCAGTCAAAAACGGGAAGCCGAAGTTTTTGACGAATCTTAAATTATCTTGCGTGTTGAAGAAAATAAAGGTAAAGAAATGGAATAGTTCACGATACATCTTTTGTCATCTATGCATCAACACTTACACATTTGTTGTTTTTCCAAAAGTAGTCAGGTAGGGTTCAGGACCTTCAAAAACGTATAAAACCGTCAAAAATGAGAAGTCGAATTTTGACGAATCTTAAACTTGTATATAGAAGAAAGCAAAGAAAAAAAAAACGGAATACTACACGATGCATTTTCTTTTTCACCTATACATCAACGCTACGCATTTGTTGACTTTCCGTTTCTTTGCGTTGCATCATAGCACGATAACCGATCACTTTCGTCAGCATTCTTGCGGACAGGACCTGGCCAACAGGCTTGCTCACGTGGCATCGTGTTTTTTACGAGAGAGGTTATTTTTGGACACTTTATCAGGCTCTGCCCCTTTTTTCGCAGACGATAAAGTCTGGAATATCTCTTTCGATATATGCAAGACTTGAGGTTTTTTTTTTTTTTTTTTTTATGAAGTGTTTTTGATGGTTTTATTTTTTAACTTGCACCGCGATTAGCAACGTATTCGTTGCCCGAAATAGCTTTTTGCTGTTTTTTTTTTTTTTTTTTTTTTCTAAATTTTGATATGTTTGTTTTTTTATGACATTTTTGATGGAGAGGAGTCAAAGAGTGGTTTTTAACCCCTTAGAGACGAGCGACACGTATACTTGCCGCAAAAGGCTTAAGAATCCGTGTGTATCATCACCAGTACAATTTTACTGCAAAATTTATCTTATATAATGGGAGCATTTTCTCAATTAAATAAGGTACAAATTTCGTTTTTTAAACAACGGTTACAAAACATTAAAAATTTCGTAAAAGGCTCCCTACGCGAAGGGGTTAACTCTTTAACCCTTTCCGGCACACTGTGCTCACTCTGGGATACCTAATTTAACTCCAAACTTGCAAACGTCATCAATAATCTACTCTACTTATATCTATATTATAAAGGCCAAACGTATCTGTGCGCAACGCATACGTCATTTTGCGCATGGCAACACTTTCAAATTTTAAATGAATTTCGGTATTACAATTTTTGCTACTAAAAGTTTTTAAACTTCTTAATGTCGCACATTTTCAATTTTTAGACCATCATGTAGAAAAAAAATGCACTTTTAAATGAAATTTGTTTGAAAGCTGTATCTTAATTTGTTTTTGATTTTTTTTTGTTTTTTTTTTTTTTTTTTTGTAGCTTTTAATACCTTTTTTCTAATCGTGGCAACAGGACTACTGCATTTCTATTTAAAGCAAAGGAAAAAAGGAAAAAAATTGAGTGCTGTATCTTTATGTTGCCATTTTCTCATTAAAAGGGAAAAAATAGAAATTTAAATATCTTCTGTTATAAAACCCGGTGAATTATGACTTCATTTACAAAATTTGATTTACACGTAAAAGAATATCAACAGTTTAATATCTATTTCAGCTAATAGTCCCATTGAGACTTCAAGTTTTGAATCAAAATTATCAAATTAAAATGCCATTTTTTTTAAACGTGGATACAGATGTGAATTGTACATTTGTAAATGTTGATATGGTGAAAATGATGCCGGGTTTAGATTTCACAGAGAAAAATATTCTATGATTGAGTCAAAGTTGAATAAATTTTGCTTTTTATCATTTTGGAATACTAGCATAAGAACCTTAATTGATAACTTTATCATAATTTACATATGTTCATTATTTTTTACTGCTTACATGTACGACTAAAGTTTAATTTTAACAATTTCTACAACTGCGTTTTATGGAAATAGTATTTTGTTAATTTGACGATAAATATCGATTGTTTAAGAGTCAGACGTACCAATATAAAATTCATTTTTTACTATAACTAATTTTGTAGGTTTATTATAAGTTAAAGAAACAGTTCCTTCTTTAAAAAAAAAATTTCGTCAAAATTTTACGGGTTCTACCTTGTATATATAAAATACAAACGGAAATTTCGTGTTTTCCGCCTACTCCTCCAATTCTACTGAAGGGATTTTGAAGTAATTTATATCGTTAGATAGATATTATTTCAAGGAAAGTTTTCGTATATAATACATTATTCTATGTATATTAGTTATAAAGTTATGACGGAAAGTTTCTTTTATTTTGGACAAAAGGGTTACCATTTGGGCATGTTTTCCATTTGGCGCGGAATATTAAGCTATCTTTGTTATTGTTAAAGAATTGAAATCTTTATATTAATTAGAAATGAAGAAAAAAATACAAACATTTCTAAAAATAAAATAAAATAAATATTACTGAATTTATTTAATATACGAATAAGAAAAAAAATCAATTAGAAATAATATAAAATAACACTATTTTATTTAAATATGGAGGCAATTTTTATACGGCTTAAATGAAGTATGAGTTGTCAAAGTTGATTGATTGAATCAATATTCTGGCAATTTATCACTTTTTTGTCTAATTTAGCTATGGAATAACAAAAAAAAAAAAAAAAAAAAAAAAAAAAAAAAAAAATCTAAAATCAAAATTAAACAAGCTGAATGTAGATTCTGCCATTGCAGAATTCAGTTTCGCCTCCGATTAAAAAATAAATAAATAAATAAATCGATACAGGTTTTTTAGAAGGGCGAACCCGTTTAGAATGCAATAAACTAACTTCATTTTTCTTGTGTTTATCAATATAATAGCAAACAGAATGACATGAAATACCCAATTAATTAGCAATTTCTCTCTGAGACATTGGAATTGCGGAATAATAAAGAGATACAATTTGACGTGCTACTTCTTCATTGACTAGATTCATCAAAAACGAATTTTTTCTTTAGTTTAAACGTTTTTTATAGACTCTGAGAAAAAGGAAATGCATTTTAACAATAAAATTGTATGAATGTCTCGTTTTAACGGCTAGATTACGAAACTAGTCGTTGGGAGCCACCGTAATACTTACCCATCATGGATATGCATTGTATAATATGTGAAAATAAAATATGCGAAAACTATTTATAAAATGCATTGCAATTCCAAGACAAAATTTAAACGTATATTTAAATATTCTTAATATACATAGTAATGCTCCATTAATGAATTGCCCCATTTCGACAAATTATGTAAAATACCAAACTACACAAGTAGTACCGGATTGCGTAAAACAAACATCCTTATAACTCCAAAAACAATAATCATATTAACTAAAAGTTTACTGCGTCAGATTAAGCGTCTCATTTCCAATTAAAACATATCTTTGAATTGAAATTTGAAGAAAATACATAGTCATGAAAAATCGAAGAATGTGGAAAACAGGATTACAAATATCTCGGCAACTATTAATCCGACCGACTTCGTTTTTGATGCAAAATTTGTGTTATTTTATTGCCTTTTACGTCCTTTTGTTAAAATAAAAAAAATCGAAAATTTTTACATACATTTCATCAGAACGAATTTTTCGAGAGTCCGAAAAAGATAGTTCCGGATAATCGAGGTTACTGATATTAAATAGGCTTCGTCCTATTCTTACTTACTAAGTACATAGAAAATTTTAAGTCTCTATCTCCATTTGTTCGTGAGATAGTGTTTACAGACCGATAGACAGGCAGAAGGACGGCAATTTTTTTTTCTAAAAATTTGTTTTTCGGAATTTCCAGTATCTGAAACGTGTAAATCCGTCAAAAAAATTTTCGATTTTCAAAACGATTGCAAGACTTACCCTATACTGCGTATGATAGGTAAGTAAAAGTGGGCCACAATGTTTGACACGACACTTTGTAGCTTGTATGAACGAAATAGCATCGGAGGCTAAAAAAAACTAATTTCATTTTTACTGCGACATTATTTTCACTAACTGAAGTTATCCGAATGTAAAATCTCAATCTCGGTGTCCATAATGAAAAGAAATATTGAAATGTAATATCGTTATGAGTAAAAATGTTTTAAATAGTGACGTCATTTTCTCTTTAAATGTTTTTTAAAAGTTACTGTTATTAGTAATATGAAAAAGGCGTCCGTAAAAATATTGTAAATCCCATTTATCTGGTTGCTGAATGACATCATTTTCCTCATTTGAAAATTTTCTTATTTTGCTTTAGACATTAATTTTTATCATAAATTATTTTCTGTTATTTTATTTACATTATTAATATTATTTCTTAGTAAATATATTTTTTTACCTCAATTAGTGCATAATTATACGCAATTCTTTTATTGTGGTTAAATTTTACGAAAACAATTAACTTTTTTCTTTTAAATGCGAGGACATGTCCACTGATGATATCAAGCTTGTGATAATGGAAAATAAATTTTTATTATCGAGAGAAAAGCTAAACTGAGTTGCCACCATTTGAAGAAATATCGTAAAAAAGCATTTAAAATTAAAAATAAAATATAAAAATGGAAATAAATTAAAAAATAGCTAAAATGGGGACAACTAAACATAAATAGCTTTCATTTAAAAAAATAATTATCAAAATCGGTTGAGTAGAAAATTCAGGGCTGATGACACGACATTTTTAGCTTGTCTGAAAGAAATAGCATCGGAGGCTAATAAAACATAAATGACAACATTATTTTAAACAGAATTTTTTAAGTATGCCAGGGTTAATTTCAAGAACTACTGAATGCATTTTTAAAAAATACTTATTTGATTGAGTAGGTTGGCGACGTATTCCTAATATAACGATACATCTATTTTTTCTTTTTAAAAAATTGAGATTTTTTTTTGTTTATTTGTTTACAAAGATTGTTATTTCTTGATGTTTTTCAGCTGCACAAACGACATATTATGCTCTTGTTGATTAAATAATTATAACTGTTGTATTAATTGGGAAAAATATGAAAAAAAGAGAACTTGTGCTTTAATAAAATTTTACTTTTACAATAAAAGTTAAATTAGGAGATTCTTAATTTCTAAAAAAGCCGTTTGTTAATCCCGGTGACAATCGATAATTTCTAATTTTACTAACAGAATTTGCCCGCGCCGGAAAGGATTAACCCCTTGAAGGGCGGTGGGATAAAATATACCCCACTTAATTTTAACTGCGAAATGCCATATTGACACAAGAATTTCGAAATGGAAATTTTCATTTTATCAAGTGCATGAAGAAAAGCTTATATATTTTTTGGAAATAAATTTGTTTTTAATTTCTGGTGTCGATTAATCATTTCAACATTTTAAGAATGGATGTGCAGTACTACTTGGTTATCCCGTCGACCAAAGCACTATCGCCAAATTATAAGATTAAATGCTAATAATGAATGATCGTCAATGTCACATTAACCTGATATTAAACACATTTATACTATTATTTTATCACAATCAAACTGATTGGTAAAGTTATCATACGAATTAAATATTTCCAACTGAGCGAAAAATTGCCCAGGCCGGGAATCGAACCCGGATACTTGGCTTACAAGGCCAATGCTTTACCTGTTAAGCTAACCGGGCGATAACCGCCTGGGATTTTTCGCTCAGACAACCTTGTAGGCCATAACATCTGGTCTGTCATTTAGACAGCTCGGCAGAATAAGCCACAATTAATGGAACTCCATAGAACGATGGACACGTAGATATACTCCCAGTCGGTTATCGCTCGGTTAGCTTAACAGGTAAAGCATTGGCCTTGTAAGCCAAGTATCCGGGTTCGATTCCCGGCCTGGGCAATTTTTCGCTCAGTTGGCAATATTTAATTCGTATGATGAACACATTTAACGTATTTTTTAAGTCACCAGAAGATTTTTCTGCGACGTTATCTTTGTATTTTCATTATTGTTTTACTAATTTATTTGTACTTTCATTATTTATTATGAAAATTATGTTTATTTGCATAATTTGACGAACACTTTCGCGAATTGTGTAATTTGGCGAAATTGGTCGATGGGATAACAAAGTAGTACCGGAAGTGCTTTGCCCCTCAAAGGGTTAACCGTTTTCTGTGTGGAGTAAATCTGTTTCAAATAATTAACTTACACCAGAATCGATAAGCGAATTTATTAGAAAATATGAATTTCAATATTTTCAGGTATGTTATAAAAGGAAAATTCTATCAACTATTCTTGGTGCCAATAAAATTAAAATTAGGTGTCCTTTTTTTTAGGGAAAGGGTTAGAAGGGAAGGTTCAGAAAGGGTTAAGGGGCCGTTTCACTCAAATAAAAAGATCCGTTCGCTAATGCTAATCCTATGGAAGAAATTTATAAAGATATCTCGGTTGCATTTCAATACTTTTAAATGATTCTTTTTGCATTGGATAGCTGAGATTGATATGAATGCAGGCCGTTTTTTACTTTTTCGATTTTGGTTGGAGATATTTTTTATGAGGGTGATTTCGCTTTCCAAACCGGTTCTGAAAATGAAAGAATTCTCGTAAAAAATATCTGTAAACGAAATCAAAAAAGTAAAAAACGGCCTGCATTCAGATCAATCCCAGCTATCCAATGCAAAAAGAATCATTTAAAAATATTGAAATGAAAGCGAGATATCTTTATAAATTTCTTCCATAGGATTAGCATTAGCGAACGGGTCTTTTCATTTGAGTGAAGCGGCCCCTTAAGACCTGACCTACACAATGTGTAGGCAATCCTAAGTAATAAAAATTGTAATACGGAATTTTTTTTTAATTTTACATAGATGTAAGTAATGTCAGGAGTGGAGTTCGAACCCACAATCTCTTTCGAAAAACAGAGCTTCAATCCGGCGCCTTAGACCGCTCGGCCATGCTGTCTACGCTCCATTCAGTGAACGTATTCAACAATTTTAATTAGCGAAAAATCACTAATTTTATTAGTTTTTGCCTAATTACTAAACAAGTACTGAACCAATTTCGATGAAACTGAAGTGGTACCAATTCGAGAGCATCGTCTTTCATTTAACACCAAAACCAAGTTAATCGGTTGCATGGTTTCGGAGTAATCGGTGAACATACATAAAATAAGGAGAGTTACAAACTCACAAACATACAGGTGAAGTTAATAAAAGCGTGGTAAAAAGAAAAAACGTTTTCTTCTTTTTCTGTGATTTAACCCTTTCGGTACAGCAGAGATGGCCGCAGTTATATATTCCTGATACGAGACCCCAAAAATCAAGCCCGAACTCAACTCTATAGCTACCTATAAGGTATATTGCCACATATTTGAAAAATGACATTTTCCTCTGTGTTTGAGCTTTTATCGCTATAACAAAACAACCTAGCAATATTTACTATCGCTTTTTCGAAATAAAACTCGACGTGAAAGCCCGGTTATTCGAAACAGTCGATTTCACTTCACGAGAGAGAGCACCGTTCAACGAACTAACGCGAATCTGGGTTTGAAAGAATGCCAGCGCGATGGGATATTTTTAAGCGGAAAAAAACAAAAACCCATTCACATTGTTTCCAGTGAATCTCTCACGTGCCAGAATCCCAATAGGACACCGAAAAGGCTATTCCGTAATGCTTTAAGTGATTCCGTGATGAAGTTGTAACAATTAGTTGAAAAGTATAGTAAAGCCGCGTATAACCTTTTTCTTTCCAAAATCAGGGATAAATCTATATTTTTGGGGATCGCTGATCTAGAATGAATAAGTTATTTTCTAATTGCATAAACTAGAAATACAGATTTCTGAGTTATGCGAATAAGGTAAGCAAATTAATTGAATAGAATAAATGATACATTATATTACACTAGTTTACAGTACATCTGTTGCCGAAAAAATTTTAGCTGTTGCTGACTACATATGATTTGCTATTTTCAAAAATATAATTAGAATATTTTAATCAGCTTTAGTTTCTGAGTTTCAGCTATGTAGGTATTAAACAGAAAAAAAACCTGTATTTACTAAGAAAAACTTTATTAAAAAAATAATTATTCATTGATTTTTAAAAAACTTCATTTTAAAGCTCTTCTCCGGTGTGTAGACTTTGGAAAATAGCGTATCAGAGACCAACAAATATCATATTCGTATCCCAGAAACCCTGATAACGCTCTTCAATGACGCGTAAGATCTGATGCATACGCTCTCCCTGCTCTTCGCTCATATCTCCTAAATTTTCCGGGAACCTGTCCAGGAGACTATGGAGGAAGTGGAGCTTTATGCTGGTATTGCACCTCATATTTTTTTAATTGTAGCAGAAGGTCTGCTACAAGTTCAATATAAATTTCAGATTTTCTGTATCTCTTTCGCGATAAAAACTTATTTTAATATCTGAGGAAAGCAATGTTTTTCTTTTAGTCTTGATGCTAACAATTCTGAAGCTTGTTTTGAAAGATTTAAATCCCTTACAAGATCATCTAACTCATTTTGGGAAAAGCATTTTGGCTCATTTGACATACCTTCAAAATCAGCATCATTTTGTGATGAGCTTGGTCCTTCAATGTCGTGTTCAGATATATTTTAAGGCTCTGAAGAGTCAGGTGAACGCTGCACTGGACGTTGAACACAACTAGCACTTGGTTACTTGACATTTAGCTCGAGTTTTAGTGTTTAAACCGTTTACTTTCCCGCTACAAAAGTAACAGTCTTCGAGATGATTTCGTGGTTCTCTCCAAGTAGTCGGTGTTTCAAATTCCAAGGCACTCCTTTTACCACTTTTCCATAAACTTAAATATTCCATACACGATTTACAAACACAATTGGAAGCCCAAGACTTCTCATTTTTATCTAAGAGCATCCCAAAATACGCAAAATAGGTATTTTTCATTAAATCTGATATAACTTTTCTGCAATTATTATGCACATATGTATAGCAAAAACTATCTGGATTGTTTAAACAACATCTCCTTGAACTACTCATGACGCAAAAACTTGAGAAACTAATCTTAGCACAGTAAAATACGCCTGTTACCGTTTAATATATATGCTTAAATGATAAAAATAAAAAACAAAGCAACTCGAGCTGCTCAAAAAAATTTACTGATAGATTTGACAAAAACAAGTCATAAGTGAACATTTTCAACCACACAATTCGCGGCAACAGACAAAAAGCTTAATTTTGTAAACCAGTGTTATGAATTGTTTGAATTCCGAAACATTATCACTTGATTTCGAGAATTAATTCATAAATTGGAATTATAGCTACTAAAACTCATTTCTCGTGTTCACATTTATTTACAGAAATTTTTAAATAAGTTAGACCACGGTAATATAGAAAATTGCGATTGAATTTTAATGGGGATAAATAGAACTCTCCAGCAAAAGGAACTAGAATTCATAAAGATAACATGGAACTATTTTTTCGAGATTTATTTTCTACATGCAGAATTATTTTTTTCGATGTCGTTACTAGTTTTTCATTGCATTTTTTATGTGTTTGGAACTTTTGAGTATTTATATATATATATATATATATATATATATATATATATATATATATATATATATATATATATATATATATATATATATATACATATAAAACTATGTTTTAAATATTAAAGTGCGTATAAAGATGTTTTACATGATGTTTATAATATATAATCCTGTAGCACAGTGGCGTAGGTAGAATGGATGACAACCGGGGCGGATGTAAACGGTGTCACTCCCACGCATCAGGGTGTCACCCCCCCCCCCTAATCCGTCATATTTTTTTCAATCACAACTCTACGTTATTACAACAAATGACCTCCCCATTCCTTAACTCCTGTATAAAAATAAAATACAGGAGCGACTCATCATTATTCAACCCATAATCCGCATAAGTCAATATAAATATAAGAAAAATCTTTATTTTGAATTTGACTTTTGCCACCCACTAGTTGGATAGACTGGTTTTTGTTGGTGCGTATCTTATTTAAACACACTTTTCTGTATAAAACTTCACATCCTCTCTTGGAGAATGAAAGAAATTATCAATTAAAGAAATTTAACTCTGTTGCGTCGTGCGCTAGAAATTTCATTTTATTTCAGAATTATTTTCCAAAATTTTATAAGGTTATATGGGTGATTCTCAAAATAGGGGACAATTTATGTCTTTCGGCATACAAAAAAAAATTGAGAGGTTTTCTGTCATGTTTTTGTATTTAGATATGTTTGTCTTAATATTATTCATTATTTGCACTCAAGAATTACTCATTTTTTAGTTAAAAACACCTTAAAATAACAGAATAAATGCTCAAAATGTCATTATCATGGATGTCCACAGCAGCTGTGCCTTGTATATACTAGCTTTTTCAAGAGTTAATATCATGTTTATAAAATAAAACAAATGTTATTCTTTCTTTAAATTAATCAAGGAGAGGATATATCCAATAAATTTCTTTTTAAAAATAAAATTATAGTACATAAAAAAGAATTAAAGTTTGTCCTCCATATTCTATTTTCAAAACAAGGTCATACTATAACAGCTGGTTATTAATCAAAATTTCATTTTCACATATGACAATAGTTTGAAAATATAAAGTTTCTCCATGGCAACAAGTAGCCATTTTATCCCAGCCTGAAAAAAGAAGCATGTATTGTATTTTAAAAATAGAAGTTGAATATTAGGGGCGTACATCAATTGTATGTCATTAGAATGGATAATAATTTTCATGTTTATTTTACAATTAAAATTTTTATTTTACTTATTTGCATAGGACTTTTGTGTTTTAAAAAGCCCCAGAAAGGACTATTGCATTGTGATTATATTATGGCTCATAATCTTATTTAAATTAAAATTTGTCATTAGCATGGACAAATATCTGTGTCATTAGCATGGTTTTTCTGTCTATGCTAAAGACTCCTATGTGCATAAATGTAACCATTGCTTATATTGTATCTTTTATAAAGTTTAATTTTACATATAAATTTAGGTATTACATTTATTATCCCTAAAACATACATTAAATCTGTCAGAAAATCACTAAGACAGCTTCTTACATTGTTAGTGTCAAAATGTTGCTCATGTAAACAAAGTTTGCTCTTTGGTAATGTTTTTATTCTCCTTATATGTATATATATAAAAATGGAAACCATTTGCTGAAAAGGAAGACTAATAAATGTAGAAAAAAATATTTAAACAGGAAGAAAATAAAAATTTCTTAATATATTTGTTCCATGCAATTTGTTTTGTCATTAGCATGGCTCAAAAAATTCTAATTATTTTTTTAAGTTAATTTTTAAATATTTAGCTCTGCTGACTACATGTAAAGCATACCTAATACTATATTAATAACACCTATTTTTTTCAGAAATTTTGCTAACAGTAATTTTTTTAAGATTTCACTTTTGAAATTGTCCCCTGTTTTGAGAATCACCCATATATATGTGCAAATAAAGATTGGGTGTCACCCCTTAAAGGGTGACACCCGGGGCGGACCGCCCCCCCCTCTCTAGTTACGCCACTGCTGTAGCAAAAGTTTATTTTTTAAAAGAGGTCTCGACATGAAGTTGATCAGGCTCTGGTCGTTGTTATTTACTGTTGTTATTACTGTTGTTATTGTCTGGTTGCATTTACTTTTTACTTAGCCATCATACGTAGTATAGTGTAAGTCTTGCAATCGTTTTGAAAATCGATTTTTTTTTTTGGGGGGGGGACCATTTAAGTATTATGTATGCACTAAAGGGGGAGGGGGTCCAGAGTCTGCTTATTTTTTCTGACAATGGGGGGAGGGGGTCACGACAATTCTTACGTAAGCATTAAACAATAAAGCAACTGCTGTTCAAATTCAACAAGCAAACAAAGTATGATGGGGAAAGAGCGTTCTACAGTCCGTTGGAAATTCGCCGTTTATTTTCAATTTTATCCTTTGCTTATCCATCGGCAGTCGCGTGACCCGCATCACCCACTCGTCCTTTGTCTTCATTGTTGTCTGCTAAGTTGTGTGCCAAATCAAGAAATTTCTTCAGCAGGGTTCATTCAATTACCTTACGATTATTTCTGTCCAACAGTGAAACCGAAGCTATCAAAACGTATTTGTCAGGTTTGTGGACACTATAATGCGTCCAATAAATCAGCTGATACCATAGGAAAAATATTCATGGGAATGATAAATAAAATGTCCCTCAAACACGAGTGCGTCCTCGGCGATTCAATGAACTGATGTGCATTTTTCAAGCCCTCAATGGTGTTGAAGACGTTGAGTGGCTGGAGAAAGAAGAAGTGGAAGAACAAGGACCGGAAACCTGCAATACCCCAGGCCACTGTTCCAGTGAAAACTTTATAATAGACAATGTTGAAACATGGGTTCAAGGATCCTGGACATCAGATTAAAATATGAACACCAAATTCAACTCCAACATTTATAGGATTCATGTCAAAAAATGAAGTTATGATGCCTAAGTAAGTTAAGACTTCTTGTATATCTTGTTTTATTGTTCAATGTGATAAATAACAATATATTTAAACCATTTTGTATTCTGTGGTTTGTTTAACGCAATAAGCAACAAAGTATATTAAAACCATTTTATATATTTTGATAGCACAGTCCCTATATGCCTATATAAATTTGTAGGATTAATAATGTAATTGATTGGTAACTTTTTATAAGTCAAGAAGTATTGATGTTATAAGCTGTCATAAAATCTTAGGTAAGCAAAGGGGGGGGGGGTCTAGCATTTGCTTATATTTTCTTACAAGGGGTGGGAGGGGTATAAAATGACTAAAAATATGCTTGCGTAATACTTGAAAGGTCCCTTTGACGGATTTACACTTTTTAAATAGTGGAGATTCCGAAAAACATATTTTTAGGGAAAAAAATTATCGTCTGTCTGTGTGCCTGTAAACGCTTTATCTCCCGAACGAATTGAGATAGAAACTTGAAATCTGGTGTGTTATTAGGATGAAATAATGGGAAGAAGCCTATTGAATATCAGTAAGCTCAATGATCCGGAATTATTTTTTTCGGGCATACAAAATATTCGTTCAGATGAAAAGTTGATAAAAATTTTCGAATTTTTTTTTTTAAGTAGTGGATATAAAAGACAAGAAAATAATGCAAATTTGCATAAAGAACAAAGTCGATCATCCGATCGACTTTGTTCCGAGATATTTGTAATCCTGTTTTTCGCACTCTTCGATTTTTCATGACCCTGTATTTTATCCAAATTTCAATTCAAAGATATATTTTAATTTGATATGAGACGCTTCATCCGACGCACTAAATTGTTAGTTAATAGGATTATTATTTTTGGAGTTATAAGGATGTTTCTTTTACGCGATTCGGTGTACCGAAGTAGCTTGGCGTTTTATATATTGTGTCGAAATTGGTTTTTAAGCAATTCAATTGCAGAGCATTCCTATGTATATTAAAAATATTTAAATATACATTTAAATTTTATTTGTGGAATTTCGATGCATTTTAGAAATAGTTTACACACGTTCTATTTTCATACATTTTGTTATACATATTCATGATGGGTAAGTATTACGGTGGCCCCCAATGACTAGTTTACTATGTCATGCAGATTTTTTTTTTTTTTTTTTTTTTTTTTTTTTTTTTATGGCGAAGTTTTTTCAGAGATATTAGCGTGACCAAACTATCTCAATAAACAGATTTGAAATTACATAAAATGCTGTTAGAGCGGGAAGCGGCAGAACGAACAATCACCTCATCGAGTTCACGGCCGAAGTTTCATAGTTAAAACTCTATTCGCATATTAAAACGCAATCGGTCTGTCAAGGTGGAATACACCTGAAAATCCGATTTTAGCAGCTGCCTTGTGGGTTTACCATTGTATTTTCCCGCACCGAAAGGTATGAAAACATGGAGGACTGGAAGCAGGAAAACACTATGGTAAACTTACGAGTCAACTGCTAAAATCGGATTTTCAGGTGTATTCCACCTTGACAGACCGATTGCGTTTTAATAGGCGAATCGAGTTTTAACATAATTCTGGAATTTCAGCCGCGTTCTCGACGAGGTGATTGTCCGTGCTGCCACCTTCCGGTCTATGTTTTATTTTACTAAAAAAAGGAATTTTCTGCATGGTAAAAAACTAATTAAAGACACACTGTGCAAAGTTTGCGACATTTAAACTGAACTTTGAAGCCTTAACCTTAAGAAACTATTTCACTCACGCGAAAACAACCGCTTACTAATGTTAATCCTATGAAAGAAAATATTTAAAATAGCTCGCTTCTTCCATAGGGTTAACATTAGTGTGCGGGTGTTTTCGTTTGAGTAAAAAAAAAAAAAAAATCCAAACTTAGGGGGGGGGAGGTAATAACAGATCCCCAATACGTTTGTTTTTGTATACCAGTAATTGTGAAGATAGATATTATGACAGAGCTCCGCGATAAAATTAGACGAAAATTTCTGCTTTAAAAAAGAGTTGTGAAATGAAATATTCGAATGTATTCGAAAAAAACGCTTTTCTACCTTGGAACAGCTCAAAATTTTCTGATACAATTTCAAACACATTTTTAAAAGTAGAAACATTAAACTTGCTGAGGGGATTTTGGGAGAGACTATAAGGTGCCGTGGGATGTCATTTTACACTCAATTCATTAAAATTTGATTTATAAGCAATTATGTTCTCAGTATGTCCCTCTTTTTCGTTCACCGATCTCCCGCTTCGGAAAAATCGGTTCAAAATGCCGTTTTTAATTGCTTTTTTTTTTTTTTTTTTTTTTTTTTTTTTTTTTTTTTTTTTCAATATTTTCTGCATTTATCAAAGAATTGACAATTACGGCAGCTTGTGTACTTTCTAAATGACAATTTTCCAGTTTGATGCATATGAGAGCAAAAATGAATTTAAAAATAAATCGGAAAATAAGCAGTTTGAATCGAAATACACCCTTAATATTTCCATTTTTTAAGAAAAAACGTCGTTTAACCTCCACGCTCCTGAGACAATTATTACGAAGGACTACAAAAATCAGTTTAAAATTACTATACAACACCTCCAAAGATATATATAACGTCTGGAAGTAATTTTTAAAAAAATCTAAAAGCTTTTAAATTAATTTAAAGGGTAATATTTAGTGTCTCCCAGTGGCGCAGCTAGGATTGGTGACACTCTGGACGGATTTACCCCCAGCCACCATGGTGTCAACCCCCTTCCCAGCTGATCAGTCATATTTTTAACCGACTTCCAAAAAGGAGAGGAGGTTATCAATTCAACGCGTATATATATATATATATATATATATATATATATATATATATATATATTTTATGTATGTTCACCGATTACTCCGAAACTATCCAACCAATTAACTTGATTTTGGTGTTAAATGAGAGAGCTTGCTCTCGAATTGGTACCACTTCCGTTTAATAGAAATTGGTTCAGTACTTTTTTAGTAATTAGGCAAAAACTAATAAAATTAGTGATTTCTCGCAAATTAGTAGTAATATGGATATTGAATAAACTTACCGATAACCGATGCCGGGATGGCCGAGCGGTCTAAGGCGCTTGGTTTAAGATCTGGTTTTCGAAAGGCAGCGTGGGTTCGAACCCCAGTCCTGACGTACGTGTATACAATAATCTTTTCCGTATTATAATTTTTAAATATATATTTAACAAGTTAAATACTAATTATGCTATTAGGAATATTATGTATTTAACCGTTACCACAGAGTATCAGAGATTTTTTATTAACTCAATACTTTATCAGTGAAAGAGTACTCAAAAAGAGAATAGACTTGCGAAAAGTAACATGACATTGAATAAGTTCCCTGAAGCGAATGAAGTGCGGACAGCCGAGCGGTCTAAGTCACCAGATTTAGTCTCTAGTTTTAAAAGAGAGTGTCGGTTCGAACCTCACTCCTGACATATGTGTATAGAATACATAAAAAATTTCCGTGTTATATACTATGGGTCATTCCAAAAATAAAGGTCCCTTTTGAGAAATTTTTTTTCAAAATTTTTTTCATTTAAAATGAAATAAAAATATCATTGAGAGGGTTGTATACATATTCAAGAGTAGAAAGTGAATATCAGCAGCACACTTTTTTAAAAATATTTATCACTACACTTAGAAACCACATATTGGCTGAAAAATGTCCCCTGTGTTACCATATTTTAAATAATCTTCTCGTTTTTCTTATTAAAATAGAGAATTCCTTTTACAATATTAACACTTTGATATAAATGCTCTTATTCAGTTCCATATAGATTTTTGTTTATGTATATATTTTTTCATGATATAGGCATATTATGTCCCCCGTGTTACCCTTTTTTCATTCTCCCTGTATAAAACTTTATATAACTGGGTAAAAATTACTCTAATATAATAAAATTATAGTAAAACTTATTTATACATATTAGCCAGTGCATATTATAAAACTGATTCATAAGAAAGTTTTTTCGCATTTGCTCTGATAAAGGAAATGTCAGTAACATAGGGGACAATAAAGTAACAAAGGAGACATCCTAATTGAACATAAAAAAAGTAACAATTTTAAAAGTGTACTTATGTATTAATTAAAAAAGTATTTCTGATACAGACCAACAAATGCATTAAAAAACAGGATATTCTGTTGCATTTCATTTCTAAACTTGGGTTTTTTGTCTCTTACAACATATCAACCAATATCATGGTAACACAGGGGACTAGTAACACAGCAGACAAAATTAATTAAATTATCACCTATGTATTACTATTTTCATAGGAACAATATAAAGTTAGATGGAATATTTTCTTTTAACTAAGACTTACAATTTAAATGCCAATAAACTAGAAAATTAATAATTAATTGAAATAAATCAATAGTAACACAGGGGACACACAAAAAACACACCCATCTTCAAAAATCACCTTTACTTTGGTAATATTCTTCAAAATTTAACAAATGAGGAAAATGACTACCTAGGATGAATTCTAACTCTAAAAGTACATGAATGACTGCTGTTAACAACATTTAGCTTGCAAATTCTTATTTTAATAGGAAGAAAAAAGTGGCGGTAACACAGGGGACAAAAATTAAGGGACACAGGAATTTTTCTTATAAAATGAAGAAAAATATTTACAAAAAATATTTAAAGTATATAGGGATAATATAAAGACTACAAAGATATAAAAAATATCCTGAAAGATAACTTAAATGATACATTTAGTAAAAAAAGTAGGGTTTAAAAAGTAGAAATTGCTCTTGGGAGATGGCTTTTTACAGGACACAATTATTATGAAAGTAATTTGAATAACAATAAATGGAATTTATCTCAAATTTAAAAACTGAATTAACGAAAAATATCTTTAAAATATATTTTCCAATATTTAAATTTAATTTTGAAACAAAATTTTAGAAAATATAGCAATACAAAGTGTCGGGACACCAAAGGGTGCTTTATTTTTGGAATGACCCATATATTTTTAAGTGACTTCAAAAAAGGAGAGGATGTTATAAAATCGGCGCGAATGTATTTTTTTTCTATGTATGTTCACCGATTACTCCGAAACTATCCAACCGATTAATTTGTTTGTTGTGTTAAATGAAAGAGGCTACTCTTCCATTGGTACTTCTTCCATTTCATTGAAATTTGTTCAGTACTTTTTTAGTAATTAAGTAAAAACTAATAAAATTAGTGATTTCTAGCAAACTAAAAATAACATGGAAGATGACAAAGCTCGCCGAATGGAGTGCAGTCAGGTGGCTGAGCGGTGTAAGACAGCAGATTTGATTTCTTGTTCTTGAAAGAGATCGTGGGTTCGAACCCCACTCCTGACATACGTGTATGGTTTACAGTGATTTTTCACGTATTATAATTTTTATTAACTGACTTCAAAAAATCGTTAACTTTTAACTAAAAAGAGAAAAATAAACTTTTCTACCAAAAATTGAACCGACTTCAAAAGCTACTGCAAAGTGAAAAATATCTTTTTTACAGAATAGTATTAAGAAATTAAATTAAGAGCGTAGTATTTATCATGCGTATTATTATATTTATGTAGATTAATTTGATTTTTTTAAGTCGGTGCCAGCCAAGCCAAGTTCAAAATTAAAATTAATTATCCAATGCAAATCGTAAAAAAACTCGTAGATACTTGGATGCGTGTCTATTGGAAAATTACATGTAACTTGGCTTGGCTGGCAGCGACTTCAAAAAATCAAATTAATCTACATAAATATAATAATACACAATATAAATACTACGCTCTTAATTTAATTTCTTAATACTATTCTGTAAAAAAAAATATTTTTCACTTTGCAGTAGCTTTTGAAGTCGGTTCAATTTTTGGTAGAAAAGTTTATTTCAAACACAATTGTAGGTTTTTATAACAAATGGCCAGCAAATTTAAGTTTTTAAAGGTGCGTTAAAAAGTTTTTATCTCTTTATATTAATTCACACTAGACTAGTTTCAACTTACTTTATTTGACCATACCATTCCTTGTTTATCTTTTGTCCTCCTGCATATAAGAACCGCAGGAGTGAATCATCACTCGAACCACAGTCCGCATAAATCAATGTGCTGTCTATATGTAGAAGAAAATCCTTCCTTTTAAAATTTGCTTTTGATACCCACTCATTGGATAGGTAGGTTTTTGTTCCCTGGTGCATGGCTTATTTAGATACAACGTTCTATATAAAATTCCACACTCTCAAAGAAAAGAAAACTATTACGTAATGCGCTAGGAATTTTTTTTTCATTTTCAGAATTGTTTTTCAAAATCTTATAAGATTATATATATATATATATAGGGGAAGATGGGGATACTTGAGCCATTTTTTGAATTTTAATTTTTTTAAATTTTTTATAATTTCTTATAATAAAATAAAATATTGAAAACGAAAATTTGATATTTTTTCTTCAACTGAAAACCACTTTCAATTAATTTTGAACTATTTTTCTATGTATAAAAAATGTTTATTTTTTGTTTTACATGGTGGCACAAGTATCCCCATGGGAGGGATACTTGAGCCATGGTGAAGGGATACTTGAGCCACTACGGAAAAATACCTACAAAAGTAAATTTTTTTCGCTTTATTTTTGCACAAACATTTTACAGAATGATAAATTATGAAACATAAAGTCCTTCCAAACCAATTGAGAAAACAAACTTAGTAATACGATCATTTTTTGTCGTTAGAACTGGTTGTCAAATGAGAATTTCAACTTGAGTTATAACGACGGTAGAAACTCCCTCAGTTCAGAGCCATTTAAATTTGGAATCTGCTATTCTTCGGGCAAATTTCATTTTCAAAATATTAAGTGCTTATCCAACAAATATTTTTAGTTTTCTTTCTGGCATATTTTATTAGTAACCAACCATCAATAGAAGGTTTTCTTTTCACATCATCACCATCATTGGCAGAATTTTCCTCTAATGATAATGTCGAACTCATGCTTTTAATTTAGTAGCTGTCGGAATTTAAGCCAAATGTATCATTCTACTATTTCAAACACTTTTTTTGATTTCACAGGAAAAGATTTTGTCTTATTCTTTGGCTCCATGCAGGTAAGTTTGAACTGGGATTTTTGTTGCTTTTCTTGTTTTTTGTGCGCTCTTTTTACCAATTTTTCTTCAATTTTCTTAGTTAAAAAAATTACAGCAACAGAGGTTACGATTTCAATATAAGATATTAATCTTAATATGTTATATTAAAAAATAAATATTTTAATATGTTGGACCTAACTAATTAAAGTATTAGAGATTATAGCCTGTAAAACAGTTTTAAAAAGTTATTTTAATTTAATAAAAGTTAAATTGAAAACTATGTTTACATTTATCTAGACAGGCTATTTTGCTAGTCAAAATGAAAATTAAAATGGATATTTTCATTTAAAAAATATACATTTTTAAACATTTTTAAGTCGTTATTTTTTTAAGAAGGATAAAATAAAATGAAAAATTATTCTCTCTTTTATCCAGAAAAAATCTATTAGTGAATATAAGGAAGGAATTTTATTTTTTGTTTGTTTCTCCTATGTTTAATTTCTAGTGGGGAGGGTTGAGACATGGCTCAAGTATCCCCACTACCACTAGTTTTGTTTCCCAGAGTTTTACTAAATAAAGCATGCAGCTATTAGAACTATTTTAGATTCAAAATACAATTGAAATTATGCTTATTAAATTTATGTATAAAGTTGCAACTT
Organism: Maratus speculifer; assembly: GCA_964019185.1. NCBI lineage: Eukaryota > Metazoa > Arthropoda > Arachnida > Araneae > Salticidae > Maratus > Maratus speculifer. Next base: position 338,596,607 of record OZ025296.1, on the reverse strand, counting down.
TAAACAAAACTTTGATTACAAAAAAACAAATAAACCATGTACCCAAAAATTTACTTCAGATAGGGAAAAGACAACTATTGATCACTATACTTTCAAAATGGTACCAAGATGTGTGATTTCTTTTTTACATGTTCAGAACTATAAATGTGTTAACATATTGGCAGTTTTAGAAAGAAAAATTAACCAACTGTAGAGATAATAGGGGTGGCTCAAGTATCCCCTATGCTCAAGTATCCCCACTCTCCCCTATATATGTGTGTGTGTTTGCAAATAAAGATTGGGTGTGACACCCAGGGCAGACCGCCCTTTCCTCCCTCCCCCCCGCCCCTTTCGCTTACTACGCAACTGGGGTCTCCAAGAGGCGACATCAGGACTGAGTAGGCTTAAATTAGTGGTACCCAACGAGATAGATATAATAGAGTGCGCATGCGGCCGCCATGTTTGTAGAAATTAGAACACCGGCGATGGCAGCCATGGTAAAGGCAGAAAGCTATTAAAAGGCTGATGCCTTTACATTACGGTGGATTGTAAATAAACATTTTGTGTACGTTTTAAGGGTTTATAGGAATTAAACATCGATTAATAATGAATTTTTAATGGATAATAAAGTTAAAATTGGGGTAAAAAACATCCGATTTCTTCTTTTAATGCTTTTATTTTTCTAAATTTCGGGTTCATTACAGTTTTTTCTTGCAGTAAGTTCTAAGTGTTTTAGCGTTTCCTCACGATTAAATCACATAAAGTATCACGTATTAGCATTTATAATGAATAAAAAACTTTTAAATTTCAAATAAAAAAAACACCGAATTTGTTTTCTTTCTTTTCCTTTATTTATTTATTTATTTTCCTGAGTACATTTTAACATAAATGATATATAAAACTAAATTCTTGCACCAAACAGGATTGAAGAGACTTTAATAAACAGTTTTTCAACTTTGCTTACAAAAAATAATTATCGGAATTCAAAAATCGTGCAGAGATAGATCCAGGTAAAATTCGGTCTCTATTTTGGGCCCCTATACAAAATTACATATCATAAAAATGTGCTTTTCATTAATTATTTTATTTTGTTATTTTTTTTAATCGTGTCCTATTTGTTATTAGCTTTTAATAATAGGCTTTATAAATAAATATACATATTTAATATATAATTTAAAACATATATGATGTATATTAATCATATCCTATTTGTTATTTCTTTTTATCAATAATAGATAGTCCAAATTTCTCTGATCACCTCTCCAAAGAAGTTTTTTTTAATTTCTACGTTTTTTGTTAGTATTAACTTTAAATAAACCATTATTAACATAAATTAAGATGTAAATAATTAGATATCAATTTGCTCGAATTGAAGTAAACATATTGCTTTTAAGTCTACATTAAAAAGAAAAAGGAATTAATACCTGATCTATATCATAGTAATATACATTCTAAACTGAAAAAGTTTAGAACATACATTGAAAATATTTATTTGATTAAAAGACATAACTTTACTAAAAACATATTAACAGTATATTAAAAATTTAGGTACTACTGTTATCTCGTCGACCAATTTCGCCAAATTATACAAATTGCCAAACTAACAGCCAAATTATACATATTGACATAATTTTTATTTTAAACAATGGAAAAACAAATAATCAGGAGAATATTAATAAAAAAAAATTTAATAAAAAGTCGAAATAAAAATTATTTAATGACATTTTAAATACGTGAATTGTATTTAATGTCATTGAATGTGATATTCACGATCATCCATTATTGGCATTTAATCTTATAGTTTGGCAAAAATTTTTTGGTCGACGGGATAACCTAGTAGTATCAAAATATATACTGACATTTTCAACTTATTCATCGAGTCATCATTAGATTGTATAATCACTCAATCTATATTCAGGATGTGAAAAGATAATGTATCTTTGCAAACATTTAAACCTCTCAAATAAATTTCAATGGACTCCTTTATTGTAAATAAAAATTAGATCTATAAATTGAACTACTTTCATTAAAAAGTATGTTAGTGCTCTTTTTTTTATTTAGTCTGGACAAAGCAGTATTTCCCTTGGTATATTTTTTGTACGCTAAATGTTCTTTACACCTGATATTTAACTTTTGCTGGGTCATAGCTGTATAATAATACAGTGAAACCTCCAAATAAGGGACACCCATTTGACCGCAACTTTTGTCCCTTAAATAGAGGTGTCCCTTATTCGGAGGTTTCACTGTATTGGATTTTCCCCTCCCTAATAAATAGAATCATATAAATTCCTGAGAGATAATCCCTTCTAATAAAATTGATTTCGATGTTTAAGAGCATCTTTAACTTTGAACAAGGCTTCAGAATGAAACAACCAAAACTTTTTAAAGGGTATACTTTTTACATACTCAAAGAAACTCTGGTAATAATTTAACACCACCCTTTTGATATTAACTTCACTAACAGTTTTATTTTTAGAAGTGTTCATATATATATTATCAAAGGTGAACAGAATTAATCTAATAGTTGACCTGATATCCACTATCAATTGTAATATATTTAATTTTCTCTAATTCACCCCCTAAATTTATATTCAAAGAAATTATAAAAGTGTGATAAATTAGCAATCTAAAAATTAATTTATATGATAAAGGTATGCATGGATTAAAAGATATAATATTTAAATCTGTGATAGGTTTTTTGTAAACAGACAACTTAATTCCCCCCCCCCCCTTTGACACAACTTCTAAAAATGGCAACCTCCCCTTCGATTTCAGTTTGAAAGCTGCCAATGCTCTTCCAATTGAGCCATCACAGACAAATACTGGAGGATTATTTCACCCAACTAATCTTAAGGATCACACAATTTAGTATGATACTTTGGAAGCGTTGACACAACACTTTAATTGTGTTATAAGTTGCACAATGTGAGAACACTTGTTCAAGAAAACATATTTACATAAACATTTTGCTGCAAAAATAGAATCATGGGAGCACAAAATCTCTAACAATGCTGGAACACAACATTATACAGCCATGGAATAGCATATTACATAAGGAATCATTTTCTGTATACTAAAAAAACAATAATTAAACAGATTTTTTATATGCTATACAATACTGTAACTCTTATTAAATATGTAAAGACACATACACAATCCTTTCCAGTAATAAAACTGGATAAATAATTGAGAAAAAAATATTGCACAATGCCAGAACACTTGTTTGGAAATACATATTTACATAAACATTTTGGTGCAAAAATAGAGTAATACGAGAACAAAATCTCTTACAATGCTGGAACATAACCTTATATAGCACTGTAATTGCATAGTAGACAAGGAATCATTTTCTGTATGCTAAAAGAACAATAATTAAACAGATTTTTTTTTATATGCCACACAATACTGTAACTCTTATTAAATATGTACACACACATACACAATCCTTTCCAGTATTAAAACTGGATAAATAATTGAGCAAAAATTATTGCACAATGCGAGAACACTTCTTTGAGAATACATATTTACATAAGCATTTAGGTGCAAAATAGAATAATACGAGAACAAAATCTCTAACAATGCTGGAAAACAACCTTAGTATACAGCCATAGAATAGCATATTACACAAGGAATCATTTTCTGTTTGCTAAAAGAACAATAATTAAACAGAATTTTTTATGTGCTACACACTACTGTAGCTCTTATTATACACACATACACAATCCTTTCTAGTAATACAACTGGATAAATAATTGAGCAAAAATATTGCATAATGCGAGAACACTTTTGTGAGAAAACATATTTACATAAACATTTTGGTGCAAAATAGAATAATGTGAGAACAAAATCTCTTACAATGCTGGAACACAACCCTATATAGCACTGGAATAGCATAGTAGACAAGGAATCATTTTCTGTATGCTAAAAGAACAATAATTAAACAGATTTTTTTATATGCTATACAATACTATAGCTCTTATTAAATATGTACACACACATACACAATACTTTCCAGTACTAAAACTGGATAAATAATTGAGCAAAAATTATTGCACAATGCGAGAACACTTCTTTGAGAATACATATTTACATAAGCATTTAGGTGCAAAATAGAATAATACGAGAACAAAATCTCTAACAATGCTGGAAAACAACCTTATACAGCCATAGAATAGCATATTACACAAGGAATCATTTTCTGTTTGCTAAAAGAACAATAATTAAACAGAATTTTTTATGTGCTACACACTACTGTAGCTCTTATTATACACACATACACAATCCTTTCTAGTAATACAACTGGATAAATAATTGAGCAAAAATATTGCATAATGCGAGAACACTTTTGTGAGAAAACATATTTACATAAACATTTTGGTGCAAAATAGAATAATGTGAGAACAAAATCTCTTACAATGCTGGAACACAACCCTATATAGCACTGGAATAGCATAGTAGACAAGGAATCATTTTCTGTATGCTAAAAGAACAATAATTAAACAGATTTTTTTTTATATGCCACACAATACTGTAACCCTTATTAAATATGTACACACACATACACAATCCTTTCCAGTATTAAAACTGGATAAATAATTGAGCAAAAATTATTGCACAATGCGAGAACACTTCTTTGAGAATACATATTTACATAAGCATTTAGGTGCAAAATAGAATAATACAAGAACAAAATCTCTAACAATGCTGGAAAACAACCTTATACAGCCATAGAATAGCATATTACACAAGCAATCATTTTCTGTTTGCTAAAAGAACAATAATTAAACAGAATTTTTTATGTGCTACACACTACTGTAGCTCTTATTATACACACATACACAATCCTTTCTAGTAATACAACTGGATAAATAATTGAGCAAAAATATTGCATAATGCGAGAACACTTTTGTGAGAAAACATATTTACATAAACATTTTGGTGCAAAATAGAATAATGTGAGAACAAAATCTCTTACAATGCTGGAACACAACTCTATATAGCACTGGAATAGCATAGTAGACAAGGAATCATTTTCTGTATGCTAAAAGAACAATAATTAAACAGATTTTTTTTATATGCTATACAATACTATAGCTCTTATTAAATATGTACACACACATACACAATCCTTTCCAGTATTAAAACTGGATAAATAATTGAGCAAAAATTATTGCACAATGCGAGAACACTTCTTTGAGAATACATATTTACATAAGCATTTAGGTGCAAAATAGAATAATACGAGAACAAAATCTCTAACAATGCTGGAAAACAACCTTATACAGCCATAGAATAGCATATTACACAAGGAATCATTTTCTGTTTGCTAAAAGAACAATAATTAAACAGAATTTTTTATGTGCTACACACTACTGTAGCTCTTATTATACACACATACACAATCCTTTCTAGTAATACAACTGGATAAATAATTGAGCAAAAATATTGCATAATGCGAGAACACTTTTGTGAGAAAACATATTTACATAAACATTTTGGTGCAAAATAGAATAATGTGAGAACAAAATCTCTTACAATGCTGGAACACAACCCTATATAGCACTGGAATAGCATAGTAGACAAGGAATCATTTTCTGTATGCTAAAAGAACAATAATTAAACAGATTTTTTTTATATGCTATACAATACTATAGCTCTTATTAAATATGTACACACACATACACAATCCTTTCCAGTATTAAAACTGGATAAATAATTGAGCAAAAAATATTGTACAATGCGAGCACACTTCTTTGAGAATACATATTTACATAAGCATTTAGGTGCAAAATAGAATAATGCGAGAACAAAATCTCTTACAATGCTGGAACACAACCTTATACAGCACTGGAATAACATAGTACACAAGGAATCATTTTCTGTACGCTAAAAATACAATAATTAAACAGATTTTTTATATGCTATACAATACTGTAACTCTTATTAAATATGTAAAGACACATATACAATCCTTTCTAGTAATAAGACTGGATAAATAATTAAGGAAAAAATATTGCACAATGCGAGAACACTTCTTTGAGAAAACATATTTACATAAACATTTTGGTGCAAAATAGAATAATGTGAGAACAAAATCTCTTACAATGCTGGAACACAACCTTATATAGCACTGGAATAACATTGTACACAAGGAATCTTTTTACTGTATGCTAAAAGAACAATAATTAAAGATTCTGAAACACTTATTAAATACATATATACACATACACAATATTTTCCAGTATAAAACTAGATAAATAGTTGAGCAAGAAATATTGCACAATGTTAGAATACTTATTTAAGAAAACTTATTTACATAATGCTTTTGGTACCAAATTCAGAGTAAAGGAAAGAATAATACATATGCTAGGGGGGTGATAGAACACAACTAGATAAGCACAAATCATCATACAATCCATGGTTAGCATGCATGTTATAAAAAGCTAGAGCGTGAAATATTTGCAGTTGCTGGGAGGACCCCTTTAGCCCATTATGGTTTGCAATTAGATAATGGATTGTACGGTGACTTGAGCTTGTCTAACTGTGTTCTATAACCAAAAACATATGTACCATGAATTTAGAGACACCCTGTATATACACAGGAAAACATTTTTGTATGTTAATAAGGTAATAATCTGGCATAAAAGATAAACACTTATTTAAAAATTAGCATATAAAATACAAAAAGAAGTTTGTGTTGTTATAAAAAAAAACTATTGACCTTTAAATAGAATGAGCTTTGTAAATTTTTGTCGTATTGTAGGGCCCTGGCTTTTTATTGATTTCGACCTGCATACATGGTGAATTCGAATTTTAAAATATTTTTGCAACAGCAATTTCACAAGTTTTGACCAATGAGAGTCATCAGGAGCATCTGTATTGATAACCAAGTGCTCAAAATCTTTAAAAATGCTGGTACCATATGCCAGATGTAAACTCTCCTTGAGAAATCGTGGATAGTGACTTTTTCCGGGTTTTGGTTCATTTCCAAATATGTTTCTGAATACTTTTTCTGCAATCTTTAGAAGATTTTTGATATCCTGGTGGGGATTCTTCAGGCCACCTCTATCTTTAATCGATATTAAGCTTTTGGGATTGCTGTTCTGATCATCAATCAAAAGCACAGTTTTGCAATCACTACATTTTACTTGTTTTAGAGCACAACATTTCCAGAAATGTAGTCAACAACATCTGATGAAAACTTTGTAAGCGGTTCATACTGGCTCACATAACTATGGTCAAAATGTGAATTTAATGTGCAATTCTCATCACTTTTAGGCATTGTGGTTGGTACTAGGTCCAGCATTACTGTGTCATTGGCTTCACAATTGCCAGATGCTTACCTTTCTATCGATTTGTGCCATTAATGTTTTCCTATATGCAGCCTTGAATTGCAAAGGTGAGGGATTATTATTATGGCCTCCTTTGCTTCGAATGGCACAAAAAAATAATTCTAGATGATCTTGGCTAAATTTGTTTGTTAAAAGAAACTTCATCTTTGGAGAACTTTCATCGTTTTTTTTCCAAACATACTCTTTTGCAATATCGGTAACGCTTAATACATCAATTATAAATCCCAAGATACCAATTCTTCGGCCTCCATCAATTATTCTTTTATCCGTTGAATCTTTTAAAGATTGTAAATATGGGATTATTTTAGACTTAAATTCTAAGATTTCTTCTTTATTCTGTTCCCTTATCGAAGATTTGCTTCCTTCACCAAGTGGATGAGAAGAATTAAGGAAGTCAAACAATTTATTTATGTTATGTGTAAATTCTATGGTGGCTTCACAATCTTCAAATCCCTCAATATCATTGTCATGGCAATATTTAAGAGCAGTAGACACAGATTCACTTAGTGTTTGGGCAGCAATGTTGACCTTCATTTTCTGGTTCCACCATTCAATATGCCTTTTTCTAATGCTATTGCCAGCATGAAGGGTTTCTTTTTCTTGTAAATTCTCCAAATCTACAATGTGTTGCCATTTTATTGTACCAGAATCTGATAAAATAACTTTTTTTTCTGCTAACAAATTTCTTGTTAATTTGAGCATATGGGATGGATCTAATATGACATAAATAGGGTGATCTACATCAGGGATGTTGAAAAAATGTTTTGGGTTTTCACCTTGAATATTAGCTCCAAGATTGTTTAGCATACTAATATTAGATGCACAACCATTGCATGTGAGTGCTATGCATTTTGCACCGGTTTCCTCAATTTTTAAAATATATTGCGATGCTAAGTTGGCCCTTACAGTACCAGAAAGACCATTGATAAAGGAATCCATTTATGGCAGTTACCATAAAAACTAAGGCAGATGTTGCAACATCTACGGAGTCATTATCAATGGATCCATGGCCAAGATAACAGTGCCCAACAACTTCTTTTCCATCCCAATCTACTTGTTTTTTCAATGACATCTCATCCACTGTCAAACAGCAAAATAGCTCTCCCTCTTTTGCAATATTTTCAATTCGTTTAAGAGCACATTCTGTGAATCCTGGGCTGAAATCTATTTTTTCAGCCCAACGTCTTAAGGTACTTGGATGTGGTAAATTAATATATTTTCGCAAAAAATCGTACGCTGAAGATGAATAAAAATTCAATGTCAAAGCAAATTTTTTTGCTTCATCCGAGTAATTATTTTTTGCTACAAGTTCTTTCAAAATAGGGCTGAAAGAAGAATTAATTATATCTCTTTCCATTTCTCCAAGTTTATTTTGTAATTCTACAATTACTTTATCTTTCTCTTGAAGGGAAAGTTCTTTTCTACGCACAGCTTGTTGTGCCTTTTTTAAACTTTGTTTGGTTTTTCGATTTTTTTCTAAAAGTGATTCTATCTTTTTTTGTGCATCTAATAAAGCATAATTATGCTCACTTAAAATTGATGTAGAGTTTGAGCCCTTTTGTTTTTTAGTTATACTTGCTGATGAAGTCTGAGCATCATCTGGAGAACTTCTCTTCGAGACTCTGGGTGTACTTTTTTTTTTTTTTTTAAGATGATCAGGAAAATTAAAAATGCTTAGAACAGCATCTGGTTTCAGGAGTTTCTTTCCACTTGTCTGGAAGAAACATCCAGTTTCAAAATGTGTACTACATAAGAATGTATTAGGAGAAGGATCCCATTTTTCTCTCCTCACAGCATCAATCCATAATTTCCTTCTGATTCCATCTTTGGGTAATCTAAGAAGTTATTAAAAAATGTTATACATATTTTATTGATACAGGTTATAAATATTTTTTTAATAAAAGTGGACAATTGTCAAGTTCAAACAAAGTCTTTGTTATGGTTCTATACTCATTTTCTCTTGGGATAGAATTCCCTTCAATACAAGAGCATTCCTTTCAACATTTTAATCCCCTTTTTAGAAAAAAAAAAAAAAAGAGTTCAAATTGAAGATGTTTTTAGATATCTGTTCTAAAAGCTCTACAATACATAGAAGCAGTACTATATTTTAGCTATCTAAGAAGTTGCTTATTTTTGTAAATACGGCTGAAATAGATTTCAGGAAGAATTTTTCCTTTTTATGGATCATTAAACTGATGTGAATAGATTTCAAAATAGTTAAAGCTTCTTCGGTTTTACATAATTATACAATTTTAAAAATAAATAAAATTAGAAAAGGTTGCAAAATATTCTTGTCATTAAAATATATGTTTACAAAAAAAAAAAAAAAAAAAAAAAAAAATCTTGATTTATTGTTGATTTGTGATACGGTGAAATTTCAAAATGTACATTTTTATTAAATACTCAAGGTAAAATTTTTTCTATTCTTTGTTCTAAATTAAGTAGTTTAAACAAATACATTTATACAAATAAAGATTTGCCAAATAAATTTATTACAACTTGTTGAACCAGTAAAACTGTAAATTAATTCTTTTCCTCATTTATGTTTAAAATCATTAAAAAATATGAGTTTATTCTCTTATTCCAAATGCATTAAAATAGCTTGCATTTGGCAATGAAATACTGTGCTTGCGACATCATGTAACAAACTTGTCTTTTAATTAAAACATAAAAATACATGTAAATGTATATATACTGCTTAAAAGATGCATAAAAACATGTAAAAACTCTTCAAAATACATTTAAAGTCCTTTTAAACTTTAAATGTATTTTTAAGTGTTTTTATGCACCTTTTAAGCAGTATATATAATTTACATGTATTTTTATGTTTAAATTAGTAAGCAAGGTGAAATCTGCACTGATTTTGTTTTTAACTCCAATTGCGTTATCTTTTCATGACAAATACTTGCAAGTATTATATTTATTCACAGATTTTCTACAAGGATTATACAGCTAAATTAAACCGATTCTTTACTATGTACATAAGTAATGTCATAAGCATATTTTTCAAAAGATTTTGAATATGCACATGAAATAGATTTTGTTTAGAATGTCAAATTTTTCATAGTTAACTTAAAAATTTAAGATTGCCAAAAAGATTTTAAACTAAGAACACAGAAGCAAAATTTTATGCAAAACATGAAAGAGTAAAGCATTAATTTTTTTTTTTTTTAATATTTAACCAAATGTTTAATATTTAATGAAATAAATGTCTACCAAGCATTCTTAACTCTTTAAAGTACAAAACCTAGTAATTAATTGATTTAAAAGAGAAGTTTCTCAGTTTGACATTGATATGTATACATATTTTTTTTAATGTAAGTTCAGAAACAACACATCCAATTCATGTTAGCTTATTATTATTATTGAAAGAGTTTAAATTTCTAGTATTAATTTGAAAATTCAACAAAAAGAAAAATCTTTCAATTTTAGTGATTTTTACTAAGTAACATATCACAATAGGTTTGGAAAGAAAATCGCAATTAAGCAATTTCCATCATCTTTATATGTTTTTGTTTCTAGGAGTGTAGTAAATAAAACCAAAAAACAATGTTTGAATTGTTAAAAACATTTATGACATAAATAAATAAATAAATCACAATTATGAAGTGTTTGAATTCTGCGATACACTTGCTTCATTTCAAGAACTATATTTTTAATAATAAAAGGATTTTTAGCCTAATACAGAGTAGACCAAAAGTGCCTGATAAATTTTTGAATTTAATATTATAAAAATCAAGTATTTTTTTATTTATTTATTGAGCAGGTTAAAAGATTTATAATTATTAAAAATAACAGAATAAAAAAAAATTAATATTTCAAGACATACCTGAGAAGTCACTGGTGTGAAAATCAGAATAACAGATCTTAATACATGCATACTTACAAAAGAATATCATTTGTAGGACACATTAGTACATATCATTCAAGTAAAGACATCAGGCATCATTAAATAAGAATAAAAATTGGCCAAAGAGATATGTCACTGAGGAATGTGATGTAAAATATACTCGTCAACATGCACTCAGTGACACAATTTTAGCCAGAAGAGCTGATGGAGGACTTGTTAGGATGATAAGAATAGGATTCTGAAAAGAGAAGCAAAGTTTTAAACAAGTTTAAAAAATAAAGATAATGAATTCATGCTAAAGAACTATTAATAAAGATGTACTTTCAAGATAAAACTCAAGCATTATAAGAAATTATTTATACATTATTTTAAGTTATTGATTTTATTCATTTAAGTCAGTAAAATTCTAATAAATTATTCATTATGGATATTTTATAATCAGTTCAATTCATAATTTCCTTTGGATTTCTTCTTTAAATAATAAAAAAAGTAAGAAATATTACACTAACAGCTTATGCAAAGTTTAAATTTAGGAAATATATATATGTATATATATATATATATTGTAAGCTACAGTTAAATATACCGGGTGTCCAGTAAATGACTGACCCATTTTGAATGTAAATAACAAAAAAACTATTTGAGATAAAAATGCGCGGCTTGCTGTATTGTTATTATAATATAAATAAAATTTAAAATATGCACTTTGTTAATGTAATATAATAATATTTAAAATAATATCACAGTCTCAAGACTGAAGAGGGGAAAAGGAGGGGAAATATAACACAGATGGTTCAATCACAAATATTATTTTAAATCACTTTCCAACCAACGTACCCTATTTTTGAAGCTGATTCGAGAGTCGATTCAACATATAGATTCAGATTCGATAACATATAGATTCAGGTTCAGCCGAAAATCTCACATTTATGGAAATTAGAGTCATGTCTGTATTCAAACAGCCTGTTACCGCCAGCGCGATATTTTTTTTCCGAAATTTGAACTTTATTAACAAAGTACATGTTTAAAAATTTATTGATTTTCTAATAACAATGCTTCAAACCGCGCATTATTATCTCAAACCGTTTATTTGTTATTTAAGTTCAAAATGGGTCAGTTATTTACTGGACACCCGGTAAATGTCCTGCAAGGATCTCTGTTGAACTGATTATTTTTTGTAAAAACCAAGCAGTTACAGAGGTCACCCCAAAGAGATTATCTGAATTTATAAGAAAAATAAAATATTCCAATAAATAGGTTAAAAAACACTGATCTTTTTGATATTGCATATACAACATTGTTTTTTAAAGAACTTATTACTTTCATATGGAATCAACAAATCATTAACTATTTATTCTTTCTGCAACATATTAATGTCGCAAAAATGATAATAAAGACAAATAGCACAAAAACTTAAAATATATACATTATGCAAATTTTTGTTTTAAAGACCGGTAGCAGATTTATTAAATCAAGTTGAGCGGATTGATAAAACTTCACTGGTAATTAATCTGTTTTTCCATCAAAATATAGTTATTTAGAAATAATTTAAAGTACCTTAAAAGTTTTGTAAGTTAATCGAGAGAATTATCGCAATAAAGCTTAAGATGTAAACAAACTCTCATCATTTTGTTAAAGGGACAATTGAAAAGAAAATTTTAAATAATAAATAATAAAAAAATATTTTGAAATAACTTACCTATGAAAAGTAATTCCCGAATCTTTCTGGAACCTATTGGTGCAATTGTAAGCACTACAAGACGTAGGCATAATGCAATTTAATATTTAAAATATTACAATTTTGCGTACTGAATAGCAAAGCAAGATCTGTGTTTTGCCTTTATCCGTCGCTACTCTAATCGCTTCAATTCTCTTCACAGTAAAAACATAGCGCGAGCACTCTATTACATATACCTCGTTGGTGGTACCCAAACTTTGTTGGTATGCGACCCACCTTCCAGTGAAAAAAAAATTTTGCGACCCACTCAAGATAAAATTCTGTATCAGTACAGCAATTTTATTACGATCTCTTTACGCTCGGCTATCCTATCCTACGAAAAACGCAAATTTTCGTACGGAAGATACATTATCAACTAAAACAAGAAGTAGTAATCTCAATGTGTGTAAGTGAATAGTAATTAAAACAATGCACAAACAACAAAGATAGTTAAAAATACGTTTCATTATTATGAAAACATAACTTTATAATCAATGAGATTTCTGGTACTGGTGTATACCAATGTGGGAACATATATTAACATGCAGTTTGTCTCACAGTACTTGTGCTTCAAAAACAGCAAAGTAGAAAAAGCATGTTCTCATAAACACAAAGTGTTCAATTTCATCAAGGACCTAAAAGCTGATTTAAATATTTCTATACATTCTCTTCCCTTGAAATATTAATAAAGGAATTATCCCTTGAAATATTATTTCCTGTTGAAATTATATCTTTTTAAACAGATGAAATAAAAGATACATTTTGAAGACAAACCTCGATTGTTCCGCGACCCACCAAAACAGCTGCCGCGGCCCACCAATGGGTCGCAACCCATAGATTGGGAACCGCTGGCTTAAATAAATCATTTCATTATAAAGAAATATATGGAATTAAGTCACTTCTTTCATGTAGATGGCAGCACTATAGCACTAAAAACAGCCACCAGATCTATTTGCTTTTAAAAATAGACGAATTACAAAAATATGTATCGAGTTCAACAGAACAAAACCAGGAGAGCAAATTTTGAAACAGATATGCTTATAGTTTGCTGTTTGTTCTTTCTTTTAATAAACAGTATAAAAATGAAATAAATTGAGTTAAGAACTTTTTGTCTGAGAACCCCGCTCGAAAAACATTTTTCAAATATATCAACATGAAACTGATGCAGATGACTTATTAAAAATCCAAAAGTTCAATTTGAAATTGCTCATTCAAAATGAAGAATCGAAAACGGCTCACGCATTTTTCGATCAAACAATCTAGCCCACCCCAAAACCTCCCTGATTACCCCCATTTGAGATACTTTTTTAACATACGAACATAAAAGGAAAACAGAACTAAAAATTGTCTTCGGTAAGAGGATGAGAGGGGGGAGGAGCAACGGGTCAAAGCTCCTCAGGCGAAAAGCTCTTGGTCCCCTTTTGCTCTTTGTATTTCATTATTTTAAATAATTGGAGAAGAATAAATTTTATTTTTGTTCCATCAAGATCATGAGTAATAAAGAAAATTTCGTTAATTAAAATTGAAAATTCACAGAGTGGTGATTTCTCCTCCTCCACCCCGTTTCTGTTTGTGCCCATAACTACAAATGTACAGTCCGAAAAAGAAACTAGTATGTTGTGGCCATCACAAAACTTTCTTCTATCCTGTTTTGAGTCTATCCTGTTTCTTCCACCTGTTGTGAGATTTATACCAAAATGTAATCAGCGTCTAATTATGTTATATATTATAGTGTACCAGAATCTGAAATTTCATGAAGTTCTCTGCATTAGTTCTTGAGATATAACTATCGCAAAAAACGTGCAAGATGTAGCATGGCAGAGTCACCTATTGGGCAATTCACACAAAACCCTAATCAGCGTCTATGTATCTCAAGGTCTCCCGGAATCTGAAGTTTGGTTAAATTCTGTGAATTAGTTCTTGAGATATAGCTATCGTGAAAATCATGAAAAACGTAGCATAGCAGCGCCACCTGTTGTGAGGTTTATACCAAAATGTAATCAGCGTCTAATTATGTTATATATTCTAGTGTAACAGAATCTGAAATTTGATGAAGTTCTCTGCATTAGTTCTTGAGATATAGCTATCGCAAAAATCGTGCAAAATGTAGCATAGCAGCGCCACATATAGGGCAGTTCAAATGAAAACCTTATTAGCGGCTATGTATCTGAAAGTATCGCGGAATCTGAAGTTTGGTGAAATTCTGTGCATTAGTTTTTGAGATATAGCTATCATGAAAATCATGAAAAACGTGGCATAGCAGCGCCACCTGCTGGCCAATTTACACCAAAACATAATCAGCGTCTATGTATATCAAGGTCTCACAGAATCTGAAGTTTGGTGAAATTCTGTGCTTTAGTTCTTGAGGTATAGCAATCTTGAAAATCATGAAAAACGTAGTATAGCAGCGCCACCTGCAGGCCAATTTTCACCAAAAACCAATAGGCACTAATTCATATCAAGGTCTAACTGAATATAAAATTTTATTAAATTTCGAGCTTTAGTTCTTGAGATAGAGCGCCCACAAATTATTTGTCACATACAGACAGACACACAGACAGACAGACAGACAGACAGACGGACAGACTCACAGACAGACATTTTCTAAAAATAGTCAAAACGTGTTCAGGACCTCCTAAAACGTATAAATCCGTCGAAAACCGGAAGTCGAAAATTTTCATGAATCCAATACTTTCTTCTTGTAAAGATAGAAGAAAGTAAAAAAAAGCGCACAATATCCCGCGTATTTTATCGCTAAATTATCGCAGGAAGATCGGAGAGGTACCGTCCAACTGGGAATTGTTTATAGTTTGTGAATATTAATACAATTCTTAAAATGGGAACATGCGCGTAGCCAGGGGGGGTGCCCTGGGTGCCCGGGCACCCCCCCCCCCCGCTCGCGCAGATCTAAGATTGATTTTTTTTTTAAATCAAAATTTATAAAAGAAAAAAGAAGAAAAATGTAAGCAAAGTTAGTTCAATTAGTTAATCAAAACTATCAGTTTATGTTTTGAAATGTGATAAAAGAAGAGACCTTGATTCTTTCTTTTTTTCTTTCTAAGAAAATTATTTTATTCATCTTTCTCAAAGCTAGAATATTTACTACAACCTGTATTAATCACAGTAAATCAAAAAAATTGGTTTTATAATCCCAACTTGATGTCGTTTCTTTATGGAATTTTTTCAACACATTTCTATTGCATGCATATTTCCATAAAAAATTAGAGTAAATTCTCGACAAGGATAGAAATTACTATTTATACCTTTGCTTTTGTTATCTAAAGTCTAGATAGGAGCCAAAAAAAAATTGAAAGGAAATACAGATGTGAAACGATAATTCCACCATGTGATTAGCCTGGAGAACGGAGGGGGTGGAAGGTTGTACAAATTAGAGATGAGACAGGCTCAGCCCCAGCACGAAAGCCCGAGCCCAAACCCGGGTCCGAAGCGGGCACGGGCTCTATTTTCATTTTAGTATTCGGGCCCGGAGGGGGGGGGGGGCTCGGGCTCATTCTTTCTGAGAATTAAAAAACATTTATGTGTAGAAGAGATTGAAAGAACTACTATTTTCCTTTTAAAATGATTTATTCTTTTTCAAGTCATTTCAGTGTTATTTTGATCAAAACGAAAGAAAAATAAAAATATTTTTTTTTTATGTTTCAATAGTTGATTGTTGCTTCAAAAGAAAATTTGTGATGTATGGAGATTTATGTCTACTGCATTTCCGTAGACGATTAATTGATAAGGCGCCTATCAAAATATGAGCATTACCCTCTGCGTCGATCGTGTAACCTGTGGTTTTTTTACGACTACACCCCTGAAGATGTACACATTTTATAGGAAATTGAAAGCGTTTTTTGATTCTTCAGCATACAAATAGTAATTTCTATAAACTCTATCCATTTATTCATTACACTTCTTTAATATGTCCATCAAATTTTCTTCTTAAAGGACAAGAAATATGGGAATCATTTTAGGTGTGAAGGATATTTTTATTTGATAGCAAATTGCTCTTTTCATAAGCTTGAATTAAAATTTTTATTTAATAGTTAATTTTATAAGAAAATTTTAAAAATGGGATATCACATTTGAAACAATTTTAAAATATCATTAAATCTTTTATTTATTTATTTTTGTATACTTTTTGTATCGGGCTCGGATCAATGGCGGATCTAAGGGGGGGGGATGGGGCGATCGCCCCCCCCCTTGGGCCCATAAAGGTTTTCAAACCAACATGAGAGATCTTCATGGAATAGGACTTAGGCTGAAGGCCAAGGTCGGCACGGCGCGGCCCGTCCCGGTCCGCGCCAATTCATGAATCAGGCAGTGGCGGATCTAAGGTGGGGGGGGGGAGATGGCGAAGGGGCGATCACACACCCTAGGGTTGGGCTGGGTCAGGTTTTCTGACTTTTAGAGCCGGGCATTATCCTGATCTTTATTTTTTATGATGATTTGGGTCGGGCCAGACTTGTTTTTCTTCCATGTCGAGCCCTACCTGGAGTCATTCTTCCTAAATGTCTGTATTAGAGAAGAGACAGTGACTGGACCCGGACTCATTTTTTTCTGAAACCTATAAATTTTATTTATCAATGGATAGAAAATATTAAAAGAACTTGCCTCTCACCCCCCCTCCCCCCCTTAAACATTACTTGCTCCTTTTCAAATCACTGTTGACATTTTGATTAGAATGAAGGAGAAGCAGAAATTGTGTTTTTTTTCTATTGTAGCTTTAGAATGCTATTTTAAAAGTAAATTATTAGTCTCTTCTACAAACCTATTTTAGCCATTTCCGACGATGTTCTGGCGCCAACAAAAAAGCGGGAATAATGATTTTGTCTGTAATTTGGTTTTTGTCTGTAGCAGAGGTTATTTTGTAATAGGGTTGTTTATTATCATTATTATTTAGACATTTAATGCAAAGGGGATATTTTCTTCGAATTTTAGTTTGCTTTTGGCGCATAATTTAGATTACTATTGTACAAAGCGTACATAGGTCGTAATCGCTTTTCATATAGAAATAATTTTAGTGATTGTTGCTTTTTTGTGAATTCTGATGATGCTGAAGCTGTTACTCTGCAATTTACGAAGTCACTTTTGGTCGTAAGTAAATTTAATTTCCATATTATTCCGATAGAAAGAAATTGAGCAGTGTTTCCTTTATTCCTGTAAAAGCATCGTAATTTAAAACTTTTAATTTAATGTTATTGTCTGGGTCACGCCTACCCAAAAGATTGTTATGAGGAATGAAATGGTTATAGTTAAAAATGTGCACTTTTTATAGAAAATTGACACATGTTTGATTTGACAAATAATCTATAATAATTTCTACAAGTTCCATGCATTTATTCATGAAACACACTTCATTAACATGTCCATAATATTTTCTTATTAAAGGAGACAAAATATGAGACTTTTTTTATGTATAAAGTACAATTTTATTTTATACCAAACTTTATTTTATATACTATTTTTTACTAAACGATTCGTGCAATTCTTCACTCCGAGCCCAATTCGGGCTGGCATCTTATTTATTATTCGTAAAAAATATATTTATGTTGCACATTTGTTTAGCGAAATCTTAAGAAATGCATTTTTTAAAATTTACTTTTCCTCGTATTGTACAGCATTACTATTATGATTTATATTATAAGTAGAAGTTAACCCGACCCGCACCAAAAAAGAAGTCATCCGGACCCAAACGCAACCCACAGCAAAAGAGTTTAACCTGACCCACTGCAAAAAGTATAAGTCAAATGGACCCAAATGCGAACCACAGAAAAAGTATTAGTTACAACTTGGTGCGAAAGGGTGGGGGCGGTCGCCCTGGGTCCGGAAATTTAAACGACGTCAAATTTATTCTACCAACGTCATTTTTGCCTGTCACAAGAAAATTAGTCTGGGGGGGGAGGGAGCAAGCTGAAGTTTTGTCCAGGCGCAGTTTTCTGTTCACACGTCCCTGATTAGTTAACACGACCAGCAGAAAAAAGTAGAAATCAAATGGGCCCAAACCCGACCGCTTGAAAAAAAAGTCGACCGGACCCAAACCCGACCCGCAGAAAATATAGAAGTTAACCGGACCCAAACCCGACCCGTAGTGAAAATATTAGCCCTGACCCGCGCATAGGATGCGAGTCTCTCAATTTTTAAAATCGCCCTCCCCCCCCCTTGAGGACTCTCCAGATCCGCCCTTGGCTCGGATGGTCTCGTGCTCCAATGTACTAAAAATCTTTCGGGTGCGGGTTTCGTACAAATCTGTGCTTCCTCTGAAAATAAGAAATGATGCTACGCAAAATTCAAATTAATATGGAGGTTGGTTCGTTGGTTTGCTAAATTTCGTTTTTTGGGATCATATTTTGACATTCGTACGGGCTCATTTTTAATAACGGGGAAATTTTATTTATTCATGAGTAAAAAATATAAGAACTATTTTTCACTTTAAATTGCGTACTACATGTTATTTCAATGCTACTTTGATCAAAATGACGGGGGGAACTAAAGTCGTGCTTATTTATTTTAGTATTTTATTGCTGTTTGAAATGAAAACTTGTGATAATTACAGATTTATGTTTACGGATATCTTATTTTTATATCTATCATGTTTTATTTATGTTTATATATCTTTTTCTTATCCATTAGCAGCGTCGTGCGAAAGGGGGAGCGTATGGGGCAGCTGACCCGGCGTGGAATTTTATGGGGTTTTTACACTTTTTCAAATTTATACTACCAACGTCATTTTTGGCTGTTACAAGAAAAAGTTGGGTGGAGGGGGCGCCAAATTGTAACTTTGCCCCGGGAGCAGTTTTTTCTTCGCACGCCCCTGTCGATTAGATTTAGTTTTAAGCAATTTCTCATCCTTCCTCACGCAATGAAAAATTGCGTTTGGGTCCTTTTTAAAAGAAGTTCTACACAACTATACCTTCCGCAAAAAACCTGTCTAAAACGGAAATTTGATAGGTTTTATGGGGTTCCGTTTTATTAAATAAGATATTGTTTGTACCCAACATGTTCAGGTTAAAAAATTTGGGCACCCCCCCCCCCCCGTTCAAGAGGCTGGCTACGCCTATGGGGAATCGTCTACATATTAAACTAAAACTTTCTCCTATCGTATACATGTAAATTATTTTTGAAAAATGCAGCATAACAGCGCTACAGGTTAGGTGATATACATCAAAATCTAGTCAGCAAACACTTAAAGTTAACTTCTAACTTAGTCTGAAGTTTGATGAAAATCCGTGCATTAGTTTCTGAGATAGAGCTATAAGGGAAATCTTAAAAAAAAATAAAATAAATAAAATAAACCTGTATAACAACGCCACTTGTTAGTAGATGTACACCAAAAAATGAGGTACTAACTGAATCTGAAGTTTGGTGAAAATCCATGCATAATTTCTTGAGATACAGTTATTGCGAAATCGTAAGAAATGCAACATAGCGGCGCCACCTGTAAGGCAATTTACACCAAAAACTGAACAACATTAATCTATATCACGGACTAACAGAATCTCAATTTTGATGAAAATTTGTACATTCTTCTTGTGATAGAGCTATTACAATAACTTTGAATAATGCAGCATAGCAGCGCCACCTATTGAGCGATTTGCATCAAAACGTAATCAGTTTTTATTTATATCAAAGACTAACTGAATCTAAAATTTTATGAAAATTCGTGCATTAGTTCTTGGGATAGAGCCAGTGTTCTCGCTGTCGCTCGCCAATGCGCCAAATTGCGACTAAATTCTTCATTTGGCGAGTAAACAAGCGATTAGATTCGCCAAATTGCTAATACTCAATTTTTGCATTTTTTTTTTCATTTTTCATACATATATATATATATATATGTATATTTAATATATACCTATTTTTTATATTTGTAGTGGACAGCTGAAATTAGATTAATAACAATCGTTGTCGCAATTATAAAAACTTAGATTATTTTAGAACATATTGAAGAAAAAGGGGTACATTAAAGGATTAAAGATAATTTTTTTCTGCTACACGGCAAATCTATTTGGCTAATACTTTTTTCATTTGGCGAATGTTTTTTATTTTTAATTAGCCGAATTACTAACGTTGATCAAATGTCAGCGAGAACACTGGATAGAGCTATTGCAATAATCTTGAATAATGCACCATATCACCGCCACCTATTGAGCGATTTGCATCAAAACGTACTCAGTTTCAATTTATATTAAGGACTAACTGAATCTAAAGTTTTATGAAATTCCGTGCATCACTTCTTGAAATATTGACTGTAGAAATTCTTAATATTGCTGCATAGCAGCAACACCTGTTGAGCAGTACGCACCAAAAACTAATCAGCTCCAGTTTATATCAAGGTCTAACTAAATCTAACGTTTTGTAAAATTCCATGCATTAGTTCTTGAGATAGAGCATCCAAAAAAATTTTGTCACATACAGACATACACAGTGACAGACATTTTCTAAAAATCACTAATCAGATTTTCTAAAACGTACAAATCTATCGAAATCCGGAACTTGAAATTTTTTATGAATCCAATACTTTCTTCTTGTAAAGACAGAAGAAAATAAAAATTGTACCAACTTTCAATTCTCAAATAATAACAGACACTTTTGAGTGATTTTTTTTTTTTTTTTTTTTTTTTTTTTTAACAAAGAAACTTGGAAGTTGCGTTTTCAAATTCATATTTAATTGTTATTTTTTTTATGAAACATTATCTAAAAATTCTCAATAGAACTTAAAGCCTGGTAGCTAGAAACGTTTTGAAAGATTTAAAGATACTAGCAAATCTTATCTTTTTACTTTCTTCTATCTGTACAAGAAGAAAGACCTAGATTCGTGAAAATTTCCGACTTACACGGATCTACATATTTTAGGAATCAAAAATATCGATAAACATGTTTTTACAAAATGTCTTTGACTCTTATCTTTCTGTATGTCACACAAATTTTGTGGGCGCTCTATCTCAAGAACTAATTCACGGAGTTTAATGAAAATTTATATTCAGGTAGTCCTTAATACATATTGGTGATGCTTAGATTTTTGCATAAATTGCCCAACAGGTAGTGCTGCATTTTTCACGATTTCTGTAGTAGCTGATGTATATCAAAAACTAATCCACGAATTTTCATCAAACTTCATTTCAGTTAAATGGCATCATAAGTTTTTGCTGATAAGGTTTTGGTGTTAATCACCCAATAGGTGGCGCTACTATGCTGGATTTTTCATGAATTTTCTCAATAGCTGTATCTCAAAAACTGATGTATAGATTTTCATCAAATTTCAAATTCAATTAGACATTGACGTGAGTTGTTGCTGATTAGGTTTTAGTGTAAATCATCCAACAGATGACGCTGCTGTACTGAATTTTGCAGGATTTATACGATTTTAGCAGTAGTCCTATGTCATGAACCTATGCACGAAATTTCATACCTTTAGAATCCTCATAATGGGCATAGATTGGCATTTTTGTAGGACACTGGTGATAGCGAAATTTGAAATATTATTATGTATACGATAAAAGAAAACTCTCACATTTACACATGTTATTTTTTTTTTTTTTTTTTTTTTTTTTTTTTATTAGCCTCCGATGCTATTTCTTTCAGACAAGCTAAAAAATGTCGTGTCATCAGCCCTGAGTTTTCTACTCAACCGATTTTGATAATTATTTTTTTAAATGAAAGCTATTTATTTGTAGTTGTGCCCATTTTAGTTATTTTATTTTTAATTTTAAAGGCTTTTTCATGACATTTCTTCAAAATGGTGGCAACACAGTTTAGCTTTTCTCTCGATAATAAAAATTTATTTTCCAAAATGATTGCGTATAATTATGAACTAACTAAGGTAAAAAAATATATTTACTGAGAAATAATATTAATAATGTAAATAAAATAACAGAAAAAAATTTATGATAAAAATTAATGTCTAAATCAAAATAAGAAAAATTTCAAAGGAGGAAAATGATGTCATTTAGCAACCAGATAAATGGGAATTACAATATTATTACGGATGCCTTTTTCATATTATTAATAACAGTAACTTTTAAAAAACATTTGAAGAGAAAATGACGTCACTGGTTGAATCATCTCATTTTTACTCATAAAGATATGTACTACTCTGTTATCCCGTCGACCAATTTCGCCAAATTATACAAATCGCCAAACTAATAGCCAAATTATACATATTGACATAATTGTTATTTTAAATAACGAAAAAACAAATAATTTGTAGAATATTAATAAAAATATTAATAAAAAGTCGAAATAAAAATTACTTAATGACATTTTAAACACATGAATTCGTATTTAATGTCACTGAATGTGACATTCACGTTCATCCATTAATGTCATTTAATCTTATAGCTTGGCTATAATTTTTTGGTCGACGAGATAACCTAGTAGTACCTGATATTACATTTCAATATTTCTTTTCATTGTGGACACTGAGATTGAGATTTTACTTTCCGATGACTTCAGTTAGTAAAAATAATGTCACAGTAATTTTTTTTTTTTTTAATAAAACTATTTTTTGTGAATGCATATAAATTAAAATTTCTGGATTTCGCCGGCACTCAGATTACAATTTTAACTGAAGATGTGCGAATATTTGCATGCAAAATTGTAACTGGCAAACTTGACATTAAGTTTGTAAATATATTTATTATATATTGATTCAATAATGTAATTACTTTTGCCTTTTTTTTAAACCAAAATCGATCGGGTCTTTTAAACATTTCTTTCGTCGAATTCGGCGTGATTCCACTCGTTTTATTGTTAAATTGCGTTTCCTTTTACTCAGAGTCTATAAAAAAGCGTTTAAACTAAAGAAAAAATCCGTTTTTGATGAATCTAGTCAATGAAGAAGTAGCACGTCAAATTGTATCTCTTTATTATTCCGCAATTCCAATGTCTCAGAGAGAAATTGCTATTCAATTGGGTATTTCACGCCGTTCTGTTTGCTATTATATTGATAAACACAAGAAAAATGAAGTTAGTTCATTGCAATCTAAACGGGGTGGCCCTTCTACCTATATCGATTTTTTTTTCCTAATCGGAGGCGAAACTGAATTCTGCAATGGCAGAATCTACATTCAACTTGTTTTTTTTTTTTTTTTTCCTTTGCGGTGCCGGAAGATGTTATTTTGTTGGGACTATAAATTGTTTCTGACTCCTAAATTCGAGCTTTTAAACAAAGGATCTTACATTCTAACTATTTATTTCTAATATGGAGAATTCCATCAAGTATTGCAGATTACCAATTCCACTTTTAAACATTCATCCTGAACAAAATTTCTACCAGCATCATACCTCACAATTGAATATTGAACTAGTCAGAAGTGACAATTCCAAATCTTACTTCTTTCGCATTACATGCTAATATTTCGAAAAATCTTTACTCAAGATTATTGTCTGAACTTGTTTTTCTGTTACACAAATGAAAATCGCTATACTTGTTGGCCACCGTTATTTTCTGAAAGCTTGCTTCGGCTTATTCAGTTGATGAGATATCTTTTCAATGAAATAAGTCACATTTTTCCGTTCTAAAATACTGGTAGCGAAAAATCGTTGTATGTAACAGACAAACAATTTCGCATGGAAATAGCCTCAAGTTATAATTCTTTAGCATTCATTTCAATGTACACAAACTTTTTTTTAATCTTAAATTTCTGTTTCATTTAGCTAATCAGAGTAAAAATGTTTTAACCTTAATCATAATCTATATGTAGGTATAAGAGCTTGCCTTGGCTGACTCATAATATACGCACAGCTGAATATAAAACTACTGAATACTAACCGCTGAATTTAAAAGTTTTGAAAATTGGAAAAAAAACACACTTCTTATGACATAAGTGAGCACTAAGAAATGATTTTTGAAAATTAACCTTCCTCCCCCCCTCAAGGGTAATTGGCCATATCTCAGCAGCAGTTTTAGGTAGGAGCATGAAATTACAGAAAATACATTTACTTAAAAATTAATTTAACAATAATTAATTTTAATAATTTAATATTTAATATTTTGTTTTAGCGGTTTTAAAAATCAACCTTCAAGGGAGGTAAAGGGGGCTCAAAACTTTTGTTCTCAACATTTTATTCTATCCTACCAGCCATATTGCGTAAAAACTTGAAATTCCAGAAAATAAATCTACTAAAAAAAATAAGTACATGTTTCAGTGATTTTAGACCCCCTCCCTCCCCATTAAGAGTGTTAAAATGGGATCGAAAATTTTAGAACATTTCACCATATCTAAGAAAATCTCAAACCTTTTCAGAAATCTTCATGTGACATACCATCGGAAAATCCTCGGACCACTCTTTCAAATTATGAAGCTTTCATCCTCCCTCATCGCATTACCCCCTCCCCCGCTCTCCAGATGGTTAATTTTCTAACTCAGTTCCTAATCAGGCAAAAGCGAGATTCGACTTCATTTGAAGGCTTCACCGAAAGTGAAACTTCTCACAGGCTTTCGATTACTTAGATCTATTTTGACCGCAGACATTTAGAGGACATTCCCCACTCATGTGGGATGAAAATGGATATTTTCTTGTGACATATCGTTTGAAAGCTTTTGGCCAGCGCCATGCGAAAGAGGAGGGGTATGAAGGAGGCGGTCGCCCTGGCATTCGCGGTTTAGGGGGAGCCAAATTTATACTACCAATGTCATTTTTGGCCTGTTACAAGAAAAAGTTGGGGAGGGGGGCGCCAAATTCTAACTTTGCCCCGGGTGCAATTTTCTCTTTCACGCCCCTGCTTTTGGCCTGTGGATTACTAAGCACCGGCTCTTCTCTCTCCTTTTAACTCATTTTTTCATCACTAGCGGATTTTTCTTTTTCTTTTAATTTTTAATTTTTTTGGTACTACCCCATACAATCCTGATATACTCATAATCAACGCACAGCCGAAATTACTGAACTTAAAGGCATGAAAATTAGATAAAACTTTTTTTAGAACGTAAAGTGGGCAGTGAAGAAGAATTTTTGAAAATCCCCTTCTCTAAGATGGTCCAAAGTGGTGTCAAAAATTTAGAACATGTGGCCATCTCTCAGAAATCTTAATAACCTCAGTTAATACCACATTTGGGCAACGCGGGCGAGTCTGCTAGCATTCAATAAAATCAGTATTTTTCGTTATTCTGTTGTACATCAGCTGTTTGAGAATCGCCAGGACACCTGGATACGAATTGTCGGTCGCTGCATGAACAGTCGATGTGCAATAGAACTATGAAAAACCGAGCAAAATCTCTGTCACAGCGTCTTCTTTCGCCGGATTGCTAGCAAATACACATAAGAATTGCTGGTCATAGCCAAATAGATATGCAAAAAATTTGGTTTAATAGTGTTCATAACTTCATACATTTTCCTAAAGTACAATAATAATATATAATATAATATACAGGGTTTTTTTCTTTTTTTTTAACTGACGCTATTTAGGGCTATTTATGCTCTCTATAGCTCATTTTAATAACCGCAACTGCTTTAAAATTTATAAGGGAACTAATGAAACCAAGGGAAAAACGATTCCAAGAAAAAAATTAGCTCAAATGACCACCGATAGAGAGAAATGTTGCGCTGTGGTAATTTATGCAACTGAGAATTAGCATAAAATACTGGCAATAAATGAAAATGCGCATTTTTGCCTCGAATTTACGTCCAATTCCTAGTCAGATTAATGAATATGATGAATTAAACATGGCATTTTATCCAAATTATTAATTTTGTCTGTTTCTGTTTTTTTTTTTTTTTTTTTTAATTTTTTTCCTACTATTTCTCACTATCGGCAGTGATTAGAATTTTTATTTTGTTGTTACTGTTGTTGAAATATTATTTTCCATGGTTTTCTTAGTCCATTTATAAAACTTTGTGTTATTCCAGCAATTAGAACGAACTACAGGCGATTCTGAATAGCGTCAGTTAAAAGAAAAAAAACACCCTGTATAATAAATAGTATTCCCAAAGACCACATTGGCCCAAGAATTTTGGCGAAGAAAGATTCGGTTTATTATATGTGTGAATTGTAGCTTTTACTGATTTACAAATAAATTTGTTTTCAAATTGCGGTGTCAATCATTAATTTCAACAATTTAGCAATGGTATTGCTTTGCAGCTCAAAGAGTTAAATAATTCATACATTGGAATTCCCATCTCCCACCGAAACCGAATCCTAATGATGCATTTAACAAATTGAACCACGAGTATTGGGGTTCAATGTTTTATAATTGTTTGTGATTCGTATTCACGGTTGAGAATACAATTAATTTTTTAATTGAACCGTAACAGATACTTTTTCCGGGATAAGTTGAATTTTCTGAATGCAGCTTAAAATGATGCCTCTACTCTAAACGGATGAAATCGTTAAATTACACCTGGCATTTAAAAAAGGACTGAAAATCTGCCAATCAAATTCACTAGCACATGGATATTATTAAAGAATTAATAGAACTAGATTTTTTTTTAATTATACAACATATCAATTTATTACATATAGTTATTTTAACTATATGAAATAAATTGATTTTAAAGTATTTAATGTCCTTATTATAGAAACAAAGAGATATTTTCCTCTCAGATCAAAGACACTTCAAAACACGCACTCTGTTACACTTCAGTGCGTGGGAAGACGATTGCATTTTTGCTAAACCCCGCGCTTCCCAATCTTTATTATTATTATTGTTGTTGTTGTTGTTGTTGTTATTGTTGTTAACTATTTGGAAAATAGTTACTGACTGTCCTTGGTAGAGAATCGGGAAATCCGAAGCCTATCTGAATTCCGCAACTTATTTTATTTTATTCGTTTTCTAATTGGTCCATGTTTAATGTGCAAAAATGGAATACTTCAGTTTTTTACTGTTTTCGTTTTCTGATTTGTTCATGTTTGATGTGCAGAAATACAATACACTTCTGTTGCGACGATGACAAAAAAAGTATTAAACAAAGCTACAAAAAATTAATAACTTAAAAACAAATTGAGATACAGCTTTGAAACGAACTGCATTTAAAAGTACATTTTTTCTCTATACGATGGTATAAAAATTGAAAATTTATGATGTTCATGGTTTTACGTAATATAGAACTCTGTTATTAGATAAACCACGTTTTGGTCATCCTAAAAATTATGTTTATTATTATTATTATTATTATTATTATTAATGTAGAATTTATTTATAAGTCTAAAATCTTTGGAATCTAAATCTTTGAAATATGCAAATCTAAAGTCTTTGAAAATATAATTTTCCAAATATCGTTGTAATTTTTTAAATTACATTTTTTTTTTTTTTTTTTTTCATTTTGAAGTACGCCCATTTCTTATGAACACGCCCTCTTCTACTACACGAGATAACGCAAACTTGCTTTTACTTCCCCATCATACGTAGTATAGGATAGGTTTTGCAATCGTTTTGAAACATCATTAAAAAAAAAAAAGACGGATTTGCACGTTTCAGACACTGGAGATTACGAAAAAAGATATTTTTAGAGGAAAAAAAAAAATGCCGTCCGTCTGTCTGTATGTAAACACTCTATCTTCCGAACAAATGGAGATGGAAACTTGAAATGTACTTAGTATATAAGAATTTTGGTATGTACTTAGTATATAAGAATGAGAAGAAACCTATTTAACCCCTTACGTGCCGAGAAAACTTACGAGATTCACTCCCCAGTGCCACTGTCAGTGGCCTTACAAAATGGGGCGTGGCTTAAGAGCGTGCGAACTCTGTAAATAATCATTGAGAGATAGAAGATGTTCCATTCAATTTTTAATTTTTGTGTAGTGACATCAAAATAGCAATGCAATAGAAAGGCGAAAAGTGAACGGCAAACCAAACAATATTTTCTCTAAAATAAGAGTGATGTATAGAAAAGGGCGGAGCCTTGTCCGATATGGAAAAAAATTCGCTTGTATTTTCACGTCACTAGCTCAGTGTGATAGCCTTTATGAAGGTAGTTCCTTCTACCCCTTCTCCTCTGAAATAGGCCAGTCTTTCAAAAACACCTTCAAAGTCTCTTTTCTATTTTCTTTTTCTTTTTTTTTTTTTTTTTTTTACTCCAAAGCCGTGGGCGTGGTTTTACTGGTACAGCGCATTATAAAGAACAATATTTTGGACTGACGTATATATAAGTCAATGGCACTTAACGCATAGACTATGCGCGAAGGATATATACGTTTGTAGCACTTAAGGGGTTAATATCTGTAACCTCGATGATCCAAAACTATTTTTTTCGAACTCTCGAAATATTTATTCTGATGAAAGGTGTATAAAAATTTTCG
Organism: Maratus speculifer; assembly: GCA_964019185.1. NCBI lineage: Eukaryota > Metazoa > Arthropoda > Arachnida > Araneae > Salticidae > Maratus > Maratus speculifer. Next base: position 338,567,469 of record OZ025296.1, on the reverse strand, counting down.
AATTTTTTATTTCAAGGAGTGAATGTAAAAGGCAATGAAAAAGGATAATTTTTACATAAAAAATAAAGTCGATCGGATAATGAGTTGCCGAGGTATTTGTAATCCTGTTTTCCACATTCTTCGATTTTCCATGACCCTGTATTTCATTCAAATTTCGATTCAAAGATATATTTTAATTGGAAATGAAACGCTTAATCTAACGCAGTAAATTGTTAGTTAATATAATTACTATTTTTGGAGTTATAAGGATACTTACGCAATATGGTATTACTTCATTATCGCGTCAAATATAGTCCGAGTTAATGTAATTGTTATTTTTGGAGTTATAAGATACTTGCTTTGTGCATTTCGCTCGTACTTGATTATCCCGGCTATCAAAAAATTATCGTCAAAAATCACGTAGCAATTCCGTAATACTATGTATTTAAAATATTTAAAGATACATTTAAACTTTATTTTGTAATTGCGATACACTTTATAAATAGCTAGCTTACTCGTGTTTTATGGGTAAGGATTGCGGTGGCCCCCAACGACTAGTTTTCCCTTAGTAATCTTCGCATCACAACCACTTATTAAATCAATATCTCAGTATGTCAATAATTTTTGTTTTGAGGAAGTGGTGTCAGATAGCATTAAAAAATTTGACAGCCCCGCCCACATTTCTCATAAACACGCCCCCTCTCCTTTTTTTTCCACCAGTGCTGCGGAGTCGGTGGGAAAATTGGCCGACTCCGACTCCGGAAACTTTAATGACTTCGACTTCGATTCCAGGCTGGCTAAGTTTATTAGTGTTGCTGTTGATTATAATTATGAGCGAGGAAACGCAAGAAAAAGAAGGCGAAATTTTAACTACCGTATTTACTCGTGTATAAGGCGCACTTTTTTCCAAAAAATTAGGGCAAAACTCATGGGTGCGCCTTATACACGGAATAATTTTTTTGTTGGATGCAGTCGAACGATATACATATAAAACAATAAATTATTCAAAGAAGATAGTAAAACTCGAAAAATGTTACTTAATTGAAGTATTAGTGCATATTTATTTCATTCCTTGCAGTTTTTTACACAACAGAGCTAATGACATTATCTAAACGCTGATTAGCAATTCTCTTATCATCACTCATTTCTATTTCCCATCATTCTCTTACAACCGGAAGTCTAAAAATGCACTTTCGTCTTGTTTTCTGGTCTGGTTTAATGTTTGTTTCGACTTTTTTTTTACTGAAATTCATTTGGTCATTCTTCATTAACGTATCAAATTTATGGTGCGCCTTATATACGAGATTTTAAGAAATCGCCATTTTTACTTATAAAGTAGGGGTGCGCCTTATACACGCGTGCGCCCTACACACGAGTAAAAAACAGTGAGTTTCCCGATCCAGAGCCGAGTGGCTCCATGCGGTCCACGCAGGGAGGTCACGAGACCTCCAATGAGGAGGAACCAAGTGACGCCCGGCCCCGCGACAGCGCCCGCTGCCGGCCAGGAAGACAAGCGAGGACACCCGGCCCACGTACATGGCCTCAGCGTCGCGGCCTCGGCCGCTCACCATCCGCAGCCACAGACACGGCACCGCCCGCGCCCAACACGCCGATTGGAGCAACCATGCAGGTACCGTAGCAAAAGCTGCCTGAACAACCGCTGATCCAGAGACCCAGCCTTCCGGGAAGACTTACAGGGAAGCGACTCGAATTCTCGTTACGTACAAGGAAAACCCGGAAAACCTTGTATAGTCGCTTCGTCCGAATCGCGCCTACAAGAGGCATCGGACTCCTCTAAGCGAGTGTTGCGTTCGAATGATCTGGTAAATCATCATGCGTTCGAAGACTTCGGTCGAGACAGCCTTGAGCTCAATTGGCCCGACGACCAACCCGATCCAGCGTATTTGTCAAAAGTTCGCCGACGATGTCGACAATACCTTTCCTGCTATAATTGTCAAAGACAAGATCGGAAAGCGTTCGAGTTTGGAAGTTAGATGGGAAACACTTTTCCCTGATGGACTTCCACAGGGGGCACTCATTGACGCAGTGTCTAATCGTACTCACCCCGTTCCCGCAAAAGCACGCAGGGTTGCCTTTAAAGAAGCGGGCTTGATGGTCGCCAAAGGCACCATGTCCCGTTAGGACCTGGTTGAGGAAGAAATCACCCTGTATTCTCCGAGTGGAGACCTTCGGGAAGATCTCATACGTCGACCGGCCGTCCTCAGATCGGTCCCACCATTGCTGCCAATCCAAAAGAGCCTCGCCAAGGAGCTTCCTCTTGACTTGACGTCCTGAGAGAGGAACAAGTATGTCGACCGACGGTCGACACGCAGCTTCCTTCGCAAGGGAATCGGCCAGCTCGTTAAAGGCGTACCCGACATGAGCCTTAATCCAGTGCATATGGACCCTGATTCCTGTATTTGCAACCAAGTTCCTAATCTCAGCTACTGCTTTGTGCCGAGGCACCAAAGAGTAAAGAGCTTGTAGGGCCGATCTCGAATCCGAGTAGATATCGAGTTCACTGAGACCCCTCCGAAGGGCGTCCGCAATCGCTTCCTTGATCGCATGGACCTCGGCCGCAAAGACAGTCGACCCATCATAGAGACGGAACCTTCCCTCCGCAACAACACCATCCCTAGTGGCGAGGTGGTAGGCACAGCCAACCCTCTCGTCCACCAGCTTTGAACCGTCCGTATAATAAGTATACGGAGACTTCCGGCTGAGTTCCGGCGTCCAAGGTATTCGTGCCGGATAGCGTCGTTGGGGTCGATACTTCCAAACCTCCACCATCTCTGGCGAAAGGTTTGGTCTATCAACGCTTTCGCCCCATCTCGTGAGGGCCTCGAAGTCGCGTTCGATACGAGCACGGAGGTCCAGGGGAATCACCCCGGACAAGACGTTCAACGCAGCGGTTGACACCGTACTGTAACACTTGGTGACGCACAGCAGGAGACCTCGCTGAATACTCAGCAGTCTCTCACGAAGAGCCACTTTGCTGGAGTACCAGATAGGGGCCGCATACAAGACTATGCGCTCGGCCACCACCGAGTACACCGCCTTTTGAACATCGGGCTTGAGTCCCCACGTAGCAGTTGCCAATCTGGTGAGCTTGTACTGGACTCTGGTCGTCTTCTCTCGGACGAGGTCCAAGTGAGACAACCAGCTGTAGTCCCTATCTATGACGACGCCTAGGTACTTGATTTGTTTGGAAAACTTAACCCTGTGTCCACCCATCCGGATGCGTAATGAGGGTTCGTAATCCATCTTTCCCTTAGGTGGTATGATAGTGCACAGGCACTTGTCGTAGCTGAACTCCAGGCTGCATCCTATCGCCCATGCGAGGATCTCTGCGAGAATCCGCTGGACGATGTCAGCGAACCTGGAGACAGCCGTAGAACGTGCAAGGATGAGTATATCGTCGGCAAAGACAAGTACGGTCCAAGCCGTCTCAACAAGCTATTGATTAACACCAGCCACAGGACCGGCCCGAGACACGAACCCTGCGGCACCCCAACATTGAAGTAATGCTCTTCTGCGTTCGAAATGACCGATCTATTCCAAAGAAAAGAATCTATCAAGCCCAAGAGCTCTTGAGGAACTCCGTACTCCGCCAGAAGGCGAAGTAAGTCGTCCCGCCGAGCGCTGTTGAAGGCATTCTTGATGTCGAGGCTAACGAGACAGGTGAAATGGCCTGTTCTCTTACTCTGCGAAACGTACTTGACCACCGCATGGAGCGCATCAATGGTCGACCGGTTTCGTCTGAAACCATATTGTCTACCATCGATTACGCCATTAGACTCGAGGAAGCCAATTAGTCGAGTTGCGCACAGCTTGTCCAAGATCTTCCCGACGACGGGAAGTAAACAGATAGGACGGTAGGAAGCAGGGTCGCTCTTACTTCTACCTTCCTTCGGAAAGTAGATGGCGATCGCCCGCTTCCAACTTCTCGGAAACACGGACTCTCTAAGGCAGTGATTAAACAAGGAGAGCAACCACTGAGGGTGCCAGCGAAAGACCTCTCTGATGATTCCCAGACTGAATCCATCGTGGCCTGGCGCCTTATCGAGTGCCATCGAGTCGATAGCCAACTCTAGCTCCCCGATGTCAAACAAGTCCGGGTCATCAGGCCTTTCAATCGCTGTCTGCACAACCTCATCGACCTGTCTGAAGTGGTGTCTCGCAAGGGCCTATACACGAGTAAATACGGTATTTCGGTATTAATTCAGTTCTTAGAGCTTTGAAAGAAAAAAGAAAAAAATATATATTTTCCACTTTACTAATTTTTTTTTTAGTTTTGCGTCCCACAAACCCGAAAAAAATTTTCGAAGTAAAAGAAAAAAAATAATAACGATGAAAATTTTACTAGTTCGGAAATAATTCGGGATCTACTATGATTTTTAATTAAAAACTGTTTTCATTTACTGTGTACACCAAGCAATATATTGGGAATCTTTAACTTAGAAAGCCAGATATAATCCAAATAATAAAAATAATACTTCCTTTTATGGGCTTAAAATTACATATAATTGGTTTAATTTCACTTCAAACTGTCTGACAAAAAGAAGCGGAGTCGGAGTCGGCTTGTTTTTTAGCGATTTCGACTCCGATTGTTTTGCTCAAAAATGGGCTCGACTCCGACTCCGCAGCCCTGTTTTCCACTCAATATCGTGGTTTCTTTTGTTTGTTTGTTTGCTTTTTAGTTAGTAATCTTATCACAACTATATTACAAATTGATACAAATTACATTGACACCTTGCATTTCAAAGTTAGTATTCCTTTTTTTAGGGTTTTGTTCATCTGACGAAACCCTATTCGCCTGTGTCCTCTGTCCGTCTGTCTGTCAGAGAGTCCGTGCACAAAAAATATATAAGTCAGAGAGTTCAAATTTTGTGTACTTACAACTGAATACCTCTTGTCCACACAACATATCATAAAATTTTGAAAAGGACTATTATTTTGATTAAAATATTTATTTTAATATCATCAGTTCATTTTTGTTATTGTTGTTTTTTCTTCTAATTGTTGCTCGTAAGTTTAAATAGATATGAATGCTTCAAGAATCGGCTGTGGAACAAAGGGATTCGTTATAAACTCAATTTCTCATCTAACAAGGGACTCACCAAACATGGTGCGCACAGATTTTAGTGATTTCAAAGTATGTTGTAGGGGGTCATACCACTAAGTATTCTGGTGAAAGGGTTTCTTCAAAAGGGCCTTGGTTTTTGAGAAATTGGTGATTAAAGTTCAGCGTATACTTCAAATTTCTATTAGTACAGCTTCCGAATGTCAGTTCGTGGCACGCGGGTTTACAGCTCGAAAGGTTGTGGGATCGAGTCCCGCCCCGGCTTTTTATTTTCTTTTTTACTTATATTTATATTTTTTACGCGTTACAAATTTTATACAAAATTGGGTATTCTACAGTTTTTAACCTTTTGATATTTTCGGAAGAGGGCAATTTACTTTTCAATATTTATTATTATTATTATTAAAAATGGTACAAGTGGTGAACTGACTGCACTTCAGCGTTCAACTAAAAGTACATTTTATAACAAATAAATAAATAAAAATGCGTATGTAATTAAAATTTTGAAAATGTATAAGAAAATTTGAATATTTTAAAATCTCCACCACTTTGATTAATCTAAAAATATTAATATTTAATAACTTTTTTAAAATTTCAAATATGTATTACACAATACTGTGCATGGATTTTTAGATAATCTAATATTACATTTAATATATATTTTTAATTAATATAAGTTGCGTAAAGTGGTGAAATCTAACACATCTTCATACATACTTTTATTAATAACAATAAGAATAAGAATAATAATGTTAAGAATAATTTCATGCGCATAATTAACACATATGTAACAAAAAAAAAATTGTACAAAACATTTTAAATCTCTGTATCAAATACAAAAAAAGCCTTAACATTTTTAAAACATGAAAGTGAAGAAAATATAAACATAGACGAAAAAATAATAAAGTTATCATTTGTGTGAGGAATTGCGCCGGGTGTATTAACAAAATTAATAATATCTTAAGATATAATTGTCGTATGGGTAAAAACGAGGTATTAAAATATTCACAATTAAACAGTCTTTCATTTAATGTTTAAAAACAAAAATCGATTTTTTTTATCAGTTTTGAGGTAAACTGCCCCCTTAAAAATTTAATTTTACGTTTATGAATTTTTAGAGAAAATCAGTGTTTTTTACCGAAATTTTTAATCTAAACGCAAATCCTATTTAATTTATGTCTGAAACCTCTTTTTTTTTAAACTTACATAATTTATATTCCTTAAATACTTAATTCAAGATAAATATGTTTAAAAATACATTAAAATTAAAAAAAAAAAAAAAGTTTAGTCATCTTTTGTATAAGTGCAAATATAAGATCAATAAAAAGAAATCTTCATTTATTCTGATATTACGGAGGAAAGGAAAGCAGACGATAAAAAAAGAAAAATATATAATATTTTTATATGTATGGTAAATTTTATCTCATTAACAAACAATTTTTGCACTCCAGTTGAATTACGGAAACAGTGTTTAAATTTGTAATAAAAAATTGTTTTAAATGTCATATCTTATAATATATCTAAATAAGATATGTCATATCTGTCATATCTTATTTGTGCAAACGATAAATTTGTTGAGGTTGAACTTGGGAGATAAATATATTTACACAAAATTGGAAAATTGAAATTTTGGATATCTAATAATAACTTGTATTTTAGTATTACTGCATTAATATTTTATTACTCTTTCGAAGATATGCATTACTTGAATTATCTAATCCTAAAAACATTTAAGAAATTTCACCCGAAAATTATTTTGTGTTAGTTATACAAAAAAAGGATAAATTTTCATTTAAAACGGTATAAAATAAAATAAAAATAAAAAGCGATAAAAAGAAAACATCATTATTTCAGAATTGTGCTTAAAGTAAAAAATGTATATAATAGTTAAGAAAAAAAATTCCCTGAAAAAATTAGTTTTGCAGTTTTGTCAATAGAAATATACGTTTAAAAATTTCAGTAAAAAATAAATTTCCATGAAAAAATTCAAAAATGTAAATGTAATTCATTAAGAAAATATCAAAAGCTGTACCAATTTTTCTAGTAGTAAACGTACTTAAAATTTGTAACGCGTAAAAAATATAAATATAAGTAAAAAAGAAAATAAAAAGCCGCGGCGGGACTTGATCCCACAACCTTTCGAACTGCAAGCCCGCGAGCTGGCACGGCGCCATGAATCGACACTCGGAAGCTGTACTAATAGAAATTTGAAGTATACGCTGAACTTTAACCCCCAATTTCTCTAAAACCAAGGCCCATTTGAAGAAACCCTTACACCAGAATACTTAGTGGTATGACCCCTACAACATACTTTGAAATCATAAAAATCTGTGAGCACCATGTTTGGTGGGCCCCTTGTACGTATATCAAAGGTGAATGGTATTGGAATACCTACGTGGACGTCATGCCCACGTTTACTTTTATCGAACAAGAGACAATCTAAGCAGAAGTCATCATGATGATAAAAAGAGTATAATGTTCATCTCGCAGGCAGCTGCGGTGCTGAAGAGCCAGTGTTAAATTCAGAAATTTTTTTTTCGGGAGAGATATCTGTAGCTCCGGGGGAGGAAATTGCTCTTTTTTACTATTGAAAACACATAACTCAAAATTTCCGGGGAGGAGGACGTTTAAGGCCCCTGTCCTCGCTCGAGGAAACGCTCGTGAGCTAATGCTATTCCTATGGGGAAGCATTTTTCTAATAACTCTTTCGCATTTTGACATTTTTAAATATTTTTTTTTGCATTGGATAGCTGAGGTGCATGCCGATAGCGCACCTTTTTTACTTTTCCGATTTTGGTTGCAGATATTTTTTTTAAAAGCACTTTCAGTTTCGAAACCGGTTTTGAAAGTGAAACTAACTTTGTAAAAAATATCTGTAACCAAAATCGAAAAAGTAAAAAAGGTGCGCTGTCGGCATGCACCTCAGCAATCCAATGCAAAAAAAAATATTCAAAAATGTCAAAATGCGAAAGAGTTATTAGAAAAATGCTTCCCCATAGGAATAGCATTAGCTCGCAAGCGCTTACTCGAGCGAGGACAGGGGCCTTAATTGCTCTGGAGAGGAATGTCTCCCCCAGGGCCACCCCCTGAATTCAACACTGCGAAGAGCAGATGATGTGCTGTCGAATGCAGTTGGGTTAGAGACATGTCAGGGCAAAAGTGGGAAAGGGCTAAACAGTACAATAATATATATTTTTTTTATTTCATAGTAGTGTGAAGTTGTCAATTGAAATATTAAATTCAAGGACAAAGCATAAGGGCAACACAATGCAAATGATAGAAATAGAATACGTGGTACAAACAGATAAACATATTGATGCAAGTAATTTAAAATTAATTATATAAATTTCCATGTATAAAAGCTAAATAAAGGTAACAAAAAATATCTCTCTCGTTATTTAATTTTTTTAATTTATTTATTTTTTCCCTCAAGGTAACTAGGAACGAGTTTTTTGGGACCGGGATTAGTGGACCTAAATTAGCAGCTAAATTAGTGGAAAGATGCCAAATAAAACAAAATAAAAATGAATTTGGAATTTTAGAAAGTCCACAGCGAAAGAAATTTACTTTCCTTGCAAATTTTGTCAAGGTATGTATTAAAACTTTCTGTTTAGAGAAACTGGTGACAGTCCTAGTTAAAAAATAGTCGCCTGTGGCAGCCCTGCATTCCGGACAAACATAGTTGCCTTACAAATCCTACGCAAAACTGCCTTTTGAGAGATTTGAATTTTCTGTATCTGAGTTTCACAGATTGATCCCCAAACAACTGACCCGTTAGTCATATGGTTGATCTGATAAAGTGCTTATTTAGTAACATTTTTATTTGGAATTGACCGACGGCTATGATAAGCCAATAGAGATTTGAGGGAAGCCTGGGCTTTGATAGATTTTAAAAGTACATCCTGAATCTGTCTAACCCAGTTTAATTTGGAATCTAGGTGAATGCCTAGATATTTATAATTGGTGACCCAGGATATGCTGCCACAGTTGAGAGAAAGATTGGTGTCTGGGGAGATAGCTTTCTCTGAAAAAATCATGGCGGCATTTTTTGCTGCATTCATTTTAATGCGCCATTTCCTAAGCCAGTTATTAAGGGCCAAAAGATAAGTTTGGAGTTTAAGTAACGCTGTCTATAGTGAAATGTTGGAAGTGAAAATGGCAGACCACTTGCAAGGACGTCATAGCAACGACTGATACTGTAATCCGGTGCATATCTGTGGCCCAAACAGAGCGTCATAACTCCCCGTTTGCCGTTTAAAGCACGTGGGATCTTTCAGTTTAATTTTATTTTTCTTATTATTGTCTTGTTTTTCTAAGTATTTAAAAAATGAATCGTAAATCACTATGTTTACAAATGGGAAAACACCACATTTGCCTTATGTTTGGACGCCAGATGCAGCCAAAGACATTTTATAGGTAGACATGAAAAACTGTGATCTTAACTGAGGATTTTTGATCACAGCTGACGTACGGAAAAAAGTAAGTTTATAATGGAGTTTCGTATATGTTTTATATTTTAATTTACCTAAGAAAATGCCTTTATTAGTATAATTTTCATTGCGGATCATTAAGTATTATTCTTCCCTGTTTCATTTAAGTCCTTTTTTCAAAAGAATACTTTATTTTTCATAAGTTTTTTTAATTTTTCGTAAAGCAAGTGAATGTTATAAAAAAAAATTTCCAATTATAAAAATATAGTGTTACTTTTGTTAATATGCTATTTTTTTGTTACCTTTTTGCATAAAAATTAGATTTTTTTTTTTTTTTAAAAAGTAGATTTTTTAAAAAGTTATTTAATATTTTGTAAATTATTTTATTATGTTACAGTTGCTACCGTTAAACTAAACTTCTCTACCTATTATTTTTGTTTGTCAAACTTGAAAAAAGATGAAATTATAGTTCATAAATTTGCTATGTATTAGAATCAGTTGCTTAAACCAAGTTTTTATGTGCTAAACCAGAGGTGACCATCCCCTCCGAACCCAATGACGCAAATCTCTCCCCCCCCCCCCACAAAAAAAAACTTCATATTTTAACATTGACCCCCCCCCCCCCCTAAACAGAATATCAATTGTAAAATATATTCTACTTATAATCTACTGCACATTCAAAAGAGAGCGAGTCGAGCATAGCAGAATGAGCTCTTATTGCCCTTATCTAGAATTTAAAGAAAGAAAACACAGGAATACTTCTGGAAATTAAATGTTGAAAAAATTTTAAAGTGATATTAAAAAAATCAAGATTTTTTTTTTACAGTAAAAAAAGGAAATATTAAGAATTTAAAAATCCCCCCCCCCAAAAAAAATGTACTTTTCCTCAAATCCCCCCCCCCCAAAACTAAAATGTACGACGCATCTTGCGTCACCAAACCCCTCTCTGGGCACCCCTGTGCTAAACATTTAATTTAAACGGACGTTAGTATAATGAACTGTTAAATCAAAGGTAGCAAATCATTTGTTTCATAGGAGCTGATTGGTATTAATGCAGTCTTATTTTGTTTCGGTTTGTCATAAAATTGCTTTAATTATAGAATATTAAATCTCAATATTATCCGATAGAATATTTGTAATTTAAATTTAATGATTGTTTTAAAAATGAGCTGTTTTAAACTTGTTAAAATGCAAGTTTTTTTTTTCTTATTACTAAATGAATTGTTATTTATTATTCTTTCATTGAACTTTGTTCATGTATGCAAAAATTTATTTTTGTAAACTATTTTTTTCCTCATTTCCTGATAGGCGAAAGTTATAAAAATTATGTACATAGATGTATTTCTGACGTCAGCACTGCATCCTGAATTTTAATATTTGCAGAATTTAATTACAAATTAATAAATTAGTAAGGCATTTTTTCATTATCCTTTTGAAGATATTTGGCCGTCAAAAATTCTTAGTATTACAATTGTATAAGAGTTATTTACAAATATAAACAATAATTTTGTTGATTATGTGATAAAATGTGCCAACTGACTGTGAAACTGCAAAAATACTTTAAATATTAAAAAACAAAAAATACTTCTTGATACTCAATTTGTTGCTTGGTTTGATGCAGTGGTATCAATCTTTAATTTTAATCTTAATCTTTAATCATTTGTAGAACATTAATCTCTACAAATAAAAATACTGTGCTTTTATTCAATTTTTGGATTTTCAAAGTAGCTGCAGGTTTATTTCTATTAAATTCAATAAAAATTTATTTTCATTTTAAAAATTCCTTTATTAAATGTTTTTTAATTAAAAAAATTTGTATTTAAAATTAGACAATTGTGTTGTACAGCGTTGAATTCAGAGGATGGTCAGAGCAATGGAGTAACTGCCCCCCTCCCCTGGAAGATTTTAGATTTTGTGCTTTCAATGGTGAAAAGGGTGCCATTTCCTTTCAAAAATGTATACTGTGCCCCCCCCCCCCCAGAGCCACAGAGATCCCCAGTGCCGAAACTAGAAATCCCTCCCATAGAAAAGTATCTGTTTACCGATCAAATTCTCTGTAAATGTCATGCCAAGTAGTAGTGGGTTGTATTTATACTTCCAGCCATACTCTGTTTACATGAGTAGATTTAGTTTTTTAGTGGAAATTGAATATGAGCTGTTAATTCATTTAAAAAAAGAGCAGAAGCTGTTGCTGTTGAATGCAATATGAAGTAGAGAATACCTCCTTTTACTAACCAAACTTTTTAAATTTCCAGAGTCCTGAATGAAGAACCCTCAATGAGAAATCACCATTTGTCGTGAAAATTGGCAAGGAATTACTTGTTCTTCAATTTATATTTCTTTTTTGGTAAGTCATTAAAATGCAAATACTTATATATATTAGTACATATATATCAAAATAAATCTGCATATATATTTTAATAAGAGCAAAATGCATTATGTTGACCCTTACTTTTGGCTCTTATGCTTGGTGGCATTGGTTTGTTTACAAATTTGAAAGTATAAAAGCTGTGAAATGTGTACTTTTAAAATGCAAGGTTTTGCTGACAATGTTATTTATTTTTTATTTTATTCTTATAAATTTAAGAATAATTATATGAAAAAAGAAAGACAAAAAATTTATCATTCAATTATAAGACGTATAAAATTGAATTATGTACATATTTAAAATTTCTTGTTTAATGTTTCAAACATAGGCACAAACATGTAAAGTTAGTGTTTACAAGAAATTAATTTTTCTTTGTTTTATGAACAGATAATTATATTTGTGGTAATGAAATAATTCTAATTGTTATGTAAAATGCTCATGAAATCATGTACAGTAGACTGCCTCAAATCCGCACAGCTTGGGACCAGAGGTTTTGCGGATTTTAGAATTTTGCGAATTTCTGGTCATTGCTTTGTTTACATTAAAAAAATAATTTGAATGTAATTAATAATGAAATCAAAAGTATAATAAATGCATACAATATACTAAAATATTTAAAAAAAAGTAAACTAAAATAATAAAAAACTTAGGTATTTTTTAAAATGATTAAAATACTAAAAGGAAAGGTAAAGTTAATAATCAATAATGCACAATTAAATATTCATTATAAAAGAGGAAATGTGTTTTTTCTAAATTATTCAATGAAACTTGCCTCATAAAGGTACATTACTAATTCACATCAGGATCAAAAAATAATGGAACTTTATTTCAGGTTTAGCCAGACATAATAACTAAAAAAACTTGATTTATACATAAATATATTTGGTAAGATTGTGATTACCAATGGTATTAGCAATATCTTTATTTTTTCAGAAATAAATTATTCTTTCTTTATGAAAAAACATGAATTCAATAGCCTTAACAAAAATTATAAATTAAAAAATGGATGGAATTGATATAAAACTGAAAAAATAAATTTTTGCATCTATATTTGAACGGAATGTTTCATTGTTTACATCCGTAAAATATGTGCGGATTTTAGAGAGTTGTAGATTTTAGGAGTGCGGATTTGAGGGAGTCTACTGCACATTGTTATTAACGATAACTTTTCAAATAAAAGTTCTGTTGAAACTAATTAAACTACTATTTTTAAACCACTTAGTAATGTATAACTTAAAACTGCAAGTATTCTTTTATCATTTGATGTTTATTTTTATTTTTCTGTCAATTTTTTGCTTAAAGTTTCAGTATATAATTTCTAAAACATCAAAACTTTTAAAACATAATTTAGTTTTTAATCATGTTGGCATGACTATTGATTGACTACTGTAAGATTTGTTTAAATGTGCTTGAATGTATATCATATGCATTGTTATTCATCAGTTAAGTGTGTTAACTTTTTTAAGCAATCAATTCTAATGTGGCATTTAAAATATTGCAAAGATTTTTACAGTTACATGCAAATATTTCTAATGGATGAAATTTTTCAGACACCAGCATAAAATTAAGCTATTTACTGAAAAACAAAAACATTTTAATATGGGTATCTAAAACTGTACATTCAATATAACTTTCCTAATCTCAAATGAACTTAACCTTCCGTTGGGCGCCCATTGTAAAAAGTATAACGTCTTATACTCTTAAAGTATGCACTTTCTTCTTTAAAACAAAATTCAAGCCGTAGAGGATGTTAATAACCATATTGGATTCTCTTTTTCCACTTTCTGAAATTATTTTCTATTTCAGATTGCACAATTAGTTGCAACTATCATTTCAATCTGTTAACAGTGCATGAAATGTACAAGGTTTATCTGCAAACAGCCTTCAAATAAGCAAATCTTATGCTTGATACGTGAAGCAACTAATATAGATGAAATATGACTAATTCTGTAAATCCGAAATTACTTAAGGGTGTTCTTAAATCAAAAAGGGCAACTTTGTGACATGCTTTAATTTATTTTTATTCAGAAATGCATGATACTAGCAGGGTTGTTATTCAGAAACTGTCTAGTTGCACTCAATTTTCTGTTTTTTTTTTTTTTTTTTTTTTTTTTTTTTTAAATTCACAATAGACCTTTCATAACAAGCCTTCAAAGTTGACGTTTTTGAGCCCATTTCCCAACAAAAGCAGAAAAAAAGGTCGAAAAGCGGGTGATCATGTGATCAAAATAGCTTAAACCTGAATAGATATTTTAATTATCATAAAATAGAAAACTAAGTTCCATTCAAAATCGCTTCCATAGTTAGGTATTCCAATTTTATAACTTTCTGTTAAAAAATGAGTTTGTGTCAAAACATTTTGCACTTGTTGAGCAAAGCAGTTAAGAACACCTTTAATTATTGTTTAGTAATTCCTTATTAGTTTTTATTCTTTGTGATTGTAGTGGTAAGAAACTTTTTATATATCTAAACGTCTGCTTTAATATTTATATTAAAATAAGTTTTGTGGAATATTTTCATAAATTGTGATCAGAGATAACTTATGATATTTGTAAGTTAAATTATTTGTAAAATTAAAATAAAGCAGCAATGATTTATTCTTTTTCACCTGTTGTACAATTTGCAATACACGCCGGTTCATGTGATGAAAATTTGTGTGCCTGGCGAAAGGTTAATATCAAAATATTAATTTAAATTGTATGACATGCTATAATTATCACTGGAGATACAAGTTCACTTTTAAGAGGGTGGATTGAGTTATGAAAAAAGATATAGTGTGGAATATTTATGATTTCTTCCACAGGATTAATATTAGCAAAGTGTCTTTTCATTTGAATGAAGTAGCCTCTTAATCCTACAGTTAAAAGCATTTATTTATTTATTTATTTATTTTTTTTTTTTTTTGTAATAATTTGTTTACACAAAAATAATGTTATTGTTGGAATATTATCTTTGTAGCACAGGTGTTTTTAAATTATACTCTAAATTTATGAATCTATTTAAATAAATGATAAACAGAAATAATTTCCTTTTTTTTTTTTTTTTTTTTTTGAAAACTTGTAAAGTAAATGTTATTATTTAAATTTATTTCCCTTCTTAAAGGAATTCTGTTTCATAACACTGTATAATAAACTTAGAGTACTTTAACTCTTACACAAAAATGGTTTCAAAATAATATTAAATCAATGACAGTTTTCTTTTTACAAATTTCTCATTTGCATTTGTATGTTTTTATTTTTATCCGTTTTGCATAGGTTATTTGAGATCAATGTCGAATTGGATATTGTTGTACTATTTTGTTTTAAGATGGTTTTTCAGAAGAAAATTTTGTTTCAGAACTTGTTCCAAAATTAAAAAAGCCTTCAAATGGAAAAAATCTGAAGGGGAGGGGGGGAAGAATTTTGGTTACATCAGCCTCAAGTAACAAATGCCGAAAAAAAAAAAGCTTAAAGTACCGAAATGCAAATAAGAATTTTGAAGAGAACACTGTCGTTGGTTTAACATTTAGTTCCTGCACAATCTCTCAGCAACACCTACCATGCTGAGAGGGGCATATGTCTCCTAAAAATGCCCGGAAATGAGAACTAATGAGTTACAAACATTTATTGTGGCTGTAATGGGATTATTTTTTTTAAATAAAAAAGATCAGATCTTGAATTGAAAAGTACAGTGAAACTCGTTTAAGATACGCCTGCTTAAAATACGATCCCGCTTAATATACGAATTATCTTTGGTCCCTTGAAAACTGCCTAATAAGAGCCCACAATACTCACAGGAAAAGTACACAAAAAGACCCGGATGACCATGTAAAGTCTATGGGAGCGTTCTTTTCTAATATCTCGTTCAAATTTTAATATTTTGACCTGATTTTTTTTGCATAAAATAGTTCAGGACGATCCACAACCGGGCTAGTTTTTACTTTTTTGATTTTGGTTTTAGATTTTTTTAAAAAAATTACTTTAATTTTCAAAACCGGTTCTGAAACTGAAACTATCATAACATAAAAAATATATAACCAAAATCGAAAAAGTAAAAACTAGCCCGGTTGTGGATCATCCTGAACTATTTTATGCAAAAAAAATCAGGTCAAAATATTAAAATTTGAACGAGATATTAGAAAAGAACGCTCCCATAGACTTTACATGGTCATCCGGGTCTTTTTGTGCACTTTTCCTGTGACTATTGTGGGCTCTTAAACCCATGTAAAATTACCCGCTTAATATGCGTACGCATAAGATACGATCCCGCTTAATATACGAAGAAAATTGGTCCCTTGATGTCAAAAAACCCGCTTAATATACGAAATGGTGCTTATGAAATCAGTATATCGCGTGTTTTTAGGACAGAATATGTAAAATCTCAATTATTTTTCATAAGATACTTTCTTTTAACCTTTTTTCTCTCTAAAATATGTTCTTTTCCGCTGCTTTTGCACGCGGAATTCTGATAGACTCTTTTTACAACAAAATACAAAAACAACAACCTCTTTTATTTGTTTTACCATTACACTTGGGAAGTGGATGGATCTGAAATTTCATTGGTTGCTCCCTCTCCTGATTGAATGAGAAAGTTGTTAGTGAAATCCATCTATACTTTTATGCTTTTTATTTTTTGTATCGCTTATCTAGCTATTTTTTATTATTATATTATTTTTATTACTATAAATCGTCCTCGGGAGTGCTTTTTTATGAGTTTCTTTTTGTCACTTACTTTTTTGGGGCACTTTACAAAATATTAACATCACAGAGTAAGAGCAGTAGCAAGAAGAATACAAAGATATGGACTTTTTGGCAAAATTAACGATCACGTTGTGACAAGTGAAGTTCGCTCTATTGCAGATATAATCACGAACGTCAAAAGTTCCAATTAACCTAGGTCTTCAGAAAGAGTTAGAAGACGACGTAAATGAAGAAACAGATGTACCAACCATACCATCATTCCCAACTGTAATGAGATCGTTTAGCTTACTGCAACTGTATGCCTCTTCGATGGATGCTGGTCTCTTCGTTGAAAAATTTTCTACCACATCAACAAGGGAGAAAACTTCCTAATAAATTCTCGCCTAACGTTGCACCAAATCAAGATAACTTTTTCTCAAGAAACTAAAACTACATCATGATTTTTATAATGTATCTAATGATTATTGTTCCTTGCATACATTTAGTTTGTCTTTCAAAAAATTATTATGACAATTTATTATTCTTCGCCTTTAAGTATGTAATGTATTTTAGTTATTTTTTCTAAAGATTAACAAAATTTTCATCTTATTGTCTGTTTTTTAATTTGGCAGAGAATACTGTATAAAGGCATTTTAATTTTTTTACTGTACAAACAGATATTCAATAAAATTTTGGAGAAAAATAAAATTATTCTTTATTTCAATCAATATCTTAAATTCAAATTTTCTAGAATGTCTAAAAAGTGTTAGTAATGGGTAAAATAAGAGTTATAAATGGCTAAAATTACGTTAATAACAATGTGCACTGTCTTTAATATGCATTATTATTCGAGAATCTATGAAATCCGGATAAGATACGATCCCGCTTAAGATACGAAATGCTCTCGGTCCCTTGATTCGTATCTTAAACGAGTTTCACTGTAGTATTTATTCCAAAAATTCAAGATAAGCAGGTTTGGAAAAATTCGACATATGCAGATTTTCAACATAGACAAGTTAGACTGTAATATCAGTTTTGACTTTCCTGAAAGCTATTCTGCTTGCCTATATTCTGCCCACACAATAAGTTTTTCTTATTTCTAAATAGTAAATACAGTACTCTAAATACATTACAAAGCTTTCAGAAATTTTGATGCATAAGCAATAAAGATTTTCTTTTTAATAGAACATGAGTGTAAGTTATTGTATTTCTGATATCTTCAAATCTAATATATTCTTTCAGTTTGAATGAGACATTTTTCTTTTTGTCTCGCTAAATATTTATGTATAAATTTTAATATATTTTGATTTTTTAATTTATGTACAGTTTAATTCTATTAATGGAATGATTTTTTTTTTTTTTTTTTTTAATAGGTATATCAAGAAACATTCTTTTCAGACTTGATGTTAGTACTTCTTGATCATATCAACTGAACATTGATTATCCTGCTTCTTTACAAAATACTGCCTTAATAGTTCATAATTTACATAGTTTATTTTTACAGATATTTCTTTCAGATTAAAATTTAAATACCTGTTTCTGCAGATCAATAAAATTTTCTGCAAAGCATACTGTCATCATCATATGCCATTGTAATACAGATTGTTTTATTTAATGTGTAGTAATCATTATAGTATTCAATAATAAATTTGTTCTGTAATAATATTTATAACAAAGAAATTTTGTTTCTGTAATTTGTACTTTCAAATAAAAAAAAAATTATTAAAAATTTGCTGTTTTCATGTGAATATATTTTTATTATGTCATTTTCATTTCAAATATTTACTTGTTTATCATGTAAACCAATAGTGCAAGAATTGTTTTTAATTATTTCTTTATTTTTAATAACAAAATGGTTAAGATATAAAATAACTAGCTGACCCATGCAGCATAACCCAGATCTGTGATGTATGAACCCCAAATTAGAATGATTTTATATTTTTAATTCCATTTGGTCTAAATTTATACTTTTAAATGAAAGAATTCGCAAAAACATATAGAGTTGAAGATACATGCTATCTTGTGCAATTTTTTATTTTTGAAGTCTATGAATTGAAGTTGAGTGAAAATATCAAAATAATTTGTTACTTTTTAAATAACTATTTCTTTAAAATGTCAGTTGATATAAAGTTTTTTAAACAGTGATAATTTGCACCTAAGGCGAACATAGTTTTGCCCCTCCCTCCTCTCCTTTACAAAGAACAATTTACTAAGTTTCTAATAGCGAACTATTTTGAAATTTAAAATACTTTTCTAAATATTGATTCATAAAATCTTGAAAATGGAATAAAAAAAAGAAATTTAAAATATTCAGCTTTATACAGGTTTCCATCTTAGCAGTAGCAGGTATAATTGCTGATATTTTCTCTGACAAAAATATAGAATTTTTTCATTCAAGACTGAGTTCTATTACAGACAAATTTCCTTTTCAAAGATTTTATGGCAAGTTTTATTACAACTGAAGCATTTAAAATTGCAGAATTAAGTTACTACATTAGTCACTTTGTGGTAAAAATATGAAAGCGTTCTTCACAAATATATATATATATATTCATGAGGTGCTTGTGATCGATATTTAATGTTCTGTATTTATACTTTTTTGAGTTTGGAAACATTTTTCTCTTTTATATCCAGATGCTTTCATTTTTGGAAGATAGTTTCGAAATGATTCTGAAATCTAAAATATGCTCATATTAAAGCAATACAACCAAAGTTTAAAAAATCCAAAATCCAAGTTAGACATCAACCTCAAGTATCATGTATGTATATATATAAACATAATTTAAGCAAGAATTCTGAAAAAAAAAAAAAAAAAAAAGGCTTCTGTATGTTTAACATTAGTGTACGAGTGTGAGACTACAGTAGTCATCACATGAAGAAACTAGAACGTAATTGTTAAACCTATGTGAGCATTTTTTTTAAAAGTTTCTTATTTGCATAGAACTAATGTTGAATTCTAACAGCGTTTGTATTGTATTTACATTTTCTATTTTGATTGTAGATTAAAGTTCTTTAACCTTTTTGTTAGTTTTACATTTGGATTTTCTCACTGTAAGACGATTTTATCTAAATTTCATGTATACGTATGTAGAAAAAAAAAAAAAAAAATTATTTTAGGTGGCACAAATGCCAACCAATTGAAAAAATCCCCATGCAATTTCTTGAACCAGGTCAGCATAGCAACTGACATTCTACTGACTAAACTACATGGAACGATACTCAGCCTAGAATTTCTCACTCAGAGTAAGGAGATTTAAAAAAAAATGCAAGAAATTCCTTACCCTGTGTTCTCGCTATAAGTTAAGCTACAAATGCAGCACATGATGGAATATTTTCAACGAGCCACCAACATGAGGCAAATATGAAACTCAAATAAAACCAGCATCAATTGAATGTATTAATAATGCTTGGAAACTTTTCTGCAAAAAAAAAAAAAAAAAAAAAAAAAAAAAAAAAAAAAAAAAACTATCTAAATTTAGAGGGGTAATCCCACTGATTTTCCATTTATACTTATCCAATGAATTCCCAAAACAAATCTGGGAAGTACCTTATCAGAATGAACCTACATCCAAAATTTGAAGCCAATCAATAAATTCTGTGTGAAAAACGCATTAACCTAAATTAAGGACAGTTACCTCCCATTTTTTCCTTGTTAGACTTGCCAATGAACTCTCAAAATAAATCATGGATTTGTCCTCATCAGAATGATGCTATGTACAAAATTTCGATGAAATCTGATAAATTCTGTAAAAAAAAAAAAAATCATTTATATAAATCAAGCGGAGTGGCATTAGCCCCCCCCCCCATTCTTTATACTTATCCAAGGAACACTCAATACTTGTCATGGAGGTGCCTCATCAGAATGATGCTATATCTAAATTTTCAACAAAATCTGATAAATCTGCATGAAAAACCCATTTATATCTATTAAGGAGAGAGGCATTAGACTCCCTCCTCGTTATACATATCCAATGAACACTTAATATTAATCAGAGGCACCTCATCAGAATGATCCTATATCTAAATTTTGAATAAAAACTGATAATTCTGCAAGAAAAACCCATTTATATCAATTAAGGGGAGGGGCATGTGCCCCCCCCCCCATTCTACCTCTTTGTTCTAATCCAATGAACATCTAATAACCATGGAGGTGTCTCATTGGAATGATCTTATATCTAACTTTTGAACGAAAACTGATAATTCTGTATGAAAAACCCATTTATATAAATTAAGTGGAGGGGCATTAGCCCCGTTCCCTTTCTGATACATATTGAGTGAACATAAACTAATCAGGGAAGTGCCTTATCAAAATATACATATATCCAAAATTTCAAGTTTATCTGATATTTTTATCTTGAGTTACCACATTACGCACGTATAGAATGTTTGGTCACATAAGCTCTTAGACTTTGATAGCCTGTGAGCTAAAAAACTGGATCAGACTTCGAGTCGATTACAGAGGACTGTAATCGATTACGATTACAATTATTTTCAATTTCTGAAAACCGATTACGATTATGTCTCTTTTTATGACAGTTGGATTACGATTACGTTTAGATTACGATTACAATTTTTTTGTTGGATTACGATTATGTTTAGATTACGATTACAATTTTTTTGTTGGATTACGATTACATTTAGATTACGATTACGGTTGTAATTTTTGCGGCTGCAGGTCATGTTGACTTTGAATGTGTTGGCTTGTGTTTTAGCCATTTGTGACTCTTATTAGGATTTACTCAATTTTTTACAAAACAGTCCTAAATATTTTTTCGGAGAAAAAATGCATTCTTAAATATTAAGGAGTATTATATTTATGTATGTACGCAAGATAGCATAAATTTCTTCCTTTATAAAAAAGATCAATTACTTATTAGAGTAATTAATTAGAGCATCTTATTAGAACAATTTCTTATTAGAATTTCTTATTAGTTTCTTATAGGCTAATATTATGATGAAGTATGTGAAATTTGAGTCGGGTTTTGGATTGACTAAAAATAAAATTATAGGACTCTAATTTGGTTTAACCCGAGTCGTGCAAAGTTCTATGAAGAACAACTCTTGCTTCGAACTCATTGTTTGACTATCAGTATGCAATATTCACATTTTATAATAAATTTTATAATCACATTTTATAATTATTTCAAAACTCCATTGTTTTATGGCTGCTATTTTTTTTTTTTTTTTTTTTTTTTTTTTTTTTTTACTGAATTTTGATCATTTTACTTCACAAATTCCCCAAGAAAAATTCAGCCTAAATCACATTTTTTTCATATACATATTATTCGATATTGGAAAAATACCTCTTTAAAGAATTTTGAGGTATTATTTTGAACCTTCTCATTCACATTATAAAACATAAAATTTTCTTCTTTTTGTTAATTTCTGTGCCTATTAATAGGCAGTGCCTAACATAAAAAAGGCTACTTCAGTAAGGCGAAAACAACAGTTCACTAATGTTAATCCTTTGGAAAAAAAATTTTTTAATATCTTGTTCGCATTTTAATCTTTTAAAAGTTTTTTTTTTTCTTTTTTGCATTGTTTAGTTCAGATTGATGTATATAAAGACCGTTGTTTTCTACTTTTTTGATTTTATATGCATTCTTTTTATTATGGGTGTTTTTAAATCAAAAACGGCAATTTTGAGACATAAGTTTTAATTTATTTTTGTTCAAAAAGACATGAAACTAGCAGGTGTTGTTAATCAGAAAATATCCAATTGCACTCATCTTTCTGTGTTTTTTTTTTTTTTTTTTTTTTTGCAAACGCAATGGATATTTCAGAACAAGCCATCAAAGTTGACATTTCGAATGCTTTTTTCCGACGAAAGCAGAAAAACCAGTAAATGAAAAGGGAGAAAATCACGAGATCACGTGACCAAAATAGCTCATAATTCGGTAGATAGTTTAATTACCACAAAATGGAAGACTCAATTCGATTCAAATTTGCTTCCATAGTCAGGCCTTCAACTTTTTATCTTTCCGTTAAAAAAATGAATTTGTAAATGTGCCAAAATGTTTTGCGCTTGCTGAGCAAAGCAGTTGAGAACACCCTTAAAGATGTTCTTACTTTAGGAACCGGTTTTTAAAATGTAAATATACTAAAAAAAACATGTAATGGAAATTGAAAGGGTAAAACAAAAATCGGTTTTCATACAGATAGAATACAGTTGCTCAATGAGAAAAACATTTAAAAATATTGAAATGCAAGTGATCGTAAATTTGGTATCTTATTTATTTATTTTTTTTCTTTTTTGCTTATAAGATAAACTTTAGCGAAGAAGTGTTTTCGGATGACTGAAGTAGCGCTTTAATAATTATATTGCTTACGTCCGTAAGAAATGAAATGAAGAAATATAAACTAAAAAATTATACTGATATTCCAGATTTTCAAATTTAATAAATTTTAAAATAAATTTCAATTACATGAACAGCGTCCTAGACAGATGGGAGTGGGGGGTGGAATCCAGATGCATTGGGTACCACTAATTTTATAAAGCTTTCTTTGCCTTATCTAATCAGAGAATTTCCAGCTATTACTCAAGGCGAAAACAACTTTTTGATTTTAATGGTATGAAGAGCAGGGAGCCCCCGGTCCCCTCTGGCTACGCCTCTGTACAAGAAAGTCAAATGAAAAAAAAAAAAAAAACACATTGTCTTCTGGCAAGACAGAATTTAAGGGGAGTGGGAAGGGCAGAATATAATGTTCAATACAAGTGTCCGTAGTAAAACCATAAATAAAATAATTTTCTTTCTTTCCTTTTTATCTTCACTACTTCCACTCAAATGACCCATACCTCTGGATTGACCACATGTTGTTTTATTTTCTTAATTCCCATATCTTTGACAAACTCAAGTCAAATACTATTTCTGTATCCTATTACAGTGTGCGGTATTCATTCCGTTTCACTTTTACCCCATTAAAGGCTATCTCTGTCCCTCGTGATCTTTGACCTTCACCCTCCTACTTTAGGGGCAGTTTGATGAGTTAAAAACCTGAACCGCACTCTTCCTTTTCCGGTACAATGTTTAGCAAACCAAGTATATTTTCATTTGGAAGAGAAAGGAAGGGGAAAAAAGACGTAATCTTAGAGCGTAATCGTATATTTATGTGAGATTACGATTACATTGCAATTACTTAGGGTCCGATTATGATTAGATTATGATTATAATCGAGATGAAATCTCTTGATTATGATTATATTGCGATTATGTCGAAAACCAAAATCTATGATTACAATTACAGTGCGATTACACGGTTTTTGTAATCGATTATAATCGATTACGATTACTCGAAGTCTGAACTGGATCAACAAGAAGTCTTACCCTTGGCGAAATTCTAAAATGGAGGGCCAAAATCCCAGTCAGGTGTGATCCAGCGACCTCATTGGTCGGGTGGTATAGGTGAAAATCACGAATGTTTCTCCATTTGAAAAAGAGTAAGGGGTAAAGCAATTGTTACCGTCTGTATTTATTTACGATAGACCATCGAAATTAACTCAATTAAGATATTTTGATGATATTATATAAAATGAGAGAGAAAAATAGATTATAAATGCAAACAGATAAGATTTACATCAAAGTTGACGCTACGATTTTTTTTTTTTTTTTTTTTTTTCGAAAAAAGGGAGTAAGGCGACATTTCACCTACCGTTAAGAGATTGTTCTCTGAAAAGGACGCGACTCAATGACCAATGAGGTGTTTGGATTTCATCGGACTGTGATTTTGGCCCTCCATTTTAAAATTTCACTTACCCTTGCTCCTGAAAAATTGTGGTGGCATATACATCTGTCAGAACCAATAGTTACTAGACTGTGAAAATAGCCTTATAAACTTTAGGATCTAGTTAATTTTACTGATGTGAAAAACTCTGCTTTTTCAAAATAATTTCACAAAACTTTGAATTATAAACATATCTTAAAACATCATTATGGCCAATTAAAAATTTAAACCATAGTTTTATGGAATAAAAGGACTTCAGGGGGCTCAGGAATTGAAAACTTTTCAAAAAATAGATTTTTTTAATGATCTAATTTGATTAATTATTTAATTCTTAACTCAATGCAAAAAACTGCATAAAAATATTTGCATTTTTAACAGAGTTATAAGCATTTATGTATCAACACTTTCATAGCCACATCCATATAATTTCAACTTTAAATCGCGTTTTCTCAAAACTTGGTTTTTGACGACTAACACCAAGATAAAAAAAAAAAAAAATAATAAAACTATTTGATGGAATGGCTTAATTTTTTTTTTTTTTTTTTTTTTTTTTTTTTGCATGCATATAACATTATCTAGATTATGAATTAATATATTTTAGATAGTTTAATATTTTGAGTATTTTTAATGGAAAAAATGTTGTATTTTTTAAAATTTTCAACTTTGAGAGATTTTTTAATACTGTTTTTATTAAGTGATAGTTATATCCTTAATTCATAATCTAGATTATGATGTTATATGCATGCAAAAAAAAAAAAAAAAAAAAAAAAAAAAAAAAAAAAAAATTAAGCCATTCCATCAAATATTTTTTTAATCTTGGTGTTAGTCGTCAAAAATCAAGTTTTGAGAAAACACGACTTAAAGTTGAAATAATATGGATGCGGCTAGATCATAAAAAAAATCGATTCTTTGAAAAGTTTTCAACCCCTGAGCCCCCTTAGAGATGTATATAAAGATGCAGTAAGAAACTTGTAACTACATTTCGATTAGCCTCTTGTATTTTTAACGACTATTATAAAGTACCCGTTTTATTTCAACTATGACGTTACATTTTTCCAAGCGTTACATTTTTCCATTTCATTGAAAATATTATTTTTCATTTTTTTACTTCTAATTATGTCGCCATTTGAGACAGAAAAATTCTTGTTAATGAAATATCCATGTTTATTATATAACAGAAAATATTCTTATTTCTATTTCAAATATGACGTCATATTTATTTCCTTTTCTTTTATTTCTTTTTTCATTTTTTTGCATGGAAATTGCTCAATTTAAAATTTATTGCCGCTGAGAAATTATTTTAGGTTTCTATTTTATTGGCAACAGGAAAGGAAAATGGTTAAATTTTAATTAAAAAATGCCTATTGATTCTGTATGAAAAATAATGAAATTTTGAATTATCAAGGAAAATATTTGAATAAATCAAAGATTAGCCTATGTTCATTTCCGGGCTTTAACTTATCTGTATGCAAAGATTCAAAGACTTTAATCTATTTGTTTTGATGCCAAATTCATTCCAATTTTCGGACACACTCTCACATTTATAGTATATATAAGATAAGTAACGTTTCTGTTTATCTTATACTATGCGAGCAAAAATTGTGTGTGTGTGTGTGTGTGTGTCTGTGTGGGTAAATTTTATCTCAAAAACGGCTCTAACGATTTTCGCAAAAATTTGGATTTTACCATTTTCGGGCACGAGAAGACCATTGGGCTAGGTCACATGTTCGAGAAAATTTGATTATTGGGTCATTTTGGGTCATAATGGGTCAGGATTAAGTTATTTATATCTAGAGAACGGCTGGATCAATTTTAAGGAAATTTTGTAACCAGTCGTTTTTTGGCACGAGAAAACTATTGGGTTGGGTCACATGTTCGAAAAATTTCGATTAGTGGGTCATTTTTGGGTCATTATGGGTCAAGCCATTTTTATCTAAAAAACGGCTCTAACGATTTTGACCAAATTTTATATTTTATCGTTTTGGATTACAAGAAGACCATTGGGTTAGGTAACATGTTCGAGAAAATTCGGTTAGTGGGTCATTTTTGGGGTCATTGTGGGTCATGCTATTTTTATCTAGAGATTTTCTCACGCAATTTTGACTAAAAATTGCATTCTATGGTTTTCAGGCAAGAGAAAAACATTGGGCTAGGTGACATATTCGAGAAAAAATTTCAATGGGTCATATTGGGTCATTAAGAGTCTGGGTCCAGCTATTTATATTTAAAGAACGGCGTGATGGATTATAACGAAATTTTGTATGTAACAGTTTTTTGACATGATAAAACTAATGGGCTAAATCACATGTTTGAGAGATTTTGACTATGAGGGTCATTTGTGGGTCATGATGGGTCATAATGGGTCATGGTCAAGCTATATTTAAAGAACAGGTGGATCGATTTTAACGAAATTTTGTATGCAACATTTTTTGGCACGATAAAATCACTGGACTAGGTTATATGTTCGAAAAATTTCGATTAATGGGTCATTTTGGGTCATTAAAAGTCTGGGTCAAGCTATTTATATTTAAAGAACGGCGTGATGGATTATAACGAAATTTTGTATGTAACAGTTTTTTGACATGAGAAAACTAATGGGCTAAATCACATGTTTGAGAAATTTCGACTATGAGGGTCATTTGTGGGTCATGATGGGTCATAATGGGTCATGGTCAAGCTATATCTAAAGAACAGGTGGATCGGTTTTAATGAAATTTTGTATGCAACATTTTTTGGCGCGATAAAATCATTGGACTAGGTTACATGTTCGAAAAATTTCGATTAATGGGTCATTTCGGATCATAAAGGGTCTGGGTCAAGCTATATATAATTAAAGAACGGCAGGATCAATTTTAACGAAATTCTGTATGTAACAAATTTTAGAAACGAGAAAACTAATGGACTAAATCACATATTCGAGAGCTTTCGATTATAAGGGTCATTTGTGGGTCAAGGTCAAGCTATATCTAAAAAATGGGTGGGTCGATTTTAACGAAATTTTGCATGCAACATATTTTTGGCATGAGAAAATCATTGGTGTAGGTTACATGTTCGAGAAATTTAGATTAGTGGGCCAGTTTTGGGTCATTCTAATTTTATCTAGACAACGTTTCGCGCAATTTTGACTAAATTTTCTATTTTATTGATTTCGGGCACAAGAAAATCATTGGGTTATGACAGATTTTTGAGAAAATTCGATCAATGGGTCATTTTGGATCATAAGGGGTCAGGGTCAAACTAACTATATCTAAAAAACGGCTTAACCCCCTGACTGCCCAGCCAAAGGGTAATATTGTAATGTTGTTTTCTCTGTAATTTATTAAAAATATAAAAAAAAAGATGTTTTTTCCAACCTGATGCAAAATACGTTATTAGTATCAGTGTATAATCTTTGATAGCATCAATCCTAACTTAATTTTTCAGAACTGGGTTTTATTTGTGGAATTATACTAATTTAAATATTGCTTATGTTGCAGTAAAACCTGCAGCTTAGTGTGTGAAAAAAAATCAGCCGGCGGCAGTCAAAAGGTTAATCGATTTTATCTAAATTTTTATCTAATGTTTTTCGGCATGCTAAAACTAATGAGCTAGGCCACACGTTCGAGAGATTTCGATTATAAGGGTCATTTGTTGATCATGATGGGTCATGCTAATTTTATATAGAAAATGATACTCACCATTTTGATTATACTTTGTATTATATCGTTTTTGAGCAAGAGAAAACCATTTGGCTTGGACACATGCTCGCGAAAATTCGATTAATGGGTCATTTTGGGTCCTAATGAGCTAGGGTCATTCTAATTATACATAACAACGACTCAATCAATTTTACCTAAATTTTGAAACAAAACGTTTTTTGTCACGAGAAGACTATTGGGCTGAGTCGCATGTTAAACAAAATTGTATTAGTGGGTCATTTCGCTTCATTGCTGAATGCTGCCAAGCTAATTTTACCTAAAAAATGGCTTAAACGATTTTGATTCAATTTTATATTCTACCGTTTTTGATTACCTGAAGATGATTGAGCTATGTCACATGCTTGATCAAATTTGATTAGTGGCTCATTTTGGGTAACACGGGTCAGGGTCACGAGAATATGGCAAAAGCCAATAACTTGGTGATATTTGACAAAATATTGGCGACATATGGCCAAAAAATCGACTATAAAAATTACGAAACCCAAAACACGTATTTGGAGCCACATGAAAGAATGCCTCCAAATTTGGCTATATCTAGCAAAAAATATTGTCTTTCAGAATGTAAAGAATTTTTTTATACATTCGTAAGAGGATTCAAGATGCATGGTTAAACCAATCAGAGTCGAGCTAAAAAAGTGATTTAGATCGATGTCCTTTCGTTGTAAATTTTAAAATAAAGTAAGATTTATAAACATGACTATAAAACATAGTTTTCTTATTGATTGTTTTTCTAAATAATACTATTATAAACATGTTTTACAGAAATAATACAGAGTATTAATACAGTGAAAATACTATATCGAGATGAACACAAAGTTAATTTTGACCGAGCTAAGCTCGGTCTCCCCTGCTAGTGTTACATTATCCTTCGTAATTTCAAAACAAAAACATTGCTAATGTAGCATTTTCATGATCGTCAAAAAAAGCAATAAACTGCCATTTAAGGCACTCATGCAGTGGAAAACAACTTAAACATACATTTATTTAAACAAAATTTCATTGAAAATCATATACTTGTCACGCTTTCTTTAAATTTTGAAATATTCATAAAAATATATTAAAAAAATAATGTAAAATGATTCAAATTTGTTAATAATGACGAAGAAATCCAAATGCCCTCCATTGAATCAGAAGCTCGGCTGATATCTTCCAGTTGGAGCACTTTTGTTTATGTTTATACTGAGAACTTGACCTGAGAAAAGATTGGGTATAGTTGCAATAGAGTATTTAACACATTAAGTGCCACATTAGTCATCAGAGACTGATACTGAACTTTCCATTCAAATCAAGTTTTAACTAATTCTGGAATTTCAGCCATGAACTTGATGAGGTGATTGTCTTTTTGTGCTACCACCTTCTATTCATAATTAATCAAGTAATTTAAGAAATAAAAATTAATTTTTGCTCAAATCTGTCATTTGGGTGATTTTTTTTAAAACTAAAATCCTTAGAAAAAGATGAAAGGAAACTAAGTACTTGTTTTTTCTTCCCCAGCTAATTTTCAAAAAAATATTTATCCTGCTATATAGCTTTATGGCTTATAAGAAAAGTTGGATTGATTAAAATTATCTCTCACTTTACAAATTTATTAATTCATCATTTATCTAAAGCTTTACTTGTAGCTTCTGCATAACATAGATTTTGCATTTTTCAATAATGTGTAAAGTAAATGAAACATCACAAATAAAGAAAAAAACTACATAAAAAACAGCATGCCACACTGTTTTTTAGTGTTTAAACCAAATGTTTTTTTTTTTTTTTTTTTTTTTAACCATACTATATTTTAAAAAACATTTTCTTTAAACCACAATCTTTTTATTTAGTCTAGGTACCTCTTACCGAATATTCGTTATTTGGCCATATTATCAAATGTCAAACTGTTCGGTTAAGACAAATATGAAACTATATGGCCTGCAGAATATTCGGTTTGGTCGAATATCAAAGTATTCAGTATATCAGAGGTTTTTTAAGTAATCAGACATAACCTCTTAAAAAACATTTTTAAAAACTATTCACAATTTCTACTATTAACTGTCAATTTATAAATACAGTAGACTCCCTCAAATCTGCACATAATTTACGGATGTAAACAATGAAATATTCAGTTCAGATGTAAGTGCAAAATTTGACTTTAGTTTTATATATATTAAATACATTTTTTAATTTGTAATTTTAGTTAATGTTATTAAATTCATGTTTCTTCATGAAGAAAGAATAATTTATTTCTGAAAAAAATCAAGATATTCCTGATATCATTGATAATCACAATCTTACCAAATATATTTATGTATTAATCAAGCTTTTTTAGTTAAATCTAACTAACCTGAAATAAAGCTTCTTTATTTAATGATCCTGATGTGAATTAGTAATGTACCTTTATGAGGCAAGTTTCATTGAATAATTTAGGAAAAACACATTTAATCTTTAAAATGAATATTTAATTGTACATTATTGATTATCAACTTGACCTTTGCTTTTAGTATTTCATGGCTGCCAACTTCTATGCCTTTTTACAACCAAACAAACCCATTCGAACCAGAAATTTCATTTAACAAGTTAAAAGAGTATGCAATACTACAAATCTTGAAATAAATACAGAACGTATATTATTTAATAAATTTTCTGGTTAGAAACGCATTTTTCTCATTTAAAAAGGCATAGAAGTTGGCAGCTCTGGTATTTTAATCATTTAAAAAATTATTTAAATTTGTATTAATTTAGTTTATTACTTATTTTAATATTTTAGTATATTGTAAGCATTCATTATACTTTTGATTTTATAATGAATTACATTCAAATTATTTTTTTAAAAAATATGAACAAAGCAATGACCAGAAATCCGCACAACCTCTGGTCCCAAGCTGTGCGGATTTGGAGGCGTCTACTGTATATTTTAAAAAATCTGAAATAAAATCATATTTAAATAAAACAGAATGTTTTTACATTATTTATTTGCTGTTTGTAATGCATAAATTAAGAAAATTAACCATGAGAAGGATTAAAATGATGATTAATTAGAATTCTCATGGGAATAAATGATTTTCAAATGCAAGCTTCTAAATTTTGTTTAGTTTAATAAATAGTCTGTTGTTTTTTCTAGTGTTCAGCCATGGGGGTGATTTTGGGGTTAAAACCCCTCACAGAGCTGAGAATGTTCGCTATAATTGTCACTTATATGAATCAAAACCAAACATAATATTTAAATGTTTTGGCACATTTCGAATCCGCTGCTTTATTGAATCAGATTTCATTTAATTACGTGGTAAAAATTCTAATTAAAAT
This sequence comes from Maratus speculifer, assembly GCA_964019185.1. Lineage (NCBI taxonomy): Eukaryota > Metazoa > Arthropoda > Arachnida > Araneae > Salticidae > Maratus > Maratus speculifer. Next base: position 338,536,250 of record OZ025296.1, on the reverse strand, counting down.
TATGAAAGTGTCTATGACATGGATTAGTTAAGTGAAAATTGGTTATTTGAACTAAATCACTTTTCTGAGACATATTATGCTAAAAAAATGATGATTTCCTGCCATACAGATGCTCCTTGAGTTTAAATATTATACAGTGAATATTCTAATCAGTGATTCCATTAATCAGCAATCATCTTTAACAGAAACTCAACCCCACCCCCTAGAACTGAATTTTGGCTGCGCCACTGGCTTTTTCCCAAATAACAATGTTTAAAAAAGTAGAAAAACTTTTGGGGTTGATAAAAGATATCAAGGCAGACAATTTTTTTGTTCAAGAAAAAATATTCGTGTTCAACTTATTGAGTTACAAGTAAATTTATATCTCATCTTATTTGAGGTGAAACTATATTTTTGTTACTTTAACAATAATGAAGATATCATAACTATATTTTCAACTGACATGATTTGATTTCAGTGAAATATGATATGACGAGAAGAGCTGGAAAATGACATCATTCATAGGAAAAAACTATGAGCTAGACATTACTTTATTAAATTTCAGTTGATGCTATTTGTAATGTGTTACTGATCAAAATTCGGCCATTTTGAATATCATATTTAATATAAACAAAATTAATATAAAACAAATGTTGCTAAAATATCCTCATTATTGATAAAGTTGTGAATAATTATTCAGTTTTGGCCTATTTCGCACTGTGTATATATTTGATTGAATATATTGTAATATGAATGGAATAGATTGAGATTTTCTCATTAGAAACTGTTTGTCTTGACCATATTTTCGCCACTGAAAGTTTCTTGCCAGATTTTAAGATCCTGAATGTTTATAATCTCTGAGAATGATCGTTTATTCCAGATCCAGATATTAATGTAGGATGCTTTTAAAAACTTCTATGCTAAATCGAAAGAAGTAGAAAAGTTATTTTTATTGAATTGCCGTCATTTGATTTTACTGTTTCTTTAGGACAAACAGTAATAAAAGAAACTTTCATTTTGATAAACAAGAGCTTTTTATAAGTAAACTTTATATTGAAAAAAAAAATGTACCTTGAGTTATTTAAAAAAAAAATAATTATGAGACCGGATTTTTTCTCCCTCATTTTTTTAATATTTCTCTTTTACTTTAAAATGCTTGTTTTAATTTGTAGTGAAGAAAATGAAATTTATAATTTTATTAATTAAAAGAGTCTCATAATTCTTTCTTAAATAACTTAAGGCAGTTTTTTTCAGTATTAAGTTTACTTATAAAAAGTTCTTGTTTATTAAAATATAAATCTCTATTATGAAATATTATGTATGATTGTTTTAAAAAGTAACATTTTAATAGCTTTAAACTTTGAAATATAAAAAGTATTCAGCAGCCAAATATTCAGTATTCAACTAAATACTTACTATTCGGCTGGACGAATATATGGTATTTGGCATAACAGTTACTATTCAGCTAGCCGAATATTCGATTCACCTGTTTTCCAAACATTCAGCCAAAATCACTATTCAGTGTGTCTTAGTCAAAAAACATAGATGTATATTAATATAAAATGTATGTAAACAATAAATATAGACTTGAAAGCCAAAAAAAAAAAAAAAAAACGCTTGGAAGTAATTTTAAATAATGGACAAACAAATAAATTTGTAAAACATTAATAAAAAATACAAATAAAATATTGAATTAAAAAGACCTGATGACGTTACAAACACGTTTAACATTTTAATGGCAAGTAAATTTGACATTTATGATAATTCATTATTGGATTTAATGTTGCAGATTAGCGACAGTTTTTGGGTCGAAAGGTTAATCAAGTGCGTGTAGCAATATTTTTAATAACTGTATGAAATCATACAAAATATCAAGTGGGAGAAAAATATGTATTATGAAAATGTAAATGTTTTTTTAATAAGAAGGAAAATATATACAAATAAAAATAAATGTAGAATGAGCTTTTCTTCTTTGAAATTCTTGGATCTTTCACTGTTAAACAATATATCACATATTATGAAAAAGACAACTTTTTTCTCAATTTGTGCTACAAATAATAATTTTTAAAAGCATACATTAAACGCCAGTAAATTTGATAATTCAACATCAATTCTCACAGAGCAGAACCTAGTGAGAGGCAGGATTTAAAAAAAAAAAAAAAAAAGGAAGTTTATGATTTTTTTTCTTTAAAAGAGAATATGAACATGAAATAAACCAAGCTAAGAGTGTTTTCTCAAAAACTAGCACGCAAAAGAATTTAGGTATCAGTATAAAAGACATACTATAAAAACAAAAATTAGCATTTATCCTTATTTTTCTCTTTCAAATGAAGATTCAGAACAATATATTTTTTCTTCATGAAAGGGAGGTGATGGCCTGGCTAAGCCACTATTGGATATCCATAATAATAATGTTAAACATGAATGTAAATAAAAAGAATCTAACAATTATTTTTTTGGATCAGGAAAGTTGAGGACAGGGAAAATAAGTCATTTTAATGCAATTTATTCTTTCCTGATACTGTTATTTTAAATGGTATTTACAATCATTTTCTTATTTAAAAATTCATTAAGAGAAATTTTATGTTTTTTTATTCAATATGATTGCAGAAATAAAAAATTGCGTGAATTAAATTTGAAATCCCATGACTCCCCCCCCCCCTCACTCATGGGTACTCAACAAAATGTTTTTTCTCATCTCTTTTCTCAATGAATGCAATAAAAGTAAATAAACAACAATTGTAAAATGAACAAAATTTCAAAATAATCTCAAAATAGCTTTTATTTAAATTTAATTACAAATAAATCTGACATATTAACAACTTAATAAATCGCACACAAATAAATTCTACAGCGGTAATAAAATAAATCAGCATTAAATTTAATGCTTCAAATAAGATAAGCTAACTGTAGCAAATAAATTACTTTATACATTGTTTGAATCAAACGCTTTCTATGCAATAATTATGAATATTACATCTCTAGAGATCGTATATTCTTTAACAATTCTGTTTCAATACAAATTTCGCCTTTTTTTCGATTTATAAGGCATGTTAAAATTAGATACTATGTTTCAAACATACCTCTATAAAATTATTAATAAATCGCTTTGTTTAACTGTATTTCTGAAAATTTAACATTTATAACGTAAAATTAGATATAAAAATCAGTATGGCACAAAAAAATATGGCGTAAACTTCGTGTTTTTTGATAAAAAATATTTTCTTTAAGCTCTATCTGGCCATAGCACTTAATGGTAAATAATTCACAGTTGCCGTACTCACCTCGCGGTTGAGGTGTTTCAAGTTACTTCAGATGGCTGCCATGATATCCCATGCATTTGAATAGGGATTTCATGTCTATTAAGGTGCGTTTTCACGGGCCTACCCAAGCGCTAACTTTCCTAACTCTTTACCTAAGCACAAGATTTTAGGTAGTTAGAACGCGATTTTTTAGGTTCGATTCGTGTTCAAACCTAAGCAGAAATTACCTAAGCGCAGCCAATCAGAGAAGAGCTTTTCGCTAATATGGCGGCCAGTTAATATGTCAAAAAGTAGTATTTATGTTTTAAATAGCTTTTTTTTTTTTATTTAATATTAACTCTGTTTATTCATCAAACTAGGATCTCATTTCGTAATTGTAGAAAAACGGTAATTTTTATTAAACTGTGTTAGATATATCATTTTTAATTAATGTCTTTTCATTTAATAATAATAAAGGGTAAGGATTGTTTAAATGTTGCATCTTTGTAGAAGGCAGGATAAATCTCTGTTTTTAATAATCATTCAGATTCATTTCATTAATGTTTATATACTAATTATATAGTTTGTTCAAGGATTTCGTTTCATTATAATAATGATGATATAATACTCTGTTCTCAAAGTTATTTTATTGAAAGTTAACAGCGCAATGAATAAAAGTATTTTTTATGAATATTTGTTTCTTAAAGTTAATTATTTGCTTAGTTGATTATATTCGATTGTTTGATAGGGTACTTTTGATGTATGATCTTTTGATCTGAGTTTTAAAATCGAAAATTAGTTATACTCAAGCTTCAATACAATTGTTAATTGTTCATAACTATACATATTATCAATAGAATCGTAGTTTAAAATTGTGCGAACAACAAAATTTATTCAAAATGTTATTCATAACTTTTGTAATCAATAAAATGTCTTTCTCTTTATGAATCACTTCTTACTAATTTTATAATTTCCAATGCCATATGCCTTCATACTGCAGTGTAAAATAAAAATATTTACTGAAATTTGAAGAACTTTTTAAAGATGTTACCTAAAAATGTACACTTAAAATATCTTTTGCTAATTCTAAATGAACATAGTAACAAAATATTAATTTATAGTAAAGTGCTATGAACCTACATTGAATTATGAAGCCACTTCAGAAGTCAAAGATCTGAGATACAGAAGAAGCCTTCAGTTGGAATATTTGACAGCAGGGTACATTTTCAGGCAAACTTTTTATTTGATTTTCTGTCTGTTTATGTAACCTGCTAGCTCTTGAGACATCTTTTAAGCCACAGGAAACTTTTCATTGAAGCTGCAAACTATCAATTTGTGTTGGTGGATGTGTTTCAGTGGTGTAGTCGAGGGGGGACGCTGGGGGACGGCGTCCCCCCACTTTTTTATTTTATTTCAAGCGTCCCCTTACTTTTTTTTCTCAAGGGGGACGCTAAGGACGAGAGGGGACGCAGATCTTCCTGATTTATTAAAAAAATAAAAAACACAGAAAAAAACAATTTTATAAAATAAAGAAGTGATATTTTAAACCATTTTAGTTTTCTTTAACAAGAGCACTCAATAAACAAACTAAAAGAAATAGGGAAGAAAGGGATGTTCACTTGCTGTTTCATTTTAATTACTACTAGTGAAATACCGCGATACGCTAACATTAGCTCTTTCAGAGGCATCCATTAGTTTTACCTGGAATTCCCTAATCGAAAACTTTTATCCGTCTTCCGTTCTGACAGAAAGACTAAAACACATGCTCAAAAAGATCTTGACACACTGCAGTCAAGTTTAAAAAATACGCAGGTGTTTCAATTATGAAAGCCTGGTCATTTTTTCTCACCCGACAATGAACACCAACTTGTTTCTATTAGTAAATATGGTTTTTAAAGACATTCGGGGTAATTATCATAGCTGCCACATACCATTAGTTTGTAGGGGTTCTCAGTAATGAGCATTATCGGTAAAAGAGCATCAGCGCAGACAAATATCTCCTGATATTTTTTAGTGAAAGAATAAACCAAAATCATTGTCCTCCCTTCTCCCATTCACATTCACAATTATTTACTGATAAGTTTCAAAAAATATTTTTTTAGGCAGGAAAAACTACAAGCATTGGACTAGTGTAAATTCTCGAAATTGCCCTTTCTTACTTACCCATCATACGTAGTATAGGGTAAGTCTTGCAATCGTTTTGAAAATCGAAAATTTTTTTTGACGGATTTACACGTTTCAGATAGTGGAGATTCCGAAAAACATATTTTTAGGAAAAAAAATGTTGCCGTCCGTCTGTCTGTCTGTAAACGCTCTATCTCCCGAACAAATTGAGATAGAGACTTGAAATTTTTTATGTAGTTAGTATGTAAGAATGAGACGAACTCTATTTAATATCAGCAACCTCGATTATTCGAAACTATTTTTTTCGGACTCTCGAAAAATTCGTTCTGATGAAAGGTATATAAAAATTTTCGAATTTTTTTCTTCTAAGGAATGGACGTAAAAGGCAATAAAATAACACACATTTTGCATATAGAACGAAGTCGATCGGATTATGAGTTGCCGAGATATTTGTAATCTTGTTTTCCACATTCTTCGATTTTTCATGACCCTGTATTTCATTCAAATTTCAATTCAGAAGTATATTTTAATTGGAAATGAGACGCTTAATCCGACGCAGTTAATTGTTAGTTAATAGAATTATTATTTTTGGAGTTATAAGGATGTTTGTTTTACGCAGTTCGGTACTACTTGAGTAGTTTGGCGTTTTATATAATTTGTCGAAATTGGTACATCAGCAGTTCTTTAATATAGCATTACTATGTATATTAACAATACTTAAATTTTGTTTATGAATTGCAATGCATTGTATAAATAGTTTTCACATGTTTTATTTTCATATACATATCCCTGATGGGTAAGTATTACGGTGGCCCCCAACGACTAGTTTTTTTTTTTTTTTTTTTTTTTTTTTTTTTGCCATATAAATATTTTGTATCATAATTTCAATTTTTGAAGTAAAAATAATAATTAAAAGGTAGGCAGCCAAAACTTGAAAGAATTACAATTTCTTCCAAGTGTTGTAGCCGTGCCAAAGCCGTAGCTAGAGGGCTGATCGGAGGAGGGGGAGAGGGAGTAGTCAGATCTCCTATAAACAAAACCTCCTTTGGAAAAGATTCCAAGGTCACTAAATGAATTTCTGTTCCGAAAATCCAAATGAAATTCTGTTCAAAAAATTAATTTAGAACTAAAATAAGTGTTTCAACATTCGTTCATCCTATTTGGATGGTAACATGTTGTTTAATATTGAACTAGTTATACGCTGTATGGCCAAAGGTGATTGGCCACTTGCGATTTTAGAAATTTTGTTAAATATTTAGAAAAATATATGAGAAATTATTCTGAAACTTAAGTAAGTGCGTAAACATAATAGTATAGGTTATACATTTCAGTAAATATTTATTCCCGAAATTCCATAGGGGACAGTAAAAAAATTGAAAAAGAATGAATATCTTTATTTGGATAATCCTGTCAAAACTAATGTAGCAAAAGCGTTCAAACTATTGATTATGAATAAGTGGCTAATTGCAATAAAGTGTGTTCGTTTTTATGCGGATAGCATGTATAGACGTAGAAAGATTAAGGTTTTTATAAAAACAGACCCAAATTTTTCTTTTGTTTAGTTTTTTGCTTATAATGCAAAGAATTCTTAAATGTTCTTTACCGAAAACATGACAAACAACATTGTCCACAATATCCAGTAATCAGAATTAAAAAATAACAAAAAATTGTATGAAAAATGAGTAGGTTTACTAGATAATTCTTCATTGCGCATCAGCGCCGAAACTAGCCTTTTTTGCGCCCGGGGCAAACATGGATTTTTGCGCCTCCCCCACCCCCCACATATATGCATTCTTTATATCAAACACACCAAACAAAATCTTAATTTGGCGCCCCCTTCCGATTTTGTTCTGGTGGCGCCCGGGGTACGTGCCCCCTCTGCTCCCCTATAGTTTCGGCCCTGTTGCGCATGCATGAACGCTATCAAAATTTCATTTGCATATGTGTTAGCTAAATGTATAGAGCAGCTTTTATGAAAGTCTCAAAAACATAGCTTGAAAATTCTGAAAGTGATAAACAAGAGAATAAGCTCAAAATCAGTTGTTTCAAAAAAAAAAAAAAAAAAAAAAAAAAAAAAAAAAAAAAAAAAAACGAGGGATTGTATCTAAATCTGGACGTGCCAAATCGTGTATTCTATATTGACAATTATCAATGGATAAATGGATACAGCCCCTCTTTTTGCTTCATTTTGAGAATAACTGATTTTGCGACGAAAATAATCGACGAAATTCGCGATTTCTCTTCGAATGAACGACGAAATTTAGGATTTTTTCGAAGCCGATCGAGAAAATTCACGATCTTTCCGCGTCAGATCAACAAAATTCGCAATCTTTACAAAGCCGATCGACGAAACTTGAGATTATTCCTCGCATGATCGATAAAATTCGCAATTCGTCCGCTCTAGATCGACGAATTTTACTATTTTTCCGCTCCTGGTCGACGAAATTCGCAAATTTTAGTAACTTGCTCGGCAAAATTCACGATTTTTACAAAGCCAATTGTTGAAATTTGCGATTTTTCTGCATCCGATAGACGAAATTCGCGAATTTATTTGAGCCTGATCAACGAAATTTGTAATTCTTTGATCGACTTTGATTTTGTGATCGACAAAATTCGTGACATTACCATGTCCGACTAACGAAATTTGAGATTTTTTGGAACCCGATGAATTGAAATCGCGATTTTTTCGTGGACGATGAACGAAATTTGCGCTTTTTCATCCTTTAAGGGTGTTCTTAACTGATCCGCTCAACAAGCGAAAAATGTTTTGAAACATTTACAAATTCATTTTTTTAACAGAGAGATATAAAATTTTAATGTCTGATGGGAGCGATTTCGAATTGAACTTATTTTTCCATTTTATGATAATTAAATTACTTATCGAGTTATAAGCTATTTCGATGACGTAATTACCCGTTTTTCTCCTCCTTTTCGACCGGTTTTTCTGCTTTCGTCGGGAAATATGCTCAAAGGTGTCAACTTTGAAGGCTTGTTATGAAAAATCTATTGTGTTTTTAAAAAAATAGAAGATTGAGTGCAATTAGAGGGTTTCTGAATAACACCTGCTAGTTTCATGCATTTTCGAACAAAAATAAATTAACGCATGTGTCACAAAGTTGCCCTTTTTGATTTAAGAACACCCTTAACAGACGAAATACGCATTTTTCCGCGCTCAATCAAAGGAATTCACGTTTTTTAACTAACTTTGACGAAATCTGGATTTTTTTTTACGAGGCAAGATGAAATTCTCAATTTTTTTCTGTTGATAAACTGAAAAAACTCACCATTATTTCCCGGCCGATTAAGGATATCTTCAATTTTTTCGCGCATTCTCGCAAAATTCGCAATTTTTTAGTACTTTATCCACGAAATTTGCGATTTTTTCTGTCTCTAACCGACAATATTCGCGGTTTTTTCGTACCCGATCAATGTAATTCGCGTTTTCTACGCGATAAACCGCGAAAACATGCGATTTTTCCGCAGCTGAGGGATTTCATTTGCAATTTTTATGCGCATCATCAATGAAACTGACGGTTTGTTTTGTCCGATCAACGAAATGCGCTATTTTTCGCACCAGACCAACAAAATTTACATTTTTTTCCGTGTCTGATCGACAAAACTCGCGATTTTTCTGTCCCTGATCATAAAACTCGCTATTTTTCGTGTCTAATTGGCTAAATTTGCTATTTGAAAAATTTGTGATTTTTCCATACCTGATCAACGAAATTCGCGATTCTATCGTGCTCAAGCTATGAAATTTGTATTTCTTAAATGACTGATGAAATTTTATATTTTCCCAATCAACGAAATGCGCGATTTTTCGCATCCGACCAACAAAATTCGCGTTTTCTTCCGTGTCCGATTGGCGAAATTTGCTATTTTTTTCCAAGCCCTATGAAAAAAATTGTGATTTTTCCAGTACCTTATCTACGAAATTTACGATTCTTTTGTCCCTAATCGATAAAATTCGCGATTTTTTAGTGCTCTATTAATGCAATTCGCGTTTTCTACGCGATAAGCCGCGAAAATATGCGATTTTTCCGCAGCCGATGGATTTAATTCGCAATTTTTTCGTGCATTATCAATAAAACTGACTTATGCCCGATCAACGAAATGCGCTATTTTTCGCACCAGACCAACAGAATTCGCGTTTATTTCCGTGCCTTATCGACAAAACTCGCGATTTTTCTGTGCCTGATCAGTAAGACTCGAGATTTTTCCGTGTCTTGTTGGCTAAATTTTCTATTTGAAAAATTTGCGATTTTTCCATATCTGATCAACAAATTCGCGATTTTTTCAAGCCTCATCGGCAAATTTCGCTTTTTATCTGAAATTGATTGATTAAATTCGCGATTTTACAGTGCTCAATCAATTTGCAATTCTCAAGTGACTGACGAAATTTTATGTTTTTCCAATCAACAAAATGAGCGATTTTTTGCAACCGACAAACAAAATTTGCTTTTGTTTTCCGTAACTGATCTGCGAAACACTCGACTGTTCTATGCCTGATCGGTAAAACTCGCGATTTTTCCGTGTCTGGTTGACGAAATTTGCCATTTTTTTCGAGCTCCAAGGGAAAATTTTGTGATTTTTCCGTACCTGATCAACGAAATTTGCGATTTTTTAAGCCTCATCGGCAAAATTCGCTATTTATCTGAAGTTGATTAATTAAATTCGCGATTTTACAGCGCTCAATCTATAAAATTTGCAATTCTTAAGTGACTGACGAAATTTTATGTTTTCCCAATCAACGAAATGACCAATTTTTCGCAACCGACAAACAAAATTTGCTTTTGTTTTCCGTAACTGATCTGCAAAACTCGCGACTGTTCTATACCTGGTCGATAAAACTCGCGATTTTTCCTTGTCTGGTTGGCGAAATTTGCCATTTTTCCGAGCTCCAAGGGAAAATTTTGTGATTTTTTTGTACCTGATCAACGAAATTCGCGATTTTTTCAAGCCTCATCGGCAAAATTCGCTATTTTTCTAAAATTAATTAAATTCGCGATTTTACAGTGCTCGATCTATGAAATTTGTAATTCTTAAGTGACTGACGAAATTTTATATTTTCCCAATCAACGAAATGCGCGATTTTCCGCAACCGACAAACAAAATTTGCTTTTGTTTTCCGTAACTGATCAACAAAACTCGCGAGTTTTCTGAGCCTGATCGATAAAGCTCGCGATTTTCAGTGTGTGTTTGGCGAAATATGCCATTTTTCCGAGCCCCATGGGAAAATGTTGTGATTTTTCCATATCTGATCAACGAAATTTGCGATTTTTACAAGCCTCATCGGCAAAATTCGCTTTTTCCTGCACTTGATTAGTTAAATTCGCGATTTTACCGTGTTCAATCAATGAAGTTTGCAACTGAATGACGACGAAATGACTGACGAAACTCTATATTTTCCAAATCAACGAATGCGCGATTTTTCTCATTCAACTATCAAAATTCGCGTTTTTTCGTGCCTGAATGATAAAAATCGCGATTTTTCTGTGCCCGATCGATAAAACTCGCGATTTTTCCCGTCTGATTGGCGAAATTTGCTATTTTTTCTATGTCCAATGGGAAAAATTTGTGATTTTTCCATACCTAAACAACGAAATTTGCGATTTTTACTAGCCTCATCTGCAAAATTCGCTATTTATCTGCACTTCATTATTTGAATTGATTATTGCAATTCTTAAGTGACGGACGAAATTTTATACTTTCCCACGGTAAATTGACAAAATTTACATTTTTTAAAATTTTATTTATTTATTTATTTATTTTTCAATCGTGCTATGCACAAAAATTGTAATTTTTTTCAGTCGTAAATTGAAGAAATTCGTGAGCCACACGTTAATCCACCTGTTGTAAAATGAAATGAAGTGAAACTAATTGAACGCGTAAATTAAGAAAATGAAAATATCGTCTGATTTTATTTATTATCTTTCGAAGAACTTTGACAAGTGTGTGAGAACGATTGAGTTCTCTGAATGTAATGAAGGAATGTGCCTTTTAGATGGAATTAAACTACATTTTTTATAATATATGGACTTTTAGATGAATTTGAACTTAGAATAAGTTTATCTCAACAGATGATTTTCGATTTTAATTCAAAGCTCCGCGCATCGCATAGATGCAACCCGCAAATGAAGACTTGCATGGTTAGTAAGCAATTTTTAAACTAACCCTATTTTCGAATTCTAACATACTGGTACCCTCGGCGGGACAGGAGTTTTGAATTTCAATTAATTTTAAATGAAAAAATGGATCTGAGTAGTTTGAAAACTCAGAGAAAAGGACTGAGAGCTGCTTTTACTCTCACGTTTAAGAAAATTGAAACTGAATTAACTAAAGAAATATGTGAAATTAAAGAACTTTCTATTCTGAAAACTCAACTGTTTGATAAATTTCAACGGATGGACACTTGTCAAAGTAAAATTTCGGAAATATTGTTACAAGATAAGGACGAAAAATTGTTTACCGAAGATTTTGAAAGTGCAGAAGAATATCGAGAAAAATATATAGAAATATGTGCACGTATTGATGAAAAGATACAGGTTTCTTCATCTCCTGGCGAAGAAGTAAAACGCAAATTTAAATTACCGGAGATCGAGCTGAAAAAGTTTAACGGCGAACCAAAGGAATTTTTATCGTTTTGGAGCCAGTTCAAGAAAATACACGAAGACGATTCTATTGCCGCTGAAGACAAGATGCAGTACCTATTCCAATGTATGGAACCGAAATCAAAAGCGGAGCGTTTAATATCAAGTTATCCGGCTACCGCGGAAAATTATCCGAAGGCTATCGATCAATTAAAACAGAGGTTTGGACGAGATGATCTTCTTGTGCAAATTTACGTTAGGGAATTATTAACCCTCGTAATGAAAAATGCCACTGCGCCTAAAATGAAAGTTGACTTAGCCTCTTTATACGATGAATTAGAAAGCAAACTTCGTGCCTTAGAAAGTTTGGGAAGAACTCAAGAGAAGTATGGAGACTTTCTCATGCCCTTGGTTGAGAGCTGCCTGCCTGAAGAAGTTCTTTTGACCTGGGAAAGAAGTCGAAATCACGATACATATTCCAGTGAGAATTCCAGGACTTTAAAAAATCTGATGGACTTTCTACGCCAAGAAGTTCAAGGAGATGAAATGGTGTTTTTAGCAAGAAAAGGTTTTGATTCTATTGTTAGAAAAAAGAACATTTTATCTGAAATTATTAGCAAACCTGATCCAGCCACCGCCTCTGCATTGGTGAGTATAGAAAATAAAGGTAAGAAAAACAATTGCATATTCTGTGATAGGTTTCACCCCTCTAATAAATGTTTTGGGGCTCAAAAAATGTCTTTAACTGATAAACAAAAGATTTTGTTAAAAAAGGGGATTTGTTTCACTTGTTTGCAAAAGGCTGGTCATCTGAGTAAGAATTGTAATATTAAAAATAAATTAAAATGTAATTATTGCCATAAACCACATTTTGAAATAATGTGTCCAGAACAAAATATAAATAATAATCAAGATGATTCTTTAAAATCTGAAAATTCTCTTTCTAATTGTAGTAGAAATAAAGTTGTGTACATGCAAACGCTTGGCGTGCGCATTCGATCGCAAGGTCGCCAAAAAGTCGTACGCGCACTGCTGGATTCAGCGAGCCAAAGTAGTTACGTAAGCGAGAGAATAACGAAATCACTGAAAATGCATCCTATAAGAAAAGAAATAATTATTCACGCGCTGTTCGGGGGGGATGAAACGGAACCTAAAAAACATGATGTGTTTTCGGTAGAAATCAGTGAATTAGATGGAAATAATGCGTTTTGTTTTGAAGCATTTTCCGAAAAAAGGATTTGCGGATTTGTACCTAAAATTAAAGATTATAGAATATTAAATGAATTAAAAAGAAATAAAATAAATCTATCTGATGATTTTTGTAAGGAATCTGAAATTGATCTTTTGGTGGGGGCTGATATGATAGGAAAATTATTGACAGGAAATTTAATTCAATTAAATTGCGATTTGACTGCCATAGAAACCAAGCTCGGTTGGACAGTGATGGGGAAACAAACGTGTGGCAAGAAACATAACGTTTTGACAACATTGTCTATGCACGTTAGAAATATCCCTTTGAATGAATTATGGGAACTTGAAACCATAGGAATTTCTGACCCCATTCAGAGTTTTGAAAAGCGGGAAAACTTTGATTTAAACGATTTTAAAGAAAAAATGAAAATTCTTCCCGATGGCAGATATGAAGTAGGGCTTCCATGGAAGTGTAATTTTAAGAATTTGCCCGACAATAAAGTTTTAGCTCGGAAGAGATATGAAAAAATGATCAATAAATTGAAATGTGGGGGATTTTTCGATGAATATCAGGAAGTATTTAAGAATTGGGAAAAAATGAATATTATTGAACGTGTTCCAGAAAATGAATTAAGTAATAAATGTCATTATTTACCGCATAGGCCCGTTATCAGGTTAGATAAGGAAACCACAAAAATACGCCCTGTATTTGATGCATCTGCTTCTGAGAAAGGGAAACCCTCGTTAAATGAATGTTTGTATAAAGGCATCAATCTTATATAGAATTAATACCTGATATTCTTGATCGTTTTAGAATGTATCCTATCGGTATAACTGCAGATATAGAAAAGGCTTATTTAATGTTATCTGTTATGCCTAAAGATAGAGATTTTCTTAGATTCTATTTCCCATGTAATGAAGGACAATTAATTTATAGACATTGTAGAGTTGTATTTGGTGTCTCTTCTAGCTCTTATTTATTAAGTGCATCTATAATGCATCTTTTAGAAAATAGTCCTCCTGAATATAAGGAAACTGCTGAAAAATTAAAGTGTTCATTTTATGTAGATAATTGTGTATCAGGTGTTTTTAACATTAATGAAGCTGAAATGTTTATTGAAAATGCAAAGTTATTAATGTCTAAAGGGTGTTTCAATTTGCGTTGTTTTGAAAGCAATGTAGCTTGCAAGAATGTTGATAAATATTCTGGGGATACTTCAGTTTTGGGGATTATTTGGAATTTAGATAATGATTCTTTGAAATGTTGTTTAGATTTAGAAACATTAACGTGTGAAAGGAAAATTACTAAGAGATTAATTTTGAGCATTGTGCAAAAGATTTTTGATCCTATCGGTTTATTCTCTCCTGCTACATTGCTTCCAAAATTATTGCTACAAGACTCATGGAAACAGAAAATCCCATGGGATCGAGAATTACCTTGTAACATTGTGAGTGCTTTTCTGAAATGGTTGAAGAATATTGATGTTTTAAAAGAAGTAGCTATACCTCGATACTTAGAAATTAATGCTTCATCTGAATTTCATGTTTTTGTTGATGCGAGTAAAGGGGCATATGCAGCGTGTGTCTTCGCTAGATCAATAATTGATTCCGAAGTCAAAGTTACGCTTGTTAGAGCGAAGTCTAGGGTTGCTCCTCTCAAAACTTTGAGCATGCCGCGTTTAGAGTTAATGGCTTGTTGTATAGGTACTCGACTTGCGAGTTCTATCATCAAGGCAATAAATATGCCAGGTCTAAAAATCACATTCTGGTCAGATTCTACTACCGCAATTTGGTGGATAAAGGAACATGGGAATTGGTCGGTTTTCGTGAGCAACAGAGTCAAAGAAATTCGACAGATGTCCAATATAGAGTCATGGAAGCACGTTCCAGGAAATTTGAATATAGCTGATATACTTTCACGTGGATGTTCTCCGCAGAAAATGCTTGATTCGCGATGGTGGGAAGGTCCTAAGTGGTTAAAAGAAAATCCTGAATGTTGGCCAATTGGCGCGATTGACTGTCAGCCAAAAGATGTTGATTTAGAAAGAAAAAAGATCGAAATTACGAATATTGATCTAGCTAAAGACACACCCCTTTGGCTCTTAGATAATATATCTAATTATGATAAGATGATAAGAATATTTGCTTGGATTCTGAGATTTGTAAATAATTGCCGAAATGTTTCTAATAAGTGTAAATATTCTAATCTTACTCAAAATGAAATTGAAAATTCTGAAAAATATCTAATCCGTTTAGTTCAGAGCTGTTATTTCTATAATAAAAGGTCATTAAATGATATTGTAACATTCACAGATGATAATGGAATTTTAAGAGTTAAAACTAAAATAACTGAAAGAAATGACCGAGAATCATTTTTGTATCCAATATTGTTACCAGGCAAATGTGAATTTACTAAATTATTGATTAGATCAGTACACCAAAAGAATTGTCATGCAGGTATAAGAACAATGCAATCTTTAATAAGAGAAAGATTTTGGATAATTAGAGCTAGAAGAACTATTAAAAATGTATTGTACGACTGTATTGCATGTAAACGTTTTAAGGTAAAGTCTTTGTCAAGCGAACCAACACCTTTGCCACCAGATCGCGTTACAGATTGTGCTGTCTTTGAAATTATTGGAGTAGACTTAGCCGGGCCGTTATTTCTAAAAAATGGCGAGAAAGTTTGGATAGCATTGTTTACTTGTGCCGTTTATCGCGCGATTCACCTTGAACTAGTCAATTCGCTATCTTCTGATGCTTTCCTGCTAGCACTTAGACGTTTTATAGCTAGACGCGGTAGGCCCAGCACTATTTATTGTGATAATGGAACAAACTTTAGGGGGGCTTTCAATGAACTTTCGAAATTAAATTGGAATAAAATTTTAAAGGAAACCATGACGCATAAAATTGTTTGGAAATTTATACCTCCCACCGCAGCTTGGTGGGGAGGCTGGTGGGAAAGGTTAGTTCGCATTGTAAAAGAATTGTTAGTACGTACTTTAGGTAGATCTGTATTGACTTATGAAGAATTGAATACACTTATATGTGATTGTGAATCTGTGATTAACTGCAGACCTCTAACCTATATCTCAGAGGACCCACTGGAGCTAGTACCTCTCACACCCGCTATGTTTCTTACTGAAAACCGAAGTTTCAGCAATTCGGATATTATCGAATTAGATTCTCAAAGTTTAAGGAGAAGGTTGAATTACAGAGCTAAACTTCTTACCGATTTTAGGCAACGTTTTAGAAAAGAATACCTCAGCGAATTAGTTCAAAAACATACTGAAAAATATACACGTGAACCGCGAGTGGGAGAAATAGTCTTAGTTGGGGATGATAACAAAAAACGTTTATTTTGGCCTTTAGCAAAGGTGATTCATTTAATTCCAGGACGGGATGGTAAAGTTCGTGGTGTTAAGTTGAAAACTCAGCACGGCACGGTTTTACGTCCGGTGCAGCGCATCTTTCCTTTGGAAATATATTCGAATGAAATAATTGAAATTGCATCCAAACCGTCGGGTGAAGAGAAAACTAGTTCCAGTGAGCATGATGATCATGAAAATGTGTCTTCTCCTGATAGTGTCATACTTAAGAAATATACCTCTTCTGGAAGATGTGTAAAAGCTCCAAAGAGGTTGGATCTTTTTAATAATAATTGTTATGTATTTGAAACTCTCCCCAAGTTTCAAAGGGGGGAGGATGTTGTAAAATGAAATGAAGTGAAACTAATTGAACGCGTAAATTAAGAAAATGAAAATATCGTCTGATTTTATTTATTATCTTTCGAAGAACTTTGACAAGTGTGTGAGAACGATTGAGTTCTCTGAATGTAATGAAGGAATGTGCCTTTTAGATGGAATTAAACTACATTTTTTATAATATATGGACTTTTAGATGAATTTGAACTTAGAATAAGTTTATCTCAACAGATGATTTTCGATTTTAATTCAAAGCTCCGCGCATCGCATAGATGCAACCCGCAAATGAAGACTTGCATGGTTAGTAAGCAATTTTTAAACTAACCCTATTTTCGAATTCTAACACCACCGGTCATAGATTGTACATCCCTACTATAGAGATTATTTAATGAAAATTAAGTATCTAGCAATTTTTAAATGTAAATTTAATTAATTGTTAAATGGAAATTTAATTTTTCAATTCGAAATCAAGTTAGTTCTATGGGTGATACAGAGCCTAATATTCGAGAATATGAGCGTCCCCCCACTTTTTTTTCCAGGACTACACCACTGATGTGTTTCATAGCACATTAATATGTTGATACTAAGTTCATTTGGGATTTTCAAATGCTATTTTACTTTTACTTTTTTAGGTAACAATACTAATAAAATGTTTTGTTTCCATGTAAATATTTTATTTCATATGTTTGTCCGAAAATGTTATATATATTCGAAATGCAAGCATTTTTCGACTATAGGGACCTTGGTAAGAAAAGGAAATTTATCATACATATTTTTTGCATAAGTTTAACTAAAGGGAGGTGTTTATTTATGATAAGCATTGTAATGTGTTCTAATGCACTTTTTTACCCATGTAAGTTTCTACCAATGCTGTACATATCTTTTAAAAAACTAAGGATACAATAAATGCTCTCCGTTTGGTCAAGTCATACTGCCAAATATTGGGCCAAACTGAAGATATTCTTACATAACTAATTTTATTGCATGTCTTTATAAATATGCATAATCATGAACTATTAACAACTGTATTGAAGCTTGAGTACAGTTAATTTTTGATTTAAAAACCTATGAGCTACAGTAAACATATATTTCTTAACACTTACAATTATTTTAACTGAGCAAAGAGATATTTAATTCAAAATAGATCAAAAGTATCCTATCAAACAATCGAATATAATCAACTAACCCTATCAAACAATCGAATATAATCAACTAAGTAAATAATTAACTTTAAGAAACAAATATTTCATAAAAAAGATTAATATGTTGAAAAATCTCAATAAAATATCTTCATTATTGATAAGGTTATGTACAAAAACTCGAGTTCAGCTTGCAGTGAGTCGCTTAATATTTTTTATTGAATCTTATTACATTTTTGGTAGAAAAGTGAATTGCGATGCTGCTTTACATCTCATTAAAGTCTTTTATAAAATTTTATGAACACTCTGTATGTTTACAACTTTTGAAAACAATCACCCTCTCAAGTACATTTGAAAACTTAATATATAAATCAAAAGCATCAATAAACTGAGTTGCCACCTTTTTAATGGATTTTTTTTTCTTCCTTTAGTATTTTATGAAAAATTAACACTCATATGACCATCAATTTTACTCAAAAGTCTAAAAATATCTTTTTCTTTTCAATTTTAAAATATTTAATTCAAAAACAAAAGTTTTTAAAATTTATTTTAATTCATATAAGAAGCTATGGAATTTAACATGTTATTAATTTAAAAGTTTTTAAGACTATCCTCTTCTTGAATAATAAATGAAAGCATATATTCCTTGTTGTATAATGTTTACTTGTAAAAAAGAAGTATTTCATGTTGGTATATGGTTATGTATTTCAAAAGGAAGTAGGTTTATAGAAGTATTTGTGCTAAATATAGAATAATATTGCTTTAAGATTTAAAATATATATATATATATATTTAAACTCTTTAATGCTGGAATATTTAGCCAGTTAAATATTTCGTGATTGGATGTTGAATATTCAGTATTCGGCCAAAACGACCAATGGGTGTATACCTATAAATACCTTTTAAATGTGACAGAAATATTTTTGACAAATACTTTGTTTTTATCATTTTTTCATTGAAAAAGAAAATAAAACTTTAGTTTATTTAGTTTGTGCATTATTTTAGGTAAATGTATTTGCTATGCATGTTTTCTTTAATCAAATCTCTTTCATACTGAATTCTTTTAGAGATAATCAAATTTTAAAATAGCATACTACAACTGTACAATTCAGCATAATTTTACAACAATATGTAGGGGAGAGTGGAGCAGTAGGATTTTCTCCTTGTGTATTCTAAGCATTTCATCAGTCACACATTAGATGAACTAATGGTAGCACAATCTTCAGTTGTAAAAAGTTTTTGATCTGCATAAGCATACAATTGTATTAAAGTAAACAATAAATTCAAAAATCAGAAGTAACTTTCCTTCATATACTTTTAATGCTTTCCGTTTATATAGTTTCTTTATCTAACGAATGTTATATTGTATATTATCCATAATTTAAATTAAGTTTAATAGAAATATATTTTTGTTTAAACAAGAAGCAGAGTTTCCCCCAGAGGGTTTCAGGGGGGCGCTCCGCCCCTCTTGCCCTTCATCTAAAAACTAGTGCCCCTCTTGTCGCTCATTGAAAAAAAATATCGCCCTTCTTGCCCCACATTTGAGAAAACACAGAATTTCAGCAATGATGCAGACGCGCTATAACGCATAAATTACATAGAAAATCGGCAACGGAACACAAAAAATAGCTCTCGTCCCACACGACGTGTAATTTCGTGAAAAAAATGCGAAAAAAACCATTAAATTTCACTAAAAAAATCACGAAATAAAGACCCATTTCTAGCAAAATTCATGACAAAATGGCTAATTTCGTCACAAAATCCCATAAAAACGGCAGATTTCCTTAAAAGATCATAAAAAAGCCAATTTTCATGCAAAAAGCGCGATAAAATGGAAAAATTTGTCAAACAATTCACGAAAAACGGCAATTTTCTTCAAAAAATTGTGATAAAACGGCAGATGTCGTCAAAAGATTTGCAAAAAAGGAAAATTTTCGTCAAAAAATCTCAATAAAGAAGAAAATTCTGTCAAAAAATTTCCGAAAAACAGCTAATTTTGCCAAAAGTTCGTGAAAAAATGCAAAATATCTCGAAAAGACGGCAGATTTTGTCAAAAGATTGTAAAAAAAAAATGCAAATTTTCTCATAGAGACACACACACAAAAAAAGTTAATGCTAGAAGTGAATTTTTCTGTTCTACAAACTAATTTTCCTGCTTCAAAATTGTGTTTTTAATGCTCAAAAAGCGGATTTTCCTACTTCACGATCTAGGCGTGTGAAGGGAAAATTACTCCTGGGGCATAATTAGAATTTGAGGCCTCCCCTCCCTCCTCCCAACTTTTTCTTGTGACAGCCCAAAAATGACGTTTGTAGCATAAATTTGGCACTCCCTAAATTTACGAGACCGAGGTGACCTTCTCCTTCTTCCCCCCCCCCCCCTGTTCACAATCCTTTTTTGACTGTACAAAACTTTCTAAATGTGAATCTTGAAAGCACCTGTTTATGAAACAAAAAACCCTTTATTGAACAAAAATATTCTTTTTTCACAAAAAAAAAAAAAAAAAATGTCTTTTTCAATAAATCAGGCCTGCCTCTTAACAATCTTTTAACAAAATCGGCCGTTTTTTGCGATCTTTTAAAAAAGTTTGCCTTTTTTTCGCGATCTTTAACAAAATTTGTCGTTTTTTCATGATTTTCTAGCAAAATTTGCTGTTTTTCGCAATCTTTTACCAAAATTTATGTTTTTTTTTTTTTTTTTTTTTTTTTTTTTTTGCTCAATTTTTTGGCAAAATTTTTGTTCTTTTTCGATTTTTTGATGAAATTTCTGTTTTTTCACGATTTTTTGAACCGATAAATTATAGATTCGACTGTACAAAAAGTGCCCTTAAAAATCGAAAAAGTGCCCTTTTCAGAACAGTAGCGCCCTGCCCCTTTTTAAACCTGGGGGAAACTCTGCAAGAAGTTTGATACAATAGAGGATAGTGTGAAAAAATAGGACATGCCACTAAAGGGAGGAATGGTACAAGTTCAATTTCTTCAAATTGCTACTGCAAATATTTTTAGATGATGAATTATATACAATTTTAATTTAGATATCAATTATAACACTGATAATACATTCATTTATTTCAAAATTAAAATAAATTCTGATGATTCTTTTAATATCATCTGTGACTGACATTCCTGAATTTTCTTTCCTGTGATGAAGATACTGGAATTTGATACTGTGGCACAGACATTATCAATCTGCAAGTTTTTTAGACTGTATACCTAGTCATTATTTGTTTCGTATTGTTTTGTTTTATAGCTGTCCCATGCCATGCATTTTTTTCTCTATTAGTAGGAAGATGTGGGAGACATTTTGAAACTCTTTTCTTTAATTGAAAAATTGTTTCTGCAAATTATGTTTCTATATTGTTCAAAGATATTAAAAAGTGTTTTTTGACAAATAAAGTTGATTTTCTTATGTTTGTAAAAAAGTATTCCATTCTTTCTCATTTTCCTGTACTATTAAAATTTAAGGATTGATTTAAAAAAAAATTATTTTTGATATGTCTTTTTTGAAAATTTTACACACTATTTTTAACAATATGTCAGCTTGTTTCAACGATATCTCACCATCGTAATTTAAAAGTTATGTAATTTTAAGAATTTTATTCATGTAAACATTTGAGATTTTATTGCATAATTATAGAAATATTTCAATGTTGATGAATCCAGTGAATTTTAACCCTTAAGTGGCATGCAAAATGTTCAATTCATGTTTAACAATTCATAAAATAGTATTTATAAAGGGTATTGGTATGAAAATTTTTATTTGACAAACTTATATATTTATTTATCTTATTCGCTTCAAAAAGTTAATTTAAATATTGATTTTATGTTAAATCAGCCATCGTTTCTGAAAGTTACGCGATGGAAAACCCCAGTTAGGCTAATTAAAGGGTTAAATAAAGGGGAAAATGAGAAATGTTTTATCGTAGAGTAACCTTTGCATAAAAATATTTTATGGTGATGCACTGAGCTTTTGTTGTGAGTATGTCATGCTGTTCAGTTCTATACATTACAACAAAAAAGAAAACTAGCCTGTTTGGATCCAAACTACTTTTCTTTTCATTGTAACAATTGATGTGGTATGGAAATTTCTTTCCTGTTTTATGATTTTCATAAGATGTTACAAGATCAGAAGTGACCAGGATGTTTTTATCAACAAGTTCATTTCCATTTATTTGTTTTGTTAATGACCGCAGAAAGCTTGGGAAAGAAAGTTAAAAAATTTATTACATGAATTTTTTAACAATATGGAGTTCATTTTATTTGCTTATCCAACAAAACACTATATGAATTTCGACTGGTCTTTCGTTTACAAGTGATCTGTGGTCATCAGCAAAAGAAAGAAGTGGAGATGGATATGTCATCAAAGTTCACTGGTATAGTGTGACTTCTAAGACATCTGACAAAAGTCATAAAACATGAAAAGTTTCATGATCAAGAAAGATACAGTTTGGATCTTAAAGGTCCAAACAAAACTCTTGACATTGAAAGCTTTTATGTGGCCAGGTGGTTCATTTGATATTTTACGATTTTTTATCGATGTTGTTGACACATCAGTCTCCACCTCTTTCTCTTGTTGATAACCACAAAATGCTTGGAAAAGAAAAGACGATTGAAATATCAGTTTTTTGTAGCGTGAAGCAAATAAAATGACGTTGAATGCACCTAAAGAACTTGGGGGGGGGGGGGGGCTGTGCACATCACAGAAAACAGTTTTAGTTACACCTATGATTTTCTGACAACCTATTCACCATTTTCTTATATGCAAGAAAATTTTGAATATTTATATTATTAATTTGATGTAAAGAAGCTACTTATCTTTCTATATACAAATAAAGTATATAAAATTAATAGTATATATCTATGCACAATGAATTTTTTTTTCTTTGGTAAGTGGGAATCACAAAAAGTAGATGAACTACTTTCGATAATTTTACATTGCAGTGATAGTATGATAAGAGAAGCTGTCAGCAGGGGCCTCGCTAAGGGGGGGGGAGCCTCCCCCCCCAAACATTCGCTAATGTTGTTTACACTTGGCAAATTTAAATAACATTTTAATAAAAACTTTAATATATTTCTTATTTTTGATAGAACTTGCAAAATTTACAACTCTAATTGGGAATATTATTAAACTTTTTACAAATAAGAATTGTATTACATTTTCTAAGTGTGGTAACTTGGCAAAATTATGAAACGAATTGGCAAATATGAAAATTTGACTTGGCAATTTAAGGTCTTCTCCCCCACCAATAAAAAGACTTAGCGATGGCCCTGGCTGTCAGTATATCTAAATGTAGGTTTCACATAGGCATACAGTTGTATAAGTTTATGGGCCTTTAGTTCCACCATTAATTTCTAAAATAGATTCCTTTTTGCTCCAATATAAATAAAGGTTTTTTTTTTTTTTTTTTAATTTATAATATTTCATGGAAGTTTTAAAGGTGTATTTTCACAGATATTTTTTCCTTTAATTTTACTATTTCTTCTCTCTCTCTCTCTCTCTCTCTTTTTTTTTTTTTTTTTTTTTTTTTTTTTTTTTTGTTACAGAGATGAACATTATTAGGAATTTTGTTTCTCTAAATGTTTCATTAATTATAATGAAATGTTAGTAGCTTGAACTTTTGTAAAAAACTAAAATAGAAAAAAAATTTCCATATTAAAAAAATAAATAAACATTCTTAAATATCAATTTTTCTTGTAATTTATTAAAAACAATTCACAAATAACAGCATATATATCACTTGCTAAGTGGGCCTGAGCATCCAAATTTTTACAATGTCTTGTCTTAAAGTTTTATTTGTGATTTATTTAACAAAAATGATTCTAATTAACTTATTTAAAAAGGAATTAAAAAGCCATGTTAAATTTGTAATCTATCTCTATTACACCTTAATGTGTGATAAATAATTATATTCAAATATCAACAATGGTTTTTAAAACTTTATGCCTTCATAGTATCATCACCAATCAAATTGTCTGCCTCTAATATGTAATTTTATGTTATCCAGTTTAAAAAGTTCTTCCTGTCATCATACAAGTAGATTATTTTTTATAAAGTGCTAATAAGTTATAAAATTAAATATTTATCCAGGGCAGGCCCTATACATTTTGTTGACTTTTCTAATGTCACAATGCACTTATAATGTGAAAATCAACTGACTTATATTTAATTAAAATGTACATAATAACCTAGACAAAGTGTTTCATTTATCACTTTATCTTAAAAATGAAAAATCTCTCTCTCTCTCTCTCTTATCTCATTTTCCATGGATTGGTTTGGTAGTGTAAAAAATGAAAAATTACTTCTTTGTTTTTAAATATACATAACTCATAGCAATTGAGTATTTTTATTTATTTTCAATTAAAAGCTGGAATAAACAATGATTTGTGGGATATTATTTAAGGACCATTACTAGGAAAAACATTCAAAATTTTGTATAATGTTTTGTACAAAATATTTATTATTATCATGACAAGAGCAACAAAAGTTATTTGTTTATAATTAATTGACGGCTGATCGGTCCGTCTCTGTAGGTTGTTAAAGCCGTAAAATAGACGCTTGCGCAGTAGAAACTTGCCTTTGATTGGTTGGCCTAAGGGTTTATCTGTAATCAGTGAAAACGCTCTTAGGTTAGGTTTTGGGTAAGCTAAGGTTTTTTAGGTAGTTAGAGCGGCCCGTGAAAACGCACCTTTACTTAAACGTCTTTGGATGCAGCATGTGAGGTTTGTGCAAAGAGTCTAGGAGGACGTCAGTCTAAGTATAACTTCTTAGCTCCATGGTTTTGATATCGTATGATTCATTCATTTTCTTCAGCAGTTGATTCACAGATCTGCGTGATTCGAGTTGAATTGAATCATATTTTCATCTTCATCCCTATTTATTTCTCGCTGGTGTTTTGTAAACAACATAATATATGACTTCTTTCGAAATTTTCGAGAGGTCGTCTATGGTTGAATGTGATGAAATTGAGCCTAAGTTATTCTTGGGAAACTTGGATGCGGCGGAAAGTGAAGAAACTTTAAAATGCTTCGGCATTACGCATGTTTTGACAGTATACATGTTTCCAATTACTAAACCAGAGACTTACAAAATAGAAACTTTATTTATTGACTTAGAGGATTCACCAGATTGCGACATTTTATCGTGTTTTGAGACGTCAAACGCTTTTATTAAGGAAGGACAAGATAAAGGAGCTTGTCTTGTTCATTGGTATTTCTGAAATCTAATCTCATGTCGAAATATCAAATGTTTTAATTAATTTTGTTTCTATTATAAATTCTTTAATAAACATTAAAAACTGATTTTCCCTTACACAGTATTCCGCTTAATTCATAAGCAAACAAACAAAGAATAATAACAGAAGCTTATTAATTTAGAATTAAATTAGTGACTTGTTATTAAAATGTAATACAACGGAAAAAAAGGGGGTGGGGGCATTTTTGTTTCATTTTTCAAAAAGTGGTCAGCGAAATTGAATCTTAGTTACTGCAACTTTGTTGCTACTTTTATTTCTTCCTAAAGGCACCTAACACCATCTCCTATAAGAGTAATAATATAATATAAATAACCATGCATTTGGATTTCAGATTATATTGCAGCGGACTGCTCCGCCAAAGTAGCGCTAAGCTACCAAACTAACAAACTTTCACCGCCTTTGGCGAGACTGACTTTTACCGGCAACCTCTCCGGAGGAACGAACATTCTTGCCCAGACTTCACGAGTTGATTCGAACTGTGCTCTGTTGAGCGATCGTGCGTGTGTAACGATCTCACTGTCTGCAACACTAATTCTTAATTAATTTAATCATGTAACTTTTTATTTGTTTTGTTTTTATTAAATATGTTGTTAATGTTTTACTTTCAGGCTGGCATTATTTATTATTCCTTTCACATAACAGTTTAACTTTATGGCGCGCGTTAAACCATGCGCCAAACTGGTGACCCGGCATTTTATCAATCTTTTTTAATCTTTTAAACTATGCGAAGTCCAGCCGTAAATATTTAATAATATTAATTTTTAATGTTATCTTAGTTAATAATTCTTTTCATTTTGCGAAAATTATCGTAATTTTTTTTTTAAATCACTGACATGTGGTTTCTTGCAAGAATGGGATTATCGTCGATTAGCAGGTATGTGATCGATTTTTTAACATTTTCTCTGTGACTGGTCAAACTTTTCAGCTTTACGTACGAATTAACATCCCTCCCCCATTGTTTTTTATAGTATCATGATTTTTATTATTATTATTGTCTTTGTATTTTATCTTTATGTAATCAGTATTTTATCAGTATTTACCTTGTATTCCCTATTAGTATTGTGTTAGTATTTATCAGTATCCCCTAAGCTAAGCATCCTATAATAACATGACGGGATCAGACTCCGAAAATAATGGTTCTGCGGTTGCATCGCAGGTATCTCACGTCGCCGTAAAAATTCCTCCTCTTTGGAAGGCGAATATAAAGCTCTGGTTTATCCAGGTTGAAAGCAACTTTGCGCTTGCTAAAGTTACAAATGACTTAACAAAATACAACCATCTTATTTCCTCAATTGACCCAGAAACGTTAAGCTCAGTTTCAGATATTTTATTTGCTCCTCCGGAGACTGATAAATACGAAGCCTTAAAAACTCGGCTTATTACGGAATTTTCTGCTTCTGAAAATGAGCAGATGAGGCGGCTTATTTCGGAAATGCACCTGGGCGATGATAAACCTTCACAATTTCTACGAAAAATGCGAGAGTTAGGGGGGAAAAGCATCACTGACGATTTCCTTAAAACGCTGTGGCTTCAGAGACTACCATCAGCAATACAAACGATTTTATCTATTAGCTCAGAATCGTTAGACAATTTGGCCAAAATGGGCGACAAAATTTCTGAAGTGCGTACTTCAACCGATAATATTTTCGCTGTCAGTCAGGCTGCTGCAGTTTCTGCAGACAATAACCAACGCATTTCGCCGGTAGATGACGTCTCCGCACTTCGGAATGAGATTGCCGCATTAAGTAAACAAGTCGAGCGCCTCGCTCGCGATCGGAGCAGAGGACCAGGGCATCGTAATGGTTCTAGACACCGTAGTTTTTCTCGCGGACGCTCCCGTGAACGTAATACTGATTATTGTTTTATCATGCACGATTTGGAAAAAATGCGAGAAAATGTCGCTCACCCTGCACCTATACTAGTACCACTGATCAGGAAAACTCGCAGTAGCGGCTGTCGATCGAAATACATTGGCGGCAGTCGCAAAATCATGTCGCTTACATGTTTATGATAAAAAATCGCACCTAAAATTCCTAATTGATTCAGGATCGGATGTTTCATGTATACCACTCTCAAAAAATTTAAAAAATCTACAACCTGATTCACTACAATTATTTGCAGCCAACAATTCCAAAATTTATACATATGGTACTAAACTTATGAATGTTGATTTAGGTCTTCGGTGAAATTTCACTTGGAAATTTTTAATCGCTAATGTTCCTGTCCCAATAATAGGGGCTGATTTTTTACAACATTTTGGCATTTTAATTGACCTTAAAAAACAGAAACTCATTGATAGCATAACAAACTTAACTCAGTCCGGGATAGTTTCAAATTCTGACCAACATTTTTCTGTCAAACTAATTTCTGGTGAGTCCATATATCATCAAATATTGTCAGAATTTCCAGATTTAACTAAATTGACACCTGGTATTACCTCTAAGGGTACCTCAGTCGCTTCCTGCGAGAAACTCGTTTTACTGACTGCGCAAGATGGTCGCCACAATATGTTTGATTTATATCGCATTTCATGATGCAGTGAAAGCCAGTTACCCAAATTAATGTGCAGTTTGAATTATTGGGGGCAATCATAATAGAAGAAGGTACTTGCTTGTTGTCCATGTCAAATAAATGCACTAGTGTGTTTATTCACACTATTGCTTATTAAACATGTATATACATATATTTAATGAATTACTTTTATTTTCATTAGATATATAGATTTTAGAACAGCTTTGGTCATTCGCCCCCAGTCCGCCATCTTGTTTTTTTTTCCTTCGCATGAAAAACCCGCTTTTGCCAAGTGGTCATTTATAACCATTTTAAACTGTAAGGAGGAAGGAACAGGGCCGTGGCTAGAAATGAACGATAGGGAGGGCTCAACATAATGAAGGGGGGGGGGGACTCACAATTTTTCTCTCTCTCTGTCTGTGACGCTGAAAGATAGATTAGTGCATATTCACATTGTAGGTACTATGTTTCTTATTAACTTGTTGTCATAACTTCACTTTATGCTAAGAAAACTATATGATGATGAAAAATTTGAGTATATAACTGGTGCTAAAGTAAACATCATGTTAACATCCTATGTAGAAATAGGATGAGGGAATGTTGAAACACTTATTTTAGATACAATTTAGTAATTTTGCAAAACTGAAAGGATCTCAAAACTAAATTAGATTTTTGAACAGAATTTCATATGAATTTTCAGAACAAAAATTCATTGAGTGACCTTGGAATCTTTTCCAGGGTGGGGCTGAGCCGACCATAGTGCCCCCTTAGCAATGGCCCTGGGAAGGGAGGGTGGAGTTGTAATGAGTAAACAGTAAAAAAACTTTTAAACAATAAAATAAAGCAAAACTCATTTTTAAATATTTAATTAACTGACAATAAAAATCACAATAAAGCATTTTGAAACGCTATATTCATGGGAGGGGGAGTCGTAATGAGCAAATGGTAAAAAACTTTTAAACAATAAAATAAGGCAAAAACTCGTTTTTAAATATATAAATAACTGTCAATAAAAATCACAACTAAGCATTTTTAAAGCCTAAATTCACAAACTAAACACTTAACAATCGCATAAAGTAACCTAAGCCTACATTGACAGCCGAAATACATAAACACATTGAAGCAATCTCTAACCAAACATTCAGAAAGGAAAAAAAATCACACAAATGTTTGTTTTGCACAAAAAATGAACTGATTTTTATCCTAAAATAAAAATTATATAAAACAATTTAATTATTAAGGGGGTAGTAAGGTTTTTTTTTTTTTTTTTTTGCATTTTTTTTTTTATTATTTTATATTAATGTACAACATCTTAAGATTATTCTGTGAAAATTTGAAAGCAATTGAAGTAAAACTGACGGAGATATACACTTGTAAGTCTCCGCCCTCCGATTTCACACTGAGGAATGTGGCCGCAACAATCAGCTACAAAGTAGCTGCTACTGCTTGACCAGGTTTCAAAGACCTGTCCTGGCATACTGCCAAAATAATGGACCTTTCCGAAGGTACACGTACACGTGTGCCGTAATTTTGTGTTGTGATTTTGAGTTTTTTAAGCGCAAAATGCCAAAAAAAAGTCTGTGAAACTTTAAACGTGTTTTTCTAAGACTTCGCTTTTTCAAAGCCGGTGAACTCTGTAGCTCAAAATCTACTGAACCGATCTTTTTAAAATTTTACACACTCTTTCTTTATATAAATTACGAGGTAACGCTGTCGAGTTTATTTATTTATTTTTATTTTAACTTACTTTAAAAAAACAAAATATCAGATTTTTTTGATGAAAAATCGGTATTTTGATTTCCGAGCCTTGTAAAAAATTGAAAAATCAATAATAAAAAAAAAAACTCGACGGCGTTCCCTGAGGAAACTTATTAACTAATTAAATCAATTTGGTTTTTTAATTTCAGTTGATCCAGTCATGAGTTATGCGGTTCACCGCGAATCAACTTTTTTTTGGGATGTCTTCGAAGATTCGCTGTCATTGGCTCATTTTTTAATATTTCTTAATGAAAATTTCACAGAATACTCTTTAAATGACATATAATTATACTATAACTATGCAAATAAATAAATATTAATTGTATCCTTACAAAAAATCATAGAAAATATGCTTTTTTTCCCTCGAATTAACCTTACTACCCCCTTAAATATATTGAAGCAGTTTTCCTTACTACACATTCTCCTCTTTCCATTTTCTTCAACTACGACAAGCCCAAGAATAACCATCAGACACTTTCTTCTGTCCAATACTCAAATTTCTTTGACAATTAGGACAAACAATGCTTGTTTTAATTAAACCAACCTCCTTCAAAAAATCAAAAAACATCTCCGTACAAAAATGCTGAGTCGGACTGCCATCTTTACTCACAATAAACCTATTACTCGAAACCCTAAACATACCGCGCACGTAAGCCGGGAGAAAAAATCTAGGGTTGCCAGACCACTAAAATCATGAGGGTTGCATTAGTGCCAACGATAATTGGCAAAAGGCATGGCTGAAGATCGGGGGCAAATACCAAAGGTGTGTGCCTTTATGAAGCAAGTTTCATTAAATAATTTAAGAAAAATACATTTCATCTTTATAATGAATATTTAATCATACATCATTGATTGTATTAACTTGATCATTGCTTTTAATATTTTTATCATTTTAAAATTATGTAAAATTTTATTTTAGTTTATTATTCATTTTAATGTTTTATTATATTGTAAGCATTCATTATAATTTTGATTGCATTATTAATTTCATTTAAATTACTATTTAAAAAATGTAAACAAAGCAATGACCAGGAATCTGCAAAATTCTAAAATCCACACAAGCTGTGGTCCCAAGCTGTGTGGATTTGAGGGAGTATACTGTAATAATTTTTTGAGGAGATATTTTAAATAGACAAATGCATCAAAAATCCATAGACTTAGCATTAAAAATGAGAAATCAGACTCTGAATATGTAATGCTAAAAATATTTGTTCATTCCTATGTTAAACAAATTAAAATTTCTATGTGTTTATTGTTACTAACATAAATTGGTACTTCATTGTAATTTCTTGTTAGTTATGGAGGTGTATCTCGGAGTGCAACTCTGGTGGTGGCATATCTCATGAAAAAATATTCCATAGGAGTTGAAGAAGCTTTGCAGAAAGTGAAGAATAAACGGTTCTGTGCATGGTAAGTATTCAAAAAACTCATTTATTTATTTATTTATTTTATTTTTTTTATATATATAATCATCATTAGAAAATGATTTAAGCTTTTAAACAAACTTGAATATCAATGATTTTAGTTTTATTATATTTTGACTCAGAATGTTTATTTGAGCTATCACTCTTTTTAAAGAGTCAACGCCATTGATGTTTTCAAATTAATCACATGCCAGTGATTAAATGCCAAAGGTTTCACGTCAGTCTTATTTTCTAGCCAGTCATTTTTGCAGCTGTCAGTAAAATGATATATGTATTTTATTTCATTTGAGTTGCTATCTCTAAATGCCATTGACAATACAAATTACACCATTTTATCATACCATTATCATAAATTAAACATGTACAGTAGACTCCCTCAAATCCGCAAACCAGAAATCTGCAACTCTCTAAAATCGGCACATATTTTATGGATGTAAACATTGAAAATTTCAATTCAAATATTAGGACAAATTTTGACTTTTTTAGTTTTGCATCAATTCCATACTTTTTTTATTTTGTAATTTTCTTAATAATAATACTCTATTCATGTTTATTTCATGAAAGAAGAATAAATTTTTTGGAAAAAATTCAAGATATTGCTGATATCACTGGTAATACAATCTTCTTACCAAATATATTTATGTATCAATCAAGATTTTTTGGTTATTAAGCCTGGCTGAACTTGAAAAAAAAAATCCTCATTTTATGATTTTGATGTGAATTAGTAATGTACTTTTATGAGGCAAGTTTTGTTGAATAATTTTGGAAAAATGCATCTAGTCTTGAAAATAAATATTTAATCATACATTATTGATTACTAATTTGACCTTTGCTATTAGTACTTTTATCATTTTAAAAACTATCTAAATTTTTATTACTTTAATTTATTACTTATTTTAATATTTTATTATATTGTAAGCATTCATTACAGTTCTGATTGCACTATTAATTGCACTCAAATTATTGTTTTAAAAATGTAAACAAAGCTATGACCAGAAATCCGCAAAATTCTAAAATCTGCACAACCTCTGGTCCCAAGCTGTGCGGATTTGAGGGAGTCTACTGTATAATCTTATTACATCATCTTATGAGAAACTAAGTTCAATTGAGGAAACCAAATATTACTTCTTAGGTATGTTTATATTTATATAAATACAGTAGAGTCTCAAAAATACACAGAGCTTAGGCAGATTCTGATTTAAATGATTTATTTTTTCAACTTAAATGTATCCATTTACAAGAAAAGCATGTAATAATTCAATTTAAGCAAATTAAACTTGAATCCTTTTTATTTATCTATACATTATCATTTTAATACCTTAAATCAGTGGTTCCCAAACTTTCTCGGTACGCGACCCCCCCTTTCAGTGAAGAAAATTTTCGCAACCCTCCTTTCAATAAAAAAAATTTCGCAACCCACCCAAGATAAAGTTGTATATCAGTTGTACATATAGCTATTTTTTTACGATTTCTATACACTCGACATCCTATCTTATGAAAAATGCTAATTTTCGTACATTATCAACAAAAACAAGAATTGGTAATCTCTCTGTGTATATGTAATGCACAAACTACAAAGAAATATAAAAATACATTTAATTATAATGAAAACATAACTTTATAATCAATGAGATTTCTGGTATTGGTGTTTTTCAACGTGTAGAACATATATTAACTCGTAGTTTGTCTCAGTACTTGTCTTTCAAAAACGGCAAATTAAAAAAAGCATGTTCTCATAAGCACAAAGTGTTGAATTTCATAAAGAACCTCAAAGGTGATTTAAATATTTCTGGATATTCTGTTCGTATCTATATTAATCTAGAAGGGAATTAAGGATTTTTCCTTGAAATATGTTGTTATATGTTTTCCTGTTGAAATTGTCATATCTTTTTAAAAGATGAAATAAAAGATATATTTTGATGACAAATCTCGATTGATCCGCGACCTACCAAAACAACTCCCGCAGCCCACCAGTGGGTTGCGACCCATAGATTGGGAACTGCTGGCCTAAATTATTATTATTTTACTTTTAAATATGTATTGTCTTTTGTTTGTCCACTTTATCTTGATGAAGTTTCTTTTAAAATTTTGTAAACAGACATTATTTCCTATTGATTTATACAAGTCTTCTGCTCCAAGAACTTTAAAAGAAATTTCACCAAAAACCCAACCATCTTCAAACTTTTTTTTTCTGTATTTGGCAGGTTCATTATTGAAGAAATGATTTCTTCAGTGCTGAAACATGATTTACCTAAATTTCATTTATTGTTTATTTATTCAACAATTTCTTCTTCTTTGAAAAACTCTTGTAGTTCTGTTTTCTTTAATTTCTTTTTTTTTTATTATTATTATTCAACAATAGAGTTCATACTTCATCAATTAAATAAACACATTATATATATATATATATATATATGTATTAATTTTAATCGATATTTTTTTATATTTTCAAAATTAGCATGATATTTACAAACCGTGAATCCCACGTTGCTGTATGAAAATGGATTTATGTACTTTGTCTTCTTTTACAATTTGGCCTATCAATTGGGGGGGGGCACCTTGTATATAGTAGGTAGCTCATGTCATCGTTATTATGAATTGTTAATTGTTACTTTAAAATACATTAAACCTTGTCTACAGATCTTGATTATCTCGACTTTTTTTTTTTGCAAGGTTTGGGATACAGTATAGGATCTGTTATCCGGCGTCCCAGTATCCGGAACGCTCCGAAAACCGGAATGCAAATCAGTAACGGTTTTTTTTCAGCGATGCCGCGGACGCGCTATAGCTCTTAAATTATGCAAAAAATCGGTGACGGGATGTAAAAATTAGCTCTTACGCGTCCCTTGAGACATGTAATTTCGTCAAAGGATCGCGAAAAACAGCAAATTTCGTTAAAAACCACAAAATAACCACTAATTTTCGGCCAATTTTGTCAAAAGATCTGCGAGAAAATGAGTAATTTCGTCTCAAAATCCCCCTAAAAAACATATTTCCCAAAAAATCATGTTAAAACGGCAAATTTTGACAAAAGATTCGCAAAAAACGGCAACTTCCTTCAAAAAATCGCCATTAATGGCAAATTTCTTCGAAAAATCACAAAAAAAAAGCAAGTTTTGTCAAAGAAATCCTGAAAAACAGCAGATTTTGTCAAAAAATCCTTGAAAAACGGCAAAATTCATTAAAAATCTTTCGGCAAATTTTGTCAAAAGATTTGCGAGAAAATGGGTAATTTCATGTCAAAATCCCCAAGAAAGACAGATTTCCCCCAAAAGATTGAAAAAAAAAAAAAATTATATATATATAAATATATAGTCCAAAAAATCGTGATAAAATGGCAAACTTTGACAAAAGAATCACGAAAAACAGCAAACTTTGACAAAAGTCGCAAAAAACGGCAATTTTCATTAAAAAATCGCAATAAAAGGCAAATTTCTTTATCAGATCACGAAAAAAAAATGGCTCATCTTAAAGCAGAATTAAGGTATATAGCAATAAATTAAGGCAATATTATATATATTATATAGCATAATTATAGCAATAAATTAAGGTATTTACATGTATTAGTATTCATATTTACCTATTTATGAAATTATTTCATGCATTTCTTATACTTATGGTAAAGTGTTCCGAATTACGGAAAAACCCCTCATCCAGAATGCCCTGGGTCCGAAGCATTCTGGATAACAGATCCTATACTGTATTATGTATTGCATATTAATGTATTACATATTTATATCACAGCAGTAACACATTTATGTTTTTTTAGTCCAAATGCTGGATTCTTAGCTCAATTGAGGTTGTATGAAGCTATGAATAACACTTTAGATGAAGACAATATTGACTATAAAGTCTTTTCATTGTATCATCTAGGAAGGAAGCTCTCTTCGGGTAAACAATTGACTGTTTTATGTAAACGTGCATACTTTTTTATGTTAACAAAACTCTTGTTTTAAGTTATATCTTATTTGTTAATCTTTATTTATCACTGTCTTCTCTTTCCTAATCTATTGTGTTGAAATGTAGATTATTATTATTATTATGCTTTAAATTAATCATTTTATATTGGAAACTGTTGTTAAAAAACTCTTATAGCCAATATCGACAACAGGCAGATTGCAGTTCACATCTGGACTGGACGGCAGAAAGTCAAAGCCTATACTGCCAAAAATTTTCGCTTTGAATGAATAATTTATTAATATTTACATATAATAGATACATTTGAGCAATATCCTTATTATATTAATGTATTGTATATTTTACAAGTAAAAGTGCATTTTATTTTATTTTTTTTACGAGTGATGTATGGTTGTTATGATATAAAATGCAAAATACTGCATTAGAGCACAAATGCAGCAATGAGTGAAAGGGAATTAGCTAACCAGCTGCATTAGCGCACATGCATGGTGCTGGCACTGGCCTACTGCATCTCAGAAAAACATTAACATTGCAAAAAAACTTTTTAACCTGTTACTATACTTGTAATCACGTATGTCTGTTCAACTTCTGGAGCATTCCCCACATTCTCATTGCAATATCATTAAAGCAGACAATTTAAAATGACATATTTACATTCAAGTATTATCTTTTTATAGATTAAAGTTGAAATTTGTTTCACCGAATATTTTGTATGGAGATAACAGATATTGTAATTCAGTTCATTTCTGTATTAACTTTTGTTTAATTAATCCTGTTTTATAGTGGTTTCTTGGATTTTCACTCATGCATCTTTTGAAAAATTGTCTATCAATTATGTATTGATATGTTTTTTTTAGTACACTTACAGCGTTTGATTAGATTTGAATTATCATGTCAGTAAGAAGTGCTTAAATCAGATATTTTGTTTGAATGTCTTTATGTGAGAAATAGTTTATTTCATTAATTTCTTTAAGAACACAAATAAATTTGTTTTCATGATAATTGATAGAATTTGAAGGCTTTTTAAAATACCTGTTAATGCTTCTTAATCTTGTATTTTACATAAATATATTCTACAAACGCAAAAGCCACATTCTTAATTATAAATGAAAGTTTACAAAAGGTTTTAGTGAAAATATTTTAATTACTATAAGCATAATTAAAAAATACATTTATTAAAGTAAAACATAATTTTAGCTATAATCTTAAGGGTGTATTTCGATTCAAACTGCTTGTTTTCCGATTTATTTTTGAATTCACTTTTGCTCTCAAACACATGAAACTCGCAGATTCTCTTATTTAGAAAGTGCACAAGGTGCCGTAAAGGTCAATTCTTTGATAAGTGTACAAAATATTGCAAAAAAAGCAATCAAAAACGGCAATTTGAACCGATTTTTCCGAAGTGGGAGATAAGGGAACGAAAAAAAGGGTCTTCCAGAGAAGTTGATTGCTTATAAATCAAATTCTAATGAATTGAGCGTAAAAAGACTTTACTCGGCACCTCATACGTCCCTTCAAGAATCCCCTCAGCAAGTTTCATGATTCTACTTTTAAAAATGTGTCTGAAATTGTATCGGGAAATTTCGAGCTGCTGAAGGTGGAAAAGCGTTTTTTCAAATACACCCTTAATGTGTATATATTTGATTTTAATTAAGAGCAAGCAGAGGTGTTTGTAGAAATGTCTTCTGATTTTACTTTTAAAATGGGTATTGTGAGTAGAATATTGTATAGTAAAATTTTGGAAATAATCTTCTAAATTACTAAAATTCATAT
Organism: Maratus speculifer; assembly: GCA_964019185.1. Classification (NCBI taxonomy): domain Eukaryota; kingdom Metazoa; phylum Arthropoda; class Arachnida; order Araneae; family Salticidae; genus Maratus; species Maratus speculifer. The sequence continues at coordinate 338,499,647 of OZ025296.1, read as the reverse complement.
TTATAAGAACTTTTACCATATTTCATGTTCCTGTTTTATATATATATGTAAAATATATGTATCATCTCAGGATTTAAAAAATAAAGTTACAAATATTCCTGAACAAGATACATTTTCTTTTACTGATAGTTTTTTTTCTATTAAGATTTTGTTACATAAAAAAAATCTTTTATTTATTTATTTTTAAGTGAAATAAGAAACATTCTTTGACATTTAAATTTTATATTGTGATTTTACTAAGTTGGTTGATAAGTAATGCTAGATTTTAGAAATTCTTAATTCATGTAAAGACCTTAAAAGGATTTTAGTCATGCGCTTCCCCCAAAAGACTAGTCTAATTATTATGTATGAGATGCAAGCATTAAATTTTCAGCTGGAGTTATATCCTGCTTCAAGCTTGTATATGCACTGATCAATGAGTTGGAGGGAGTTAGGAAAATAAAAGGAAGGAGAAAGAACTACAAAAAAAATAGGCTTAGTATCTAATTGATCGGGTGCGACTAATGGAAGGTTTAAGTAGCAAATTTAATTATTTATTACATATTTGATACCATATTTTTTACTTTCTATTCCAAGAAATTATTTCACATATTATTTTATAAGATGTAACTAAGATTTGAAATCATTCATCTAATTCTATTCTTCATCACATAGAGTTTGAATATTCAAATGAATATACAATTATCACAAACAAATCAATTTATAGACAAATTACAAATGACTCGATTTCAATAAGAATAAACAATAATATATTGACATTAACTCTTTCACAAATTTAAAACAGTAAACTTTGTCATTCTAATGCACACTGCATAGAAAAATTTCCAAAACTAAATTGTTGCCACTCTAAGTAGATAAACTTTAAAAGTTGCAGAAAGCATTTTGTCTAACCAAATGATGGAAAGTTTTAGTGTTCTTGAATGTCAAATCTTACAGTATGTTTTTGTTATGTCTTTTTTTTTCTTTTTTAATTACACTTTATGGCAAAATTTTTATAACCATTATAGCGAAGAAGCATCTCAGAATAACTATGCAGTATGTTGATGTTCTATTATTGTATGTGAAACTCACCTAAAAGAAATTTAAATTAATTACAGAAGTTTCTCAGCCAATGCATGTTTATAGTGATAAAAGAAATTGTTATCCATCTAATGAACTTGCAAATAAAATTTACTTTGCATAATCATTGGAGCACTTGTAAAGAATAGAATATGTTTTATGTTATATTTCTGTTTCATAAGAAATCTCAATCCTTCATGACTTTCTGATCTCATTAAATTTTATTTGTTACTTTTTTTTTCAAATTTTAATTGCTTAAAAGGTCTGTAGACAACTGAGTGAAAAAAATGTCCAAGCTGGGACTTGAATCCAGACCATCAATATAGTGTATTGATGTTCTACTAACTTAATTATTTGGAAAGCCTGGCACTTCTCACAGTCATATGTTGGCAAGGCTTCAGCCACAACACAAGATGGAATTCTTTTCCAAGAGCCACCAACACTCAGGGCCTGACTAAAGCAGGGGATGTGGGGCAATTGCCCCGGGCCCCCCCAAGTACAGATATTTTTTGTAAAAACAGTGTCAAATGATAAAAAATGGCCAAAATTCTTTTAAGTTTTAAGAGGATTTCTTCTCCTACCTCCTCTATTTCCATACCCCATGTCCCCTTAAGGCCTCACATTTATCCTTATATTCCTGTATCCCCCAAAACAATTGAATTCTATAGTTTCTTAAAGTTATCTTTTTTCTGCTATTATGTATATAGATATTAATAGTACTTGGTACGAAATTTATGTAGACATACAACAGGTATGAATTTTAGTTTTAGTCACTTTAATATAATTTACAATAAATTTTAAGACAGAAGGGGGCCCCCTAATAATGTTTGCCCCCCCCCCCCCCACTGTCTAAGTCAGGCCCTGCCAACAACAACTTATTTTAAATGTTAATAAAAGAGGGATTTTCTATCATAGTATAATTTTTTTGTTACATATATGCCTATAAGCCTTGAAAGTATCAATCATAACTTAATTTCTTAAAACTGGATTATGTTTGTAGAATTTTATTAATTTAAATAAAGCTTCAACTGAAGTGAAACCTGCAGCCTAGTGAACGGATATATCTGGTCGCGGCAGTTGGAAGGTTAATGCAAGGTCTGAGAAATTCTCTAGACAAAAATTTCCAAGAATGGTACAGATTTATTACTTTTTTATCTATGTTAGAAATGTTATTGCAAACATTTCTGAATGTTTCTTTTCTTATTTTGTACTAAGATTTTATTGTATATAGAAAAACTTTGAATGGCAGAATTTTTTATAGGTGCACTTCAATTATGTCTTGACCACATTGGTTTTAATATTTTATTTTAGGTGGAAATTTCCAAGCTGTACAGAATTATTTATCAAAATTTAAAGAAAAAGCGTATGACTGTGATTACTACAGATGTAGACAGTGCAGGTATAACATTTTGTGTAATTGTTTTAATTAATTTCTTAGAAAATTAAGTATTCATTGATTCATTAAGTTTGTTTTTGTGAGTAAAAATATTTTGTTTTTATTTTGGAAACTTTGTCATGAAATGTAATTTTAATGAATGACTTTTTTTTTTTTTTTTTTGTTAGATTTTTATATTTTTATTAAATATCTGCTAAAAAAAAATAGCTGTATTATTTTCTAATTCATTTACATATTTATTTGTTAAAAATTTGATTCCTTACAATTTTATGGTTGCTTAACTTTAATGTTATGGAGCTTTAACTGATATAGGATTTATATGCACAAATAATTATGAGCACTGTTAAGTGATTTTATTTTCCAGGTGTAGATTTTGAATTATTTTATATAATATATATATTATATATATATATATATATATATATACACTTATATAGTTTATGTATCACAAAGAACAAGATATTATTATATTTAAAGAGCATATATATAAACTAATGAATGAATAAATAACATATTTTCTTCAGAATCCATATCATTTTATATGCCCTAATGAATTTAATAGCATTATAGTAAACAAAATCTTAAAAAAAGTTATATTTGCATTTATCCTGTAATAGCTATTATATAGTTCATGTGATAATTTTTAAACAGGTTTCAATAAATAGTTCAAATAAATTATTAATATAAGCATTTCATAATTAAAATTATTTCAAATCGCTTTTTATAAATGTATTTAATAAAAATAATTAAATTTTTTCGAATTTTTTATTTAACAATATAACTTCTTCCAACAACAATTACAAAGGATTAAAATGGCTAGAGACCAGAAAGGCTAGGATCAAAACTGCAGAAATGTCTTGCCACAGTAATGTTGCTAGATTTTTTTTAAATTCTGGAAATAGATACTTTTAGATTCTGTGTCCTTGTTCTACAAAAACAAGATTTTTTTTTTTTCAATAAAACAATTTTAGTGCATTACCAGATATATCACCCTTATAAGTAGTTGTGAAAATTGTTATTCTTTCTAAGAAAATAGTTATGTATCCTAAAAAAATCTGTTTTTTTAATGTAGTCCTGTCCATTTTTTGAGTAAATAATGTGCTTTGGATCATCAGTAGTATCACTGTAACTGCTTTATTTTATTTCAAAATATTTAACTAATTTTAAATTTAATTTATTTTAAGACTGCCACAACTATAGTATTTGCTTGTATTTTTAATAAGTGTGATTTTACAGAATTGGTTCAATGTGATTATTCAATGCCTTCAAATAATAAATATGGGATATGTATGAATTTTATTTGCTCGAAGGTATAAATTAAAACTTTAAAAGCAGCAAAAATAGGTCAGTTTGACTATTTACACATTTTGATTGTACCTGAGTCATTAAAAAATATATATCTATAAAAATATTCTGAAATTTTTTGATCCATGAAACATCATCATTCAATTTTTTTCATACTCTTTCTTGTTCTTCACATTATTTTTAAGTAAATTTTATAAGCAATAATACCTTATTGCAGTCGTTATTATGGTGCAACTTTTGAAAATTCCTTCATAACTTTTTATTATATAATACCAGAAACCAAATCCCTCCACCTAAAGAATTTATATATAGCACATACATTAGTTTCTTAAAGTCTTGGCCAAAGAAATAAGAAAACTACACTAAAAAATCCACATGAACCATCACTTGAAAAGTAATGGCACCTTGTTAAACTGCCATTTTCAAGTTAAGATCAATATCCTATGTTTTCCACAAACAATGGCTGTAAGATTATGGCAGGAACAAAGTATTAAATAATAGTGACGAAGAACTCATACAGAGAAACTAGTAGCAACCAAATTTTAATACTGTAGCTGCATTATGTACCTTTTATAGTTTTTAATTTCGTATGAGAAAACCAAGAAGATGATTTTGAATGGCTAATTTTATCGTACAGTTATTGTAACGAATTATCGAATGATGAGAGTATATTTAAAAGACTCATTTGGTCGCTGGTTCAATTATTACTACTAATATTACTTAAAAATTCTTTATATACAAATTATTTACACATTATTTACATTTCGAATAAAGAAAAAGGATCCAGTGAACACACGATAGGTCCGCTATGATCGCCGATAAACCAAAACAATAACAAATGATATTCCAATGTTGCCAAAATGGCAAACCTAAAGTATAATAGAATGTGCCAAGGAGACGCGCGACATCCAAGGTTATGGTGAAGCCGTAACAGTTATAAAATATAACTAATTGAAAGAGAAAACAGACTTAATTCTTTGACAGAGTTTTGTTATTAAGGTTTGTTTCATTTTCTAATTTTTTGTTATTGTGATGTACAGTCGATTCTCTTTAATTTGAATTTTACTTGTAATACAATTCTCAAAACAAATTCTAAATAGAATATTTTTCTTTATCCTGAAAATATTAAATCCAAATGCACTAATTAGCCACCCTAGGTTTGATACATCAAGAACATTTTGAAAGCAGTAATCTTACACAGGATGAATAAAAATACACATTTTTGATCCAACTGATCGACAATTAGTGAAACAAGGAGGAAATATCTTCACAAAAATGTTGTCACTCAAAATATATATTTCTAAATTTTAATGATTTGGCTGTTGGCAATATGTATTTGATAGTAAATTTAGTTGATGAAATTTTACTCGGAAAGTAGAATGCTGAATTTTAGTGCCCATTCATTAAAAGATTTTGGCATCACAGACTACACTGCGACTATTGTAGTGGCTGGTGTAATTCTACATTATTTGTCAGAAACAGAATACAGTAAAACCTCTAAATTACGGATACCCTGGGAGTGCAGAAATTGTCCACTATTCGGAGGTGTCCGCTATTGGGAAAACCTCAGAGATAGAAAAATTGCTAATGAGTGCTTAATGATTCATTAGTCGATTTTAATATGTCCTAAAACCTCACTAAATTATGATTAACCAGAAAAAAAAAATTAAAGCAATAAAACTGAAATAAAATTGTGCATACCTTTATCTTTTGTTTATTACATTCTTACATTTTTTTTAAATTTTTATTTTTTTTTTTTTTAACAAAAGTTTGTTTTTACTTGCAATTACATCTAATTTGTTTTTCAATGGGAAGTTTTAACTCTGTCAGTAATTTTAATCCTTTTAAATCATCTTTTTCTTAAAAAAATATACATATATATGTGGGAATATTGAGTGATTAGCTTATGATTTAAGCAAAAGTAACATTCTTAAAAAAATAAAAAGGTTTAATAGACATAAAATATGTAAGTAACATTCAATGATAACAGTAGAACTGAATAATATTTAAAATAAATAAGCTTCTCTGAGCTTTGGATTAAAAATCCATCCAACTCGCCATCGCTGAAATCTATAGAACACCTCGTTCTTTCCACGCATCATCACACGAATCTCATTTTGGATATCACGTTCATTAAATCATTGAGTTTATTATCTTTTATTGCTGGATACTTTATTCTTTAATCCCACATTCTCGGTCATCCTGACGTTTCTGACGTCCTCGGCAGCTGTTTATAAAAATTTAGACACAAATTTACACATACAAAACAGGTGAACATAAAACAAAAACATGTCACGTTATGCAGATGCGTTACTCCAGGGCTTCATATATTCTGCAGCAGTTGAGGTCTTGTTGGGACCATCATGGTCTCCAATTTTTTCTACATCATAACGATCATTTGACTTTACTTTAGTAACTTTATAAGGTCCATGGAATTTTTCCTTTAATTTCAGACCTGTGCCGTACTGCGTTCTTTGGATTGCCACGAGATCATTTAATTTATATTTGTTGGGCTCTCTCCTCTTCTTGTTAAATTGTTTTCTATTTTCTTCTTGTATTTTCAAAATATTTTTTCTCGCTTCTTCTCTTACATTTTCCCTTTCCATCATCATGTGATTTATATCTTCTTCCTCTAGTATTTCTTTAATCCTTAAGTCATTTTTATTTTTCATTTTTACGCCAATCATCAATTCAAACGGGCTGTATTTTGTACTTCTTGTAACTGTACTATTGAGAATTCTCTGCACATCTGCCACATATTTATACCATTTTGTGGGCTCATTCCCACATAGCTTTGCTAGTACAGGAATCAGGATGCTATGAATTCTTTCGATCTGTCCGTTTCCCCTGGGCATTCCTGCAGTAATTTTACCGTGTTCTATCCCTTGCTCTTTGCAGTATTCTATAAACTCATCTGATCTGAACGCTGGTCCCCGATCCGTTATTATTTTGCTGGGATTCCCGAATACAGTTTGTTGCAATGATAACTTCTCAATGACTTCCTGAGCCGTCGTGGATTTCACCGGATAAAACCATACGAACTTAGTAAAGGCATCTACAACTGTGAATATATGCTGATATTTCTTGTTTGTTGATGGCAGTGGTCCAATATGATCAATGTGGTATGTGCTTAATGGTATATTCTCTTTTGGTATGGGCGTTAGAAAACCTTCGGCTTTGCCTCGTTTCTTGTTAAATAGAATACATTCGATGCAATTTACTACCACTGTTTCAACTTGTTTTCTCAGGTTAGGGATGAAGAACTCTTTTTTTACTAATTCTTCTGTTTTGACTGCAGCAAAATGCCCTTTATCGTGTGTTTTACGAATAATCTCTTTTTGCATTTCTTCAGGCACTACAAGTAACTCTCTTCCGTTATCAAACTTATACAACACGTTATTCTTGATAAGATATTCATTTTCTTCACCTTTTTCAACTAAAGATTTTATTGATTTTATGAGCTCATCTTTCTCCTGTGCTATAGCTATTCTAGCTGTCATCTCACTCTGTGATCTTGTAATTACTAAAACAGTATTTCTGCTCAAAGCATCTACATGTTTCATTTTATTCCCTGGTCTATGTGTGATTTCATAATCAAATTCTTCCATGAATAAAGCCCATCTTGCGACTTTTGGAGCCAAATCTTTTTTGTTTAATGTTTTCTGAAATGCTTCACAATCAGTTACTATCTTGAATTTTGTACCAAGTAAGTAGTTCCTGAATTTTTTAAGAGCTTCAATTATTGCCAATACCTCCAATTCATAACTACAATATTTTTCTTGCGGGGTTGTCTTTTTGCTCATGTATTGTATAGGGTGGAATTTTCCATCATCCACTTTTTGTAGTAGTACTGCTCCGAAACCATGGCTACTTGCGTCGGTGTGTAATTCTAGTGCTGATCCTTGTTTAAATAAATGCAATACTGGTTTTTGCGATAATATTTCTTTTAATTTTTTAAACGCCTGTATTTGTTCTGTGCCAAATTCAAATGTGACATTTTTACGCAATAAATCAGTCAATGGTTTGGCTATTCGAGCATAGTTCGGAATAAATTTACGAAAATAACCTGTTAATCCTAAATATGATTGCAATTGTTTTATCGTTTTTGGTTGAGGGAAATTCCAAACAGCTGATGTCTTCGATTCAGATGGCTGTATCGTCCCATTTTCAATTATATAACCAAGAAATTCTATTTTTTTCCTTAAAAATTTGCATTTTTTGAAGTTAAACTCTAGCCCATAATCCGCTGCAACTTCAAGTACTTGTTTCAATTTCTCTAAACCTTCTTCTTCAGTTTGTGATGGAATAATAAAATCATCCATATAAATAACTACTGTGCCGTCACGTAATAACTTTCTAAACACCGTGTTTACATATCTTTGGAACTGGTTTCCTGATGTACATAAACCAAATGGACACTTCAAAAACTCATATTCCCCTTCGTGTGTCACGAATGCGGTGTATTTCCTGCTTTTCTCCTCAATTTCAACATGAAAAAAACCATTCTTTAGATCGAGAGTCGTAAATACTTTTGATCTCTCTAATTTATCTAAAACATCTTCAATTAAAGGTAATGGGTACCGATCTTTGATTATTTTCTTATTCAGTTTACGGTAATCTATGCATAACCTATACGAGTTGTCTTTCTTTTTAACTAAAACTACCGGTGCAGCGTAATCTGAAAAACTGCGCCTTATAATTCCGTCTTTCAACCATTGCTGAACCTGGTTTTCGATTATTTCTTGCTCTTTAAAAGGAAATCTTCGTGGCCGTTGACAAACAGGAATTTCATCAGATAAAATTATATTCATCCGTAATCCTGTATCTTTTGATTTATTTGGCTTGTATCCCTTTAATAATTCATTTATTTGTTTTCTTATATTAAAATTTCTCACGTGATCTAAATCAATTTCATCATCTTCTATGACGCTCGCTAAATTAATTAAGAAATTATCTCCTGCATTATTATCGTTTACAATTATAATATTTTCATCACGTGAATTACCTAACGTTGACGTTTTCTTTTCATTGTTATTTCTGGCAGCATGATTCAATTTTATGTCAGAATTCTTCTGAACTTCAGTGTAACCTACTTCAATATTGTTGCGTTCGCCAACGATCTTAATTCCGTTCTCATCTATCGCCAATTTTAATTTGCTAATCACATCATATCCCAATAAAATATCATATGAAAGAGATTCTAACACATACAAATTTGCTTTGATTAGAAAACCATCAATATTAAATTCATATGAAAAATATCCTTTAGGATAAACAACTACTCTTTCTATGCCTGACAAAGAAATATTATTTGAACGTAATCTTGGCGATCCAATTTTCGTATAGTATTCATAACTGACCAGACTGATATCACTTCCAGTGTCAAAAAAGATCTGTGTCTTTTCACCGTTAATATCAATATTTATCATGCGATCCGGCTTGGCGCTGTTTGTTTGTTTGATTACTGCAAAATTTATCTCCTTGTGATTGGATAATCGCGGGTTTTGGCTCCCGTTAATATCGGTGTCTAACATGTGATCCGGTTTGGCGCTGTTTGTTTCTTTGATTAATGCACAATTCACTTCTTTGTGATTGGATAATCGCTGGTTTTGGCTCCGATTTTGGCTGTCATAATTTATTTGACTATTATTCCCATTTTTACACTGGGATATTACGTGGCCAAGACGGTTACATTTAAAACATCTAATTTGTGCCCTGTTTCTTTCATTTAAATTAGAAGATTCATTTTTATTAGCTGTATTATCTGCGAATTGTTGTTTTCTTAAAGTATCATAACGTTGAGATGGTAACCACGGTTTTGAATTGTTATTTTCGCGCATTTTTGACTTCCTATCTTCAAAGTGGTGTGAATTTCTATTCATGGTTTTAATATTACGCCTTGCTGTTTCGTAATCATCTAGTTTACAAACTAACGTATCAACACTTTTAATTTTGGGAAGATCATCGATGAAATGTTCCTTCATTTCTATCGGTAATCTTCTTTTGATTTGATCTACCAGTATTAATTCTTTTAAATCTTCAAAATTCGACACATCAAGACCGGTAATCCATTCTTCTAAATAATTCCTTAACTCAAATGCTAGATCGCGCCAAGTGGCTGAATTTTCTTTCTTATGCGACATTAATTTTTGCCTAAACTCTTCTGGCGTCAATTTGAATCTTTTGAGCAGCAAGTTTTTTACATAATCGTAGTTATTTGTTAATGTTTCTGGTTCTCTAGTTATAACATTAGCAATTTCTAGCGGCATTAAACTTAATAAGTGCATGACCCAATTCTCTTTTGTTATATTCATCCTAGAAATCTGTCTCTCGAATAGAGCTAAGTAGATACTAATATCACCCTTCCCATCAAAGTGTGACATTAATTTAGACAAATTTAGTTGCTTACCTGTACCAGTTACAGCCGAACCGTTACTTGTATTTATCATATTTCCTTGAAGTTCAATTTTTCGTAATTCGTACTCCATTTCCATCTTCTTTTCCTCTAATCTTCTTTCTGCTTCTAACCGTAACCGTCTTTCTTCTTTTTCTGCTTCTAGTCTTTTTTCTTCTTTTTCTGCTTCTAGTCTTTTTTCTTCTTTTTCTGCTTCCAGCCTTAATCGTCTTTCTTCTTTTTCTGCTTCTAGTCTTTCTTTTTCTATTCTCTCCGCGGCTATGACTTCAAGTCGAACTTTTACAAAATTTTCTTCATAATCCTTCGATTCAGTCACCAACTTTATCAAATCAATGATTCTTGGACTCTGAGGCACAACTATACCTAGGTCATCACACAATGTTAACAAGTCCGCCTTTCTAGCTTTATTCAGAACAGACATTATAATTTTTGTTTACACTTCAACAAAACAATATAGTGCACTATCTTGCAGGCTTGATTACGGATAATTTCTAATCATTACACATATAAGAAACAGTTCCTTTTTTACATAATACGTATTAGTTTAAAAACAAAACATTTTTCTTAGACTTAGATCTTCTTAGTGTAAAATAGCTTTCATCGTGAAATTCAAATTCAAATATAAATCAGCGAAATCATTCAAATCCTTCAATCCCGGCAACGAACCCCCAAAACTTGTGGGAATATTGAGTGATTAGCTTATGATTTAAGCAAAAGTAACATTCTTAAAAAAATAAAAAGGTTTAATAGACATAAAATATGTAAGTAACATTCAATGATAACAGTAGAACTGAATAATATTTAAAATAAATAAGCTTCTCTGAGCTTTGGATTAAAAATCCATCCAACTCGCCATCGCTGAAATCTATAGAACACCTCGTTCTTTCCACGCATCATCACACGAATCTCATTTTGGATATCACGTTCATTAAATCATTGAGTTTATTATCTTTTATTGCTGGATACTTTATTCTTTAATCCCACATATATATATATAATTGGTTTTTTATTTTTCTGATTTTAAAAGCATACAATCTGAAATCATCCTACGGAGGGGGGGGGGGGGTGATCACAGATAAATGTAGGGGGAGAGGAGATTTTCTCCAGCTCATCCCCACATTTATCTGTGATCACAAAATTTGTGACACACTGCCCTGATAAATTTGGAGGATTTTTTATTTTATTTTTTTTCCACGTTAAAAAAAATCATTCTTTTTTGCCAAAATTATTGTCTACTATTCGGAATGTCCTTTATTCAGAGGTTAAACATACAAAAATTTAAATTTTGAGAATGGGCATTTGAAAACTGTCTGTTAAATAGAGGTGTCCACTTTTTGGAAGTGTCCATTATGGAGGTTTTACTGTATTAAAAAAATATTCACTCAATTGTACAACTAGAAGCCCACCAGTATGTTTGAGTCAATGTTTTGCAGTTGACCTTGACAGCAGGCCTTGGAATTCATGGCACTGCAGCAGGTAGGAGAAACATCGCTGATTGAAATATTGGATAGAACAGTAACTCCTATAAGGGTGTAAAAACTTAAAAAATGGTTGCTGTTTCTGCTTAAAGAAGTTGTATCAATTTAAGAACAATTGCCTATAGTAGGACATCTTGTAGCACATGCTGAATTAGTCTCATTATTATTTAGCTATTTGAAACAACAAGTAGATGAACTAGAGTGACTTATTTCCAAAGTAGCGGTAGAGTGTATACACAGGAGATGGTGGCCTTAAAAAGGGCATTGGAGCAAGTGGAATACATACAAAGAATGCTGCAAGCGTTTGCTCTAGCAAAACCACCAGGCAAGATATACAGCAAGAGGGCAAATTTAAATAAAAATCTAACTAAATAAAACTTCAATCAAGTTTGTTGGAGGAAATTGAAAGTATAAAATATGTTAATTTTAAACAAACAAAATACAAAAAAAAAAAAAAAAAAAAAAAAAAAAAAAAAGCTTCAAAATTCTCCCAAAACATCAAATAATATATAAATATCTAAAAGATTAAAATTAGCAGAAATTTTAGTACTAGAAATTTGTAACTTTACATGCAAGGTTCTATTTAAGCCGTATCGCATCGCAATTTGCGATTCAAATTTAACTAAAATGTGATCCAAGAAATCCATTAAATCGCGGTCATTACGATGCATATTTCCCACACCCTTTGTTATGTCATGTTCACTTAAAGTTAAAATTTACACAACATACGTTGTGTTTTCACTCTCCCCAAGTATTTATTTACAATGAAAGTACAGCGAGATGCCATTGCTGGGTGCAGTTTTCCCAGTAAACACATGATTTCTTCCCTCCCTGACGCTGTGATTGATTACTGAATCACTGTTACTCGCTAATCACGGCATTTGCTCATAGAAGTTTGACGTGCGTGTTGTAGTGGTTCTAAAATGAATACTCACTGTTACGATCCTTTTACTTTATATTGCTTTTTTTTATTGTAAATTTTCAAGATTTAAAAGTTATGTTAGCTATTTTTTACTTGCTATACAAAAGTGTCTAACTGCTCTTCAAAACTGACTTTGTATAGCAGTTACTGGTATGCAACTTTCTTTTTCTAAATCGACCCCTGTTTACATGCATATACTTTAATTATATAAATACTTTCTACAGAACAATTTCTAAACAATTCAGAATATAGAAGTATGCAGGAACAAAAAATATTCCCAAATTATGATTTTTATGATACTGGCTAAAAAAAGATAAAAATATTTATTTACTTTGAAGATGTATTTACTTTTAAGGTGCTTACTTTTAAGATGCAAATGGTTAAGAAGCTACTAAAAAATTCTAAATTTTGAAATAGAGATGAACAGAAAGCATTTTTTAAATGTTCTAAATTATGATTTATTTGGAATTGTTAGGATTATAAACTAAATTCTCTGAAACAACTAAAACACTTTATGCAATTTAAAACTACATAACAGGTTACTATGCAGCAAATATTTTTGGTGTACACAATAAATGGCATAAATGTTGAACAAATTGTTTACGCATTTGATAGATTGATAGAAAGCTATAATTATCTGATTTTCAGACAGGACTGAATATAACAGTCTGAATAATAACACTTTAAAATGGAAATAAAGATTTCAAAAAAGATCTTTCGGTATTTTTGTTTTTCTCATCCAATTTAATCAAAAAGATGCACTCTCTGTGTAAATGTACTATCTTCTTTTTTTAAAAAAAGCTTTAATTTCTTCTTTCTGATACTTGTTCTGTTTGTAAGATGTTTTTTTTTTTTCTTTCTCAGGAAACGCCTTTTCTATCAGAACAATGTCATACCTCACATTCAAGGCCAAGACCTGTACTGGAACAATTTTGCACAACAGCTCATCCCCCAACAATCATCACAATCCACCTGCGACCAATCATTATTCATCGAGTTTTTACCCTGGATCACAGAAGCACACAGTTCACTTTCGGGAAAGGTTTGAATAATTACAAAAGTGCAAATTTTTTTATTGAATGTATTTTTTACGTAAGCAATCTGTACAAAGAAATATTACAAACCTTTTTAGTTAAGAATTTGGTATACTAACAAAAAAAGAGAAGAGATACGCTATACTTCAGTTTTTGTTTATCTCTCTTTATTATGACTTTTTTAAAACATTGTACCAATTAAATTATTCTCATATGCCTTAATTTCACACTTGTCACAGTTGTGAATTTGAATTTCAGAATACTTTCAACTTTATTTCTTTTAAAGCATGTTTCAGAAATACTGTATTATTGCATTATTTTACAAAATGATATAGGTTTTTTTATTATTATTTTTAATTCATTTATTTTTCTTTTTTAGATAAACTGTCCTCATTGTGATGCTAAGATTGGCAGTTTTTCTTGGAAAGGTAACATTTTTTTTACTTTCTAATATGTGAATGTATATATATATATATATATCTATTTTATATAAGGGCTTTATTGTACAAATTTGTTTTAAGCATGCTTCTATCTTCTCAGATCTGTGTGATATTCTTTTTACCTAGATTGTATGTAACCAATTATTTAGAAACTTTTTTTTTTACTGTAGTTTTTATTGTTTTTAAATCTAAATGAAACTTTAAAATGACATGTGTGTTTATTATTTAAATTAACACTTTATTTAACCAACCTGGTAATCATATAAAAATTGAATTTTGTCATCTATTTTTAACACAATCTAGAATTCTACAACTTGTATAAAATAATGCATTTCTAATAACAATACAATTTAGTAATATTTTTACAAACTAATTATAAATTAACACATTAATTTTAAATGATTCTTCAATTAGCTTGCTGCAGGTTATGAGTTGAATGATGTGCCAATGCTTGCTCACCAAAATTTGCCAAATGTCTCTGAAACTGCAGCTATGAAACAATTTAAAGACTAAAAAGTAAAAATTAAGTTATAAAAGATTATATGATTCTAATTAAATTAATAAATTAAAATAATTTAATTTAGGGTTATAAATTAATATGGTTTTGTTATTTAATCATTTAATATGTTAGATTACATCAACAATCAGTATGATTGTGTTGAAAAAATTAATAGTAAATCATTTAATAGAATTCATTAATTTGTAATTATATATTGAGAAATCGATGTAAGAATCCTAAAAACATAGTTTTTTTTTTCTTTTGAGGAGGGGGGGGAGGGGGAGGACAAAAATTATGTACAGTTGAACCTTGTTAACATGAACCTCAAGGGGAATCAAAATTTTGTACATGTTAACAATAATCCATGTTATCAGGATCAAATCTTTGTATTCATTTTTTTAGGGGATTATGAAAACAATTCATGTTAAAAGTAAGTCATGTGATGATGTGATTATGCATAGTTTATTTTATGTTAACGAGGTTTGAATGTATTTTAAAATAATTTCACTTGTTAATTTTCTATGAAGCATAAAAAATTTGAGGAATTTTTCATAAATGAATTTGGTCTTCATGCCAGATTAATGCATTGAAATGGTAATTTTTGGAAAAAAACATGAATTACAGCCAAAAAATTATGCATGATTTTCAAAGGAAACATTAAGTGCTTATAAAAGAATATTTTATTTATTTATTTATTTTTATTTATTTATTTATTTATTTATTTTTATTTATTTATTTATTTTATTTCATTTTTTAAGAACTATTTTTGCTTTTATATTTATTTTTTAATCTTTTTATGACTTTAATAGTCTTTTATAAGCTCTCTACAGTAAAGTTTTAAAACTTTGATCGGCAAAAAAATATAAAAAATATCAGACTGAAAAAATTATCTTAATTCTAGTTGGTTGGCTGTGTTTATGACTGTCAATTATGAATGCAAGGGATATAGGCCCTAAGAGGGTGGAGGGAGTGCCATCTATGAGGTTATTTTCAAAGGAAACCTAATCCGCATTTAAGCAAGAATATCCAAGGTTCTGGAAAAAAAACGCGGAAAACTCTGAATAATTAGGTTCGAACCAAGTGTCTCCCGTCCTCAAATTTGAAAAGCAGACTCTATTGGCCACTGGCGGGGCTTTGTTAATTCTAGAAGAATATGGCAGAAGGGAACTTTCAACTGGCATGAAAGGTTGTAGAATGAAATGATAGTCATATACAATGATGGGCAAATTAATTGGAGCAAAACAATTTTTTCTAAAGTTGCATTTCTACCTGTTCCTGCCCCAAATAGATTTTGTCAACTTTGAACTAAAGAGGATGTCTGACGTTGAATATTAGAATGTAGTTTAGGGAAAAAATAAACCTTTTTTCTTTCATTTTGTGAATGTTTAGTGTATGTAACTGTTTGCAGTCATAGAGTATGTGACTAGTTAAAATATATTTATTTCAAAAATTTTTAAATGAAAAATTTATGATGGGGCTCATTGTATGGGTGAATGCATGCCATGCCCTTCCGATCTGGCAGGATTTGATAGATAACCAAAGTTGTGCATGAACAATTTTCTTTAACAAGGTTATTATCTTAAATTGTTGCCAAATGATAAAAGAATATTTCCTTCAAATCAAAAAAAAAAAAAATTTACATGTGACTATCACAAATAAAAAAATTCTTTCAAATGATAACTAGATAGTTATGAGCTAAAAAGAAAGAAGATATTGAAAATTATGTCGTAAAACTATTTTTACATGTGAAAATTAAATTTCATCAAAATGCATTAACCACCTTAAATGGGAAAAAAAAAAAAAAAAAAAAAAAAAGATGTGTCATATTTAAAATAGCCAAAAAATAATATTAAAAACAGTTTTAATTAAAAAATATATTTACGTGGGAACATTTCGCATTTCACATTTCTAAATCATCTTTTAACCTATTTTTACCAAATTTAAAGCAGCAAAAATAAAAAATATTCCATTTCTAGCAGTAGAAGTATCTTCATGTGAATATCAAAAAGAGAAAAAAACTTTTAAATAATAAATTGATTAATGTGAATTTAAAACAACAAGTAAAAGAAATTACATCATATTTAAAATGAGCAAGTAATATGGCAAAACAGTTAAAATTAAAGAACATATATGAACTTTTTAATTAGTATTGTGAATTTTAAAACATTACAAATAATATTTTTTTTTTCAAACAACAAATTTTTTTCGCTTGAATTTTAAAAATGGAAAGAAAAAATTAGTAAAAATTGCATCAGATTTAAATGATGCATTTAAAATGCATTGCTTAAAAATTTTTCTTATACTGAGGTTCAAAATATACCAGGAGGCAAAGGATCTGTGTATTTCTCTATTAAGCTGATCTTGTTTAATCAAACATGTAATTAACCAGTAGATGTTTAACTACAGCTGATTTGGCCATAAAATTCCCCTAATCAAAGAAAAATGAATTGAAACTCTCTTACTGGGTGATTGCCACTCGAAAAGAAAATTATAGTTCAAAATTTTACAATCTTTTAAAAGTTGATCAAATTAGTGTGTTTTTAGGATGCCTGAGCAGGGGTTGATGAACATGTAAGGGGCAGAGTCTTCTATTTATTATATGTACATAAATTACTGTTTTAAAAAGATTGGTAATTGACAACAATAGATCAAATTTAGCAATTTGCAACCATTTTTGGCAATCTATCAACCTAGCCTAAACAATAAATTAGTACCAGAAATTCATGCTGCTGTAATGAAGCCTTAAAACTAGTATGCTGTTTTTTTTTTCTCTATTAATGGTTGTTGGTTTTTACACTTGATATACAGTAGACTCCCTCAAATCTGCAAACCAGGAATCCGCAGCTCTCTAAAATCTGCACATATTTTATGGTGTAAACAACGAAACTTTCAGTTCAGATATTGGGACAAAATTTGATTTTTTTAGTTTTGTATCAATTCCATATATTTTTTTATTTGAAATTTGTTAATAATACTCTATTCATTTTTTTTTTTTTCATGAAGGAAGAATAAATTTTTTTGAAAAAAAATTCAAGATATTGATACCACTGGTAATCACAATCTTCTTACCAAATATATTGATGCATTAATCAAGATTTTTTGGTTAAGCCTGGCTAAACTTGAAAAAAATTATCCTTATTTTATGATTTTGATGCGAATTAGTAATGTATTTTTTTTTTTTTTTTTTTTTTTTTTTTTTTTTGAGGCAAGTTTTGTTGAATAATTTTGGAAAAATATATTTTATCTTTATAATGAATATTTAATCATACACTATTGATTATTAACTTGACCTTTGCTATTAGTACTTTAATCATTTTAAAAATTATGTAAGTTTTTATTTTTTTAGTTTATTACTTATTTTAATATTTTATTATATTGTAAGTATTCATTGTAGTTCTGATTACACTATTAAGTGCACTCAAATTACTGTTTAAACAATGTAAACAAAGCAATGACCAGAAATCCACAAAATTCTAAAATCTGCACAACCTCTGGTCCCAAGCTGTGCGGATTTGAGGGAGTCCACTGTATTTGTATTATCATAGAAGATTTTGAATCAATATTATCATTGTTTGAATTCTCTAGAAAGGATTTTAAACTGTGACTCCCTCTACCGGCCTATACTCAAGCAGCGTGCAAGAATGCATTTGTTAAAATTGGGATATTTTTATATTGTTGCATTTTGCTGTTCAAAAAGTTCTTTTAAATATGTAGATTTACTCATTTAGTTTTCCTTAACACAGGTCAGCTGTGTAGCTGTGGTGCCACCATTTCACCTGGTTTTAAAATCATCGAAAGCAAAATGGACAAAGAGGTGAAGAAAACATCTCAAGATACTTGTGATCTAATGCGGACTTAATTTTGTGGAGGCTTAACAAAAAAAAGCATTTTTTTAATTTATTGTTTACAAAATACTTAGCAACAAGTATTCACAAAATTGCTAATTGTTGAGTCCAGTCTCTAAAAGCTCTCAAGACATAAACTTTTTATACAAACTAATGTGTGATTTTATGTGTATCTTCCAAAAAAAAGTAACAGATCATTGACCGAGGTTTTTTGATGAATTTGCATGTCAGCATTTTTAATAATATTCACAAAGACCTTTTTTCTCGAACTACCATGAGAGTGAGATATTTGCTGTCCTTGCTTTGTTGTCGTGAAATCTAAATCCTTGGCTGCTTTTAATGTCTGTATGAGTATTTTTACTCAGCATTATTATTTTACAATTTAGTATTCCCAGATGCAAACATCGAATTCAAATATCAATTACCAATCCAAAAATCAAATTTATTTATTTTGTATACTATATATAAAGATCACTTCAGAAGATCAGAGTATTCAATCTTTGCTACAAGAGATAAAATAAATTTTAAAAAGTTAAAGTACCTTTTACTTATTCACATTTGACATGTTTCATTTCTTCCTGGGCAACATTATCAAGAAAATAAATGATAGAAATATTTTCCCAAAAAAATTCAAATTGAAAAATTAGTAAATATAGCAATTTTATTATTATTTTTTTTTAGTAGTTTTTCAATGTGATTTTTTTTTTTTGGGGGGGGGGGGGATACTTTTATTGTTTTATTTTTATTTTATTTTTATTTATTTATTTATTTTAGTTTTTTTTTTTTTTTTTTTTTTTTTTGCATTATGAAGCAATGAAACATGTGAAATGTGAATTATGAAAAAATATTGATTACCTACGATATCAATACCATTTTTGTTGTTGTTTTGTTTTGTTCCCCCCCCCCCCAGAAGTAATTTTATACTTCCTTTGTAATAAAATACTACAAGTTCAGTCATTTTAATAAGAATTATATGTTAAAATACATATAGAATGCTATAAAAGTTTTTTTGCCAAAAAAAGAAAAAAATTTTTGAAACTGAAAAGCTAATAAATAAAAAACAAACTATTTTGTTAACTAGTGTTTTAATTTTAATTTTTTTATAAAAATATTTCTATCATTTTATTTTCTTGATAATGTTATCTTACAAAGCAATGAAATACGCCAAATACAAATAAGTAAAAGGTGTTTTCCCCTTTTAAAATTTATTTTATCCATTGTAGCAAGTATTGAGTGTTTTGTTTTGTTTTGAAATGAAAGAAATATAAATTATAAAAGGAAGATTATATATCTTTTTAGATTTAAAATTATCTTTTACTCATAAAGAGAAAATATACAGAAAATTAAAAAAACATTCTATTTTCATCATATTTAAGTTATTTTCAATCTGGATTTTGTATGCAAAGAGGAATTTTGTAATCATTTTTTTTTAATCCACTTATTGACTAGAATAATGAAAAGTATTCTTGTAAATGTAAAATAAAAGAATCATAAGTTTACTAAATGGTGTATAAAATGTTCTAAATTTCAAAAAATTAAACAAACATTAAACTAAAGTTAAAATATTCAACAATTCGATCGTCATCTATGATCTCATCTAGAAAACATTTGTCAGATTTCTTATCTAAGTCCACAAAACTTTGAAGAATAATCCTTTACTTTAATATGCTGCTATCACTGATATAATTATGTGATATCGGATACGCATGAGAGTTATGTAGTGAAAAAGTCCAACTATTTCAATTAAATTTAACAAACAATTTATTTACACAATATTTACAAATAATAAGACAATATTTACAATTACAAACTCAGATATAGGTGATCCAGTTCAACATTAAATTAAATACAGAACACCCTTTCTGTGCACTGTTAAGCTACTCTATACCTCCCTTAAGCATGTAAATTAACTCAGAGATCTCTCTTAATCTCTGCACACAACTAGGCTCAGTCCTCTAAAAGCTTTGCTCAACCACATTTTCCTCTTCTCTGACCAACCTCACATTTGCCTCACTAGGTCCAAACTAAAATCTCAATTTTCCCTCACTAGAGAGCCATCCACAAACGGGGTCCATTTCTCTTCCACCATGTATGCATCCTCCAAAAGGAAGGTCACTTTTTCACAACCTATCTTTTTCTTCAACTCTTGTTCACATGTCTTATCTATGAACTTTGATTGACAAGCGAAAGGTCATCTATTGTATGCTTCTTTCGTTCAACCAGAACCATGTCACTCCGATACTTGAATTAAGATTCCAGATCAAGCAGGAATGCTGTTTCAGAGCTTACAGTACACAGAATACACTAGCAAATAGAAGAATAGTATCACATAAGAATAGTTGCAGATAATGATCGCTTGTCTAAACCTGACAACATTCTTGTTATGCTTTTAAAAAACTGAACAAAATCATCTTGAATTTTAAAAGTTTGTTATGTTTTCATGCTATAATTTAGATTTCAAAATGGCTTTGTTCCGTTTTTTAAAAGCATTATGACAATGTTTTCCTGATGAAGGTCTCGGAGGATGATCAATATGTTGAATATTTTAACTTTAATGTTTGCTAGTTTTTAGACTACAGCATTTTATACACCAAGTAGTAAATGCATGATTTTTGTTTTTCACATTTATATCAAACTACTTATGATGTAAATGTCCAGTTCTTTTATTATAAAAATTATGTTCATAAGTATTTCTGGGTGAAAATGCAATACATTTTAATATTTTCAGAAAATATAAATTAATACATTCATTTTAAGGTCTTTTTCTGTTAGCCTGTCACAAATCATAAATCATTAAATGTTTTTTGTAACATGTGCAGCTGTATGAAAATTGAAAGAACAATGGATTGAATGGTGCACTCATAAATGCTTGACAAAATAAGTCAAATAGCCGTGAAACTGCAACAATGAAACATTAAGAAGTTAAAAAGAGAAAATAAATTATAAATAAAAGAGAGTTAGTTTAATATTTAAAAATATATATTCTTTTATCAGTTAGCTGCCTTATATTACTTAATTTATGATTATGTTGAGAAATCAAATTAGAAATCTGGAAAAGATAATTTAAATATTGTTTAATATTCTTATTCCTATTGACCAATCTGAAAAAAAAACACAAAAATTATATAGCTGTTAATAAATTCACTTGCTTGTGTTTTCTACCAAGTCAAAAAAAAATCAGTGAATTTTTAATAATTAAGTTTGGTGTCTATGCTAAATGAATGTACTTTGACAAAAAAATTTAAAAAAGACTATGAATTGCAATAAAATAAAATCAGGAATGATTTTTAAGATGAAGATTGAATGCTTATAATAGTGTGTTTTTAAAAAAATATATTTATACTTTTATATTTACTGTGCAAAACTTAGAAATTCATATATCAGAAAACACTCCAATATTTCTCACAATCAGAATATTTATTAGAAACAGTTATTGATTAAATAATTATAAGAAATGTTTTTGCTATAATTCATTGAACTATCATGTTCTCTATTTAAAAAGTAAATCATATAAATTAAAATACAGTGTAACCTCGAAAATTCACCTGTTTCAAAAATCTGGCATCTCAATCATCTACTTGTGGGACATTTTGAACTGATAGAAGAAAGAAGTATAGCAATGATTACAAATTAAAAACTTCGAGATTGAAAGAGCTGATTTACTCAACAATCGCTCTCAATTTCTGTTAAAAATTAAAAAATTGAGAAAAATTTGGAAAAAAATAGAAATTTTAAATTTTTTTTTCTCTGCATTAAGGTTGGCCATAACCAGGGACTGACAAAGGTTGAAAATTTTTAGAAACCAGCTTGAAGAATCATTTCCCTGATGCATTCATTGCAAAATGAAACATTGGCCTACTCTACTCATAATCGTATTTGATTCATTTTGACTGATATGTGTATTTTCCAATGAACAAGTTAACTATTCAATAAAAGAATCAAACTGAGTAAAAATTTTAAGGCACTACCACTTTTACACTGTAAAATTTAAATAGAAACAAAATATGGCATTAAAAATTAAAACAATAGACAAATTAATATCCTTATGCCAAAGTGAAGGCAGTGCTCACCCCCTTCCCACCCCTGCCTTCAACGACGATCAATTATTGTTCCTTGCTTGAAGCACAATATAGCGGATATTTTCGCACATGGGATTTTTCTGGTTAAAGAAAAAATGTTAAAACTAATAAGTAGGTAAAAAATTTAGTTGGCAAGAGAAAATTTTTAATGGCTTGAGTGACCTGATGCTCAGATTTTGTCAAACCCTGGCCATAACTCATGAATTTTGCCTGGTCAAAATTGCTAGAAAAATTTCTACTATTGACTCTTAGTCTAAATAGAATCGGCGATAATTCTGGTAACTGTTCAGATAAGCAAAGAGGAGGATCTAGCCTAAGAAAAAGCCATTGCTGTAATAAGCGTAAATTTTATGTGAAAATTAATATCTACTTTAGAGAAACTAGTTTCTATTTCTCAAATCGATATTCTTCACTTGTATAAAATTCAAGAAAATTTTATTAAAGAATGGCTGAAAAAATTGAAGCAAATGAAATTGACATAAATCTTTCAAAAAATGCACGATAAGAGATTGTTTCACTGTTTATTATTATTATTATTAGTTTTTGTTTTTGTAACATAGAAAATATCAATTGATTTTTTTTTTCTCACATAAATATCACTTGGCCATGAATTAAATTACATCTTCCATTCAGAATAATGGAAGTTCTTTTGATATTCTTTTTCAGAAATCTAGATTTTGAAATATCTAGCTTATACTTATTCCTGGCGATGCCAGATTTTCGAGGTTATGCTGTAAATCATAAAAATCATATACATATATTTTCTCCCCATTTTAATAATCAATTTGCTTAAACCTAATAATTTAAAACACATTTGAAATGAATCCAGTATGTAAACAGTTAGAAACAAATTATTAAGCTTATTATGTCTTGTTTGTATCATTTGAAAATTGAATTTTATAAATTATCACAATCACAATGTTTTTCATACAGTTTTATATATGTGTATTAAAAAAAAATCTTTGAAGTTTTTAGTTTACTTTGGTGCTATTTATTTGTAATATTTGAAGGAATGTGAACATGCCCAGGATTTCATTTTTTTGAATGATGCTTGCTATATGTTTTTTCCTGTGCAGCTACAATAAATTATTTCTTTTCATTGAGCTATAAATGGTGCATGAATTTGTATATACTTAACTTTTTCCAACAGAGCATGTCTTGTTTTATCCAATTAACTTTATTTAAAACTAAATAGCATGCAGGGTGCTTCATGAGATATCTCAATAATAAAACAAAAAATTGAATAACTTTTATGTGGGGGAAAATGCTAATTTCAGATTTTCAAAATTTGCACTTAAGAATGAAAGAAGAAAAACTTCGCAAAATGTATGAGGAGTTTTAGCATGGATTTTTTGTCGCTTGGAGCCCATTCTGTGAAAAACAAAAGTTATTTTTTTTTGTATTTTTATTAAATTTATTTTATTTTTGTTAAAAGTGATTTTTTTGTAATAAGTTATGAAATTCAGTTGCTGAGATTTAAACAAATTTGATTAATAATATCTTTAAGCCCTTCTGTTAAAGCTTTCCTGCCAACATTTTAAAACTTAACAATATAAAAATGAAGAGAATGTTTTTATGAAACAAAATTTATTGAAGAGCCTATTTTATTAAAAAAATTTCTGTAATCTGTTTGAATATTTTAATCTCGCTGTCCCTATCATATTAATTATTACTATTTTCAGCTCTTCTATTGTTTTTAATTTTTTTTCTGTAAAATTTTGTCTGCTATCAGTGTGCAATATCTTCCATTTATCATGCTAATTTCAATCCAGGAAGGATTTTTGTCTGATAGTAAATTATATAGCAAAATACAGTAGACTCCCTCAAATCCATAACCCTAAAATTCATACATAATTTACAGATGTAAAAAATGAAACATTTAGATTAGATATATGGACAAAAATTAACTTTTTTAGCTTTAAAACAATTCCATATATCTTTTAAACTTCCTTGTTTTATGATTTTAATTTGAATTAGTAATGTACCTTTATGAGGCAAGTTTCATTGAATAATTAAGCGGAAAAAAAAACTTTTCATCCTTATAATGAATATTTAATCATACATTATTGATCATTAACTTGGCCTTTGCTTGATCATTTTAAAAATTATCTAAATTTTTATCATTTTAGTTTATTATTTATTTTAATATTTTATTAAATTATACACATTAATTATAGTTCTGATTTCATTGTTGATTACATTTAAATTACTCTATAAAAAATTTAAACAAAGCAATGACCAGAAATCTGCAAAATTCTAGTCCCGAGCTGTGCGGATTTGATGAAGTCTACTGTAGTAACAATTGTACAAGCAAAAACTTCAGATCATGTAATTTTATTGAAAAAAAAAAGCTATAATGCAAGACAAATTGAAATGTTCTTGCAAATCTCTTTTAATTATACTTTATAATTAGATACCATTTTCAGTCTTGGCTTGAATGAACTTCTCACAACATGCCAAGGAGACAGTGAGACATTTTCTTAAATGATACGTAATTAACATAAAGCTGATTTTCAAATACACTAATGAATCTTAATCAATTTTAAAACAGCCATCAACTGTTTTGATAATTTTGAATGAAGCCTTGGGGACCACAACATTGCACAACATCAAACCATAATGAACAATATTCTGATTTTGAATGTTACTGCAATTTGGTGATTATTAACCATAATGTTTTATAACTGTTAACCTCAACTGTATACCATGCTTATAACTGTTAACCATATGTGTTGTTAACAGTTGATTAAATAAGACCTATTTAATGATCAGTTTGTTGATATCATTTTTTAAAAAATTTATTGCTTTCTCCCAGACTATTACCTTTAAAATAGATATTTAAGAACAAAATGAATTGTGATATCAGGACTGTTGTGAAGCCAAGCAAGTCCTTCACCAAAACAATTCAGAAAGCCTCTTGTGATCAAGTCCCGCCTAATGCAGGATCACATGGAGCAGCTTCCTCTGTCCAATTGAGAAGGGCTCCGTGGGAATAATAAGGGCTTTGTTAAGAATGTGCCAAATCTTTAAAATTGATCAAAATTCTCATATTTTCAAAGATTTGTAGAAGATCACGAATTTGTAGATCAAAAATTATTTTAGTACCAAAAAAAAAAAAAAAAAAAAAAAAAAAAAAACTGGTGGCAGATGTATCTAAATTTCACAAATCAGTTTCTTTTACATTCTAATTGCTTGTGCACAAAATTTGGTGGCAACAGCTTTACCCACTGACGAGTTATTCAATTTTTTGAGAGCCATTGAAGCACCTGATATATTATGTTGAATGTCATGGGCCCATGAAATAATTTTCCACATATCACTCTTCTTATTTTTCTATCAATTTCTTCTTCAAAGAATCAAAAATCCATTCTTGTATAATATTTCCTATTGCTTGTTGATGTTCAATTTTAAAAATCTTTAATTGAATTTCTTGTATTGATGTGAAATAAGTGGAGATCATTCTATTGAAGTTTTAACTGTTTAAAATGAGATGTTGGATGTCTTATCTCGGGACCGAAAGTTTATTTCAGTTTTATGTTAAATATATTTGTTGTAAAATGACTGCTGTTGTTGTTCCATTTAATTTTAACTGCAAATCACATTTTTTAGATTTTTTGAAAATTGATGTAATTGGACGAAAAAGACACTTATACATGCAGCATTTATGTAAAATGTTTTGCTATTAAAGCGTTTGAATTTTAAATGTGTTTGTCCTTTTTTTTTAGAGTGTTGTTCATCTGATGAACAACTGTCTCAGTCTTCTGACTGTCCATTACATAGTCCATACACAAAAACTATATAATTTAGAGACCTTCAAATTTTTTGTACTTACAGCTGAATACCTCATGTCACACGACAAATCATAAAAATTTGAAAAAGTCTATTAATTTAATTAAATTAACTTTTTCAATGTCATCTATTTATTTTTGTGATTTAAAAAGTGAAGCTTAATTTGAACATTTTGCGATCATGACTTGGGGAAAGGCATCTCGTAGTAAACAGAAAGTTCTTATTTCAATCCCTGATGCAATAACATAAAATTTTAAAATCCTAAGGTGGATTTAATAGGTAAAAATTTCATATTTTTGGCCATTTTATGGGTTTATATTATTTGGTTTTATTCATCTGACATTCAAAATATTTTCTGAAATTGAATTTTCTTTTTGTTTAAAAAACTTTTGAGATTTATTAATGATTCAGCATTTTAAATTTAATTTTAAACATTTTTTTTCACTTTTAGAAATTTTATGTATATCTCTGCCTTTTTTTTTTTTTTTTTTTTTAAATTAGAATTTTAATTTTTAGTAAAATGATATGATTTGAACATTTTTAATTTGATTCAAATAAATAACTTCCTTTTATATTTATTTTTAAATTAAATTTATTGATGGTATGGTACCATCTGAATAAGAATATAATTACTATAAATTAACAATTTGGATTTATTAATTAAAGGATAAATTGTTTTGAAATAAATATTAAACAAAACCCTCTGTGCGATCTTCTATCACACTTAAGTGCTTGTTTTTAAATTTTCATTGCTAGACATTTATTTCATGTAACAAACTCGCCTTATAGCATAAACCATGAAACATGGCAGAGTCATTCCATGTCACATCAACACACCTTTTCTCCCATGACCCCTCAGATTTCGATGAAACTTGGTGTATCAAGTGTCTTTACATAGTTATGATAGAAAACACTAAAAATATTTTTTTAATGCATTTCATTTTAATTTTATTAACGATTAATTATAGCATTTTTCATTAAAATTTGCTGCATCTTGAATTACTTAATTGCCAATTTCTCAAAAACTAAATGAGATACAAACTTGGTTTATGCATCATTGTAAAGCTCTTTTCATGACCTTTAATTTGATATGCATCATGAACAAATTTATTAAAATTTAATTTTTTTTTAATTTTAATTTTAATTTAAATTTTAAATTTCTCAAAAAGCGACATTTTTAAAATTTCCAAAAAATTCTCAAATTGACTTCATATTGACTTCTTACATATTCCCAAGTTTCATGATGGGATCTTTATGGGATCAGAAGATACATGAAGTTGAAATTTGTATATACAGTGAAAATTTTAACCTGCAATATAACTATTTTAATTGATGGCAAAATAATGAAAAAATCACATAAACACAACAAATTAACATTTTTTTTAATTAAATCTTTCTATTTTCTAAATATATTGGAACATAAAGAATAAGAATTTAAATGTTAGATATTGTTATTTGTTTATGCACAAAGATATGCCTTTTAAATACTATAGGTACATTATTACATTTTTGTTTGCATAATTTAATATTTCTTATACATATTTAACACTTTATATAGTACTTAAACTTCCTAATATACTTCAATAGATAATTAACATAGATCACTTTTTAAATACAGATAATAAAATATAATATATTTTGTTTGCAAATATTTTGTATATACATAGCACATGAAAGTACGTTGTTAAAAGAAATTAAATTACATTGCCAATGTTATTGTTATGTACATATGCATAGTAAATTTTATGTCAAACGCATTTTTGCTTTGATTGCAAGTAATCATTAAACATTTTCACAATTTTATTTGTTTCATCTGGTAGAAGAGTATATGTACGGCCAGTTGGTGTGATAGGGTTTACTTTGCAGATGACATTAGTTGATGAAATCCACAGAATGTCAGGTACCGAAGGGTAAAAAAAAGAATGAGCTGGTCCTGGTGGATGAAGAAAAGTAACCTTTAACTCATTATCATCTGCATTTTTATCTAAAATATAACACAGCCACCATGCATCATTATAAAAAGAAACAAGGTAGCCAGTTAATTTGTCAAAATCTAAATCTTCTCCAACAGGAAGGATTGTATGAGTTTCTGATGATGGTGAAAATGAAAATATTTTCGTTTGTATTTTTGTCCCACATGTGGAAGGGATAAAAGCATGGAATTTTCTGGTATTAGGTATTGCCACAGCCTTGCTGAGTCTGTGTGCAAGGTATTGCTCAGTTTTAACATATTCATCCTGCGTAACATAACAAAATTCCATTGACTTAGATAAGTTGCATTTTAACCACTCGTACAAGTGAAGTGGTGTCATAATTTGGTCTTGGTAAGGTCTTTGTAGACTTGCTCTTGCTGCTTCTCTTTTAACCGTTCCTCCTACTCCATCACAAGGTCCTTTACCGTGTGCTGTAGCAGAAAAATGCCATTCTGCTACAATTCCAAAATCATTCTTGTGATGGCAAAGATTTATGAAATTTTTTTTATTTTTATATTGGGCTCCACTACCATCTGAAAAATAGTAAAGTTTCTCCACTTCCTTAAATTTTGATTTTAAAAACTGAATAAGTTTTTTCTGGAATGTGTACACAGCTATTGTGTTGTGTTCAAGGCATTCTGAAATTATCACAAAACTACAATGCTTAATTTCATTTTCCTCTTTAAAATATATTACAAATGGATGTATAGTGGCCTGAGATTTGTTCCAATGGAAAGATTGTGCTTCATCCTGTAAAATAAAACTATAATTTTCTGAAAAGTCACAAACTACAGCAATTTCAGAAATTAATAAATTTTCCTTAGTGTAGCACATAAAAGCACTTTGTTGCTTACTAATGAAATCATGACGAAGAAGAACCTGGAGTTTTTCACAGAATATATTAATAAATTCTTGAACAGGCTTCTGTACTGTTTCTAAGTTGCACCGATCAACTGAAATCCACTGGCGAAAAGTTAGTGTTTCAATCAAATTTTCTTGAAACCCACCTTCTAAAATTTTTATTATGTCATCAACACCAGGACAAGAAGCACAGTTTGAAAAATAGCAGTCAATAGATACTGGATTGCATACCATTTTCGTTAAACAATCTTTATATGTTTTAATCTGACCATTTGTGATGGAATTTATTTTGCAATTTTCTACCATTAGCTTTACATTCTGATGAATCGTACATATGCAGACGGTATGTGTTCCACTTTGGCCAGCTAGAACACAGTTTTTAGGACGTAGCTCAGCAAATTTTGAGAATCCAACTTTGATGTTTGGGAAATTTTCTTGGAAGAGCTTGTATGTTTCTTTTAAATTGCACAGCATTAATCTTTTGGAAACTTTAACTTTTTTACCTTCTTTGTCCTTCACTGAAACACAATCTTTGATGCCTGGCATTGGTCGACTCACAACATCATTCTCATAAAACTCTATAATTTTATTCAAAGTTTCTGTAGGCAAGTTCTTTCCTGGTTTTTGATTTGTTGTAGACAAAATACCCTTCTGCTTCAAGAGTTTCTTAGCTTGCCTAACCTGAAAATCTGGAGCTTTGAATTCTTTAATAATCTTTCTTATGCTCCAATTCTCTGGCAACAAAGTAAATATCATGATTTTCTTTTCCCTGCTTTCACAGTTTTCGTACACACTCTTTAAATGATTCAATATTTCATTTTTAGAATCACTATTTCGATCTTCATCAGATGAACTGGCATTTCTTAAAAGTTTTCTTTTGACTGTTGATGTTATATTTTTAATTTTTTTATTAGAATATTTTCTATACCGTGCTTTTTTTCTATTTACTGGTGATTCACCTAGTTCCACAAGGGATGCATTAAATAAGTTCAACGATTCATTCAAATTTAAAGCTTCAGAATCACTATCTTCAGATATATTACTTTTAGATTTCAAATCACTATAGCTGGTACTGGGAAGATCATTTGTACTGTTATCATTCTTCATTCCTGACAGATTCTTTCTACATATAGTACAAACTTTTGAGTTTATTGGCATTTCTGGAATTAATGCGCACATCCATGGTGTAACAGTTCTTAATCCTTTTCTTACATGAGAATGATGAGGTTTTTTGAATGGATTAAAGCAATTTAAAGTCTCAACTCTTGTAGAATTCATAGTGAATATTAATTAAATAGTATGATAACAACAAATAAGCACTCTAATTCATGGCATTTTACTGCCATTAATAATAGAATTTGTGAACTGCTCAGACAAAATTACCAACATGAACATATAAGCATCAGAATAAGAACAAAAAGATCTGACAATGAGTCTCCTAATACAAAAGAGGTAGAAGTATTACCTACCAGGATCCGCCCCTTTAACATTTTAGCCAATTAACCTAAAGGATCCACCCACAAGCTATGACAGCAACCCACCAAAAATTCTTACGCAATAGTTTCTGGAATATTCATGATTATTCTAAAAGAAACAATTTGTTCTGAAGTTTAAATGAAATATAAGAAGGTAATAAATAAGGGACCAATATGTTATTTGTGATAATTTGCAATTCTAAAAGTTTATTTAATATATATATGTATATATAATTAGACACTAAATGGTATCTAACAAATTATACAAAATACTTTCTGTAATTCTAACATGATATTGAAAAGTAATTTAAAATTTTCACTGTATATACAAATTTCAATTTCATGTATCTTCTGATCCCATAAAGATCCCATCATGAAACTTGGGAATATGTAAGAAGTCAATATGAAGTCAATTTGAGAATTTTTTGAAAATTTTAAAAATGTCGCTTTTTGAGAAATTTAAAATTTAAATTTAAATTTAAATTTAAAAAAAATTAAATTTTAATAAATTTGTTCATGATGCATATCAAATTAAAGGTCATGAAAAGAGCTTTACAATGATGCATAAACCAAGTTTGTATCACATTTAGTTTTTGAGAAATTGGCAATTAAGTAATTGAAGATGCAGCAAAATTTAATGAAAAATGCTGTAATTAATCATTAATAAAATTAAAATGAAATGCATTAAAAAAATAATTTTAGTGTTTTCTTTCATAATTATGTAAAGACACTTGATACACCAAGTTTCATCGAAATCTAAGAGGTCAAGGGAGATTTTGGTCTGAAATTGCGTTGATTTGACATGGAATGACTCGGCAGCAAGTGCTTCTGAGTATCAGACATTGCAGATTAATCTAACAGTTTAACCCTTTATGGCCTAAGGTACTTTAAAGCATAGGAGCCGACTTCGGTCCCAAAGCTGGGTCTTGTTTGAAAGGATGTTGGTGAACACACGATGTGCCAAGCTAGAAAACGAGCTTAATGAACTAGGGGGTTTGGGTCATAATCCCGGAAGCTGATGCAATTTGAGCATTTTGATGCAAGTTCAGAGCACTTTAGATTTCTTACCACTTTAAGACGAAATTCGAGATTTCCCTTCGCATGATCGACGAAATTCGTAATTTTTCTACGCATGATTGAAAAAATTCGCGATTTTTTTGCGCTTGATGAACGAAATTTACGTTTTTTTTCCGCGCTTCATCGGCAGAATTTGCGATTTTCCACGCTTCATCGGCAGAATTTGCGATTTTCCACGCTTCATCGGCAGAATTTGCGATTTTCCGCTCTTGATCGACAAAATTTACGATTTTTACAAAGTCGATCGACGAAATTTGCGTTTTGTCGCCTGACCTACAACATTGCGATTTTTAGGAAGCCGATCGGCGAAATTTGTGATTTTTCAGCGCCTTATCGACGAAATTCGTGATTTCTCTTCGCATGATCGTCGAAATTTGCAATTTTTTCGTGCTTTATCGACGGAATTCGATATTTTTCTTCACATGATTGACAAAATTTGCGATTTTTTCGTGCCTGACCAAAAAAATTGAGATTTTTACAAAACTGATCAACAAAATTCGCGATTTCCCTTCGCATGATTGTCGAAATTTGCCATTTTTCCGTGCTTGATAGACGAAATTTGCGATTTTTCTGTGCTTGATCGACGAAATTTGCAATTTTTCTGTGCTTTGTCGACAGAATTTGCAATTTTTCCAGGCCTGCTTGAAAAAATTCAGGATCTTTCCGTTCCCAGTCAACAAATTTCGAAATCTTTACGAATGCGATCGACGATATTCGCGATTTTTACTCGCATAATCAATAAAATTCACATATTTTCCGCGTCTGATTGACGAAATTCTTTATTTTCCTGCACGTTATGACGAAATTTGCGGTTTTTCTCCGCTTGATCGACGGAATTCGCGATTTTTACGAAGCCGATCGACGAAATTCGTAATTATTCTTCGCATGACCAACAAAATTCGCGATTATTCGTGCTTCATTGACGAAATTTGCGTTTTTTTACGCTTTATCGACGGAATTCACGATTTTTCCGAGCCTGTTAGAAAAAATTCATGATCTTTCCGTTCCCAATCAACAAAATTCGAAATTTTTACGAATCAGATCAGCGATTTTTTACAAAGCTGATCGACGAAAATCGCGATTTTTACTCGCATAATCAATAAAATTCACATATTTTCCGCGTCTGATTGACGAAATTCTTTATTTTCCCGCACGTTATGACGAAATTTGCGGTTTTTCTCCGCTTGATCGACGGAATTCGCGATTTTTACGAAGCCGATCGACGAAATTCGTAATCATTCTTCGCATGACCGACAAAATTCGCGATTATTCGTGCTTCATTGACGAAATTTGCGTTTTTTTACGCTTTATCGACGGAATTCACGATTTTTCCGAGCCTGTTAGAAAAAATTCATGATCTTTCCGTTCCCAATCAACAAAATTCGAAATTTTTACGAATCAGATCGGCGATTTTTTACAAAGCTAATCGATGAAAATCGCGATTTTTACTCGCATAATCAATAAAATTCACATTTTCCGCGTCTGATTCACGAAATTCGCGATTTTCCCGCACCTGATCGATGAAATTCGCATTTTTTTACAAAGCCGATCGACGAAATTTGCATATTTAACAAAGCTGATCAAGGAAATGTGCAATTTTTACAAAGCTAATCGACGAAATTTGCGACTTTAAAGTTCACAATTCTTACGAAGTGGATCGACGAAATTCGCGATTTTTCCGCACCCGATCCACGAAATTTAGAATATTTTTAGAGCCTGATTGATGTATTTAGCAATTCTTCCATGTGTGATCAACAAAATTCGCAATATTGTTGTCTCGGACCGACGAAATTTGCGATTTTTTGGAATCCAAAACAATATATATATATATATTTATTTATTTATTATTATTTTGGCATTGAATAATTGAGATCGATTTGTTTGCAGGCCGTTTTTCACTTTTTTGATTTTTTTTTTTTTACGGATATTTTTATGGGGACTTTTGTTTTTGGAACCGCTTTGGTTTTGTTCTCATAAAAAAGACCGGAAACAAAATTGAAAAAATAAAAAACTGTCTTCATTCAGATCAATTTCAGCTATCCAATGTAATATATATACAGGGTGTCCGAAAAGTCTGGAAACGGCCGAATAACTCGAGAAATACATATGAGATTGAAAAACGTAAATATAAGTGTTAAATATTTTTAAATAAGCTACTCTGTGATACCAAATTTGACCTTCGAAACCGACCCCTTGGGGGTCAGAGGGGGTCCAACTTTGAAATCTTAAATTATAACCCCCATTTTTTATTGCAGATTCGGATTCTACGGACAAAAATACGTAACTTTTGTATTTGATGTTTATTTCGAATCCTCGTTTATCACGGTGTAATTGCGCATATTAAATCGATACATATTTCGGCTTTTCCAACGGGATTTTCCCTAATTGAAACTAATTGGGGAGAATTTATGACATCAAATTCCTCGTCTTTTGCAATAATAGCGTTTCCTGAAAATCACCCGTGCCGATTATTTCGGTAGTGCTACACAGTTAAAAATTTGATCCCAAAATATTATATTAGACCAAGATAATTTCCCCTCCCCCTTTTTTAAGCGTTTAAAAAAATTATTTGCATAATCACTTTGCCTTTAAACACTTTTAATATAACCTAAACGCAATCACCCCTATTAAAAAAAGTTCCCATTTAACTCTTTCTGGACCAGCATCTCTTGCATGAATTTTTTCAGTTGGCATTATTTTAAACAAAAAATTAAATTTTATTTTATTAACTACGAAAATGACTTAATTAAATAAGGCAAATATTGCTTTTCTTTATAAAATAAAATAAATAAATAAATAAAATAAAAATAAACAACACATTGTTTCAAAAAAATTTAAGGTTTATTATTTTACAGTTGCAATAAAACAAGCATATTAAAGCTGGTTTACAAAAATAGTCTCTTGGAATCTTAGCAAAACATAACAAATAAAAATGTTGATACATATTTTACATAAGCATCTGATTCAGATGCGATTTGAAATACATACTCAAGTGGATACATTCAAGCATTGTTACAAAAATTCTTATTTCAAGAGATGGGAAAGCCAGTGTTGAATTCAAGGGGTGCACAGCACAGTGGGGCAAAATCCGGAAAAGCTGGCCAAAATATGAAAATGTTATTCGAATTGCACGAAAATTCGTATACAGGTGTTTTTGAGGATGCTAAGTAAGAATACAAAAAAAAAAAAAATGGCGGATACAATATGGTGGAACAAAAACTACAATGTCTCGAAAGTTATTCCATTTGTATGAAATTTCGTAAACTTTTCAGGATGCTAATTAGGATTCAAAAGTTAAACTTTAAAAATAAATAAATAAATAAAATGACAAATTAAAAGTAAAAACAATTTGATTTTTAAAAAATTTAAAATTTCGAGGCTAAACTTAAAAAAGAATTTTCAAGGAACCAAGATAGATTTAATCGAAATTTAAGTATATTAAAGGAAAGTAAAATACTAGACTATTTATTTTTTATATTATTAAAATAAAAAGAAAATATATTCTAGAAATTCACCTTTAAAATCAATTGTAGTATAATAAAAAGATTCTTTAGACGTCAAGGTGTCGAAATAGTTAGCAGAGCTTGTTCGCAGTATTAGAAGATCCTGTGACTCTTAGGATAAATTATTTTTAATTTCTTCTACAATAATTTACCTAAACTTGAAATGAAATAATCTGATGACATAAAAAGACATAAAAATACCTTTCATTTTCTTGCGCTACTGCATGTTTGCGATAAATCTTCTCGATGCCTTTTGATCAGTTTGTTGCCTGAATCTTGAGTATTTTATGGCATTTGGCAGTAATGAAGATAATGTTATTTCTTTGTCATTAATAAATAGTTTGTGCACTGAAGTAGGCATATAGAACCAGGGATATAGTTTAAATCTACGAGCTGTTTGTTAGGAAAAATCTTCGAAATTGATCAAATAAATGACATAGATACAAGAAATTACTTATGACATAGAATCGTTTTATCAAATCTTGGTATACGCTCGTTATAGAAGCACAAATACAACCCTTGGCAAAAAGTTTCCGATCATTACATCAACACTACCATCTTTTGTAAGAAAAGATTATTTATTCTCACTGCATAAAAATGAAACGGCTATTAGCGATAATACATTTGTGTTACATATAATGAACAACAATATGCAATAAAGGAAAACCACCATTCATCAATTTATAAACAGAAAAATTGTGATTGAAATTTAGGCATCAAAGAAAAAATTATCCGATCATGCTTTGATTTGGAAAAAAATAACCGATCACTGTAATTATATATTTCGTAAATCCGCCTTTTTTCGGATGACAGTCGAAATTGTTAGTGGACTGGACTCATTGAGATTTTTACACTCATTGGGAGCAACTTCACCCCAGCATTCCCTTATAGCTTTACGTAAATTCTATGGCATTTGTAATTTATCGAAAATCGATTTTTCTTTTCAATATATTTCACATATTTTCGATGGGATTAAGATCCAGACTATTGGGCAGTCACGTCATGGTTTGAATTGGCATATTACCTACATTTTGTAGAAATTTCTTCATTGATTTGGTGCGTTGGGGAGCTAATTGTCATCTTGAAATAAGAAGTCATTTTGATTTCCGAACTATTGATCGATGCTGGGAATAAAACAATCCACTAAAATGTCAATGTAAACTTCAAAGCTTACTGTACGTAACACAATACACAACTTGCCGACGCCTTGTGATGTAATACAACTCTAAACTGCAAATGCAGGTGAAAATTTAATCTTCGTATTGATACACTTATCATTGAACTTTTCACCAACTCTCCTCCAAGCAAATGTTCCACAGTCATCTCTTTTACCGATAGATATGCGAAATTCATTGCAAAAAATAACTTTAATTCATGTATCAAATGGCTAGTGCACATGTTTTTTGCACCATTGCAGGCGCTCTTTTCTATGTTTCTTTATCATGTAAGATTTTGTTTTAATTTTACAAGATTTAAATCTTGCTACGTTTAGATGATTACGTACTGCAGTCACATGCCTTTACGTTATACTTAGACCATTCGGAATCAAGTTGTTTTGAGGTTGCTCGCCGCTTTCTTTTCGATATTTTCACAAGTTTTCTTTTCCTTTCTAGGTATTGACATTCGTGGTCGTCCACTTCGAGGTAAATTTTCCACGCTATTAGTCAACTGATATTTTTTCCAAATATCGCATACTGTACTTTGAGCACAATTTCATAAATCAGCCACTTTCCATTGTGAATTTACTTCTTCTAATAATTAAATCATGCGGATTTTTAAATCGAGAGACAGGTTTTTCACAAGAGTCATTTTCCAGCACTTCAGAGCTGCTTTTGATCTCGCAACTGGAAGATTTCTTCTTTTAAATAGGATTCATATATCATACGCATGCGCAGGCACTCGAATCTATCTTCAATATGCAAATTTCAAACTTTTTCTCTCAGTGATCGATTACTATTTTCCAACTTCGATCTTGATCGGATATTTTTTTCTCACGAGGAAACATTTTTGCCTGCATTATAATTATAAATTATATGATTGCAATATTGAATTCACTTTTTATTTATATTTTAACATTCTTTCTTTTATTTGGCATATTGCAAAACGTTCCTATGCTCTTGAATCGTGAAGTATACGCTTCGAAATACAAAACTTCATAAACTTGATAACAGTGATCATAAACTTTTTGCCAAGGGTTGTAGTTGTGTTTTCAAAGAATCGTTGAATTGTATTGCCATAATTTGTGCTTCCAAATCTGAGATTTGGTTTCTTGACAAGAAGTCTTAATTGTAAACGAAATATTTTTTGCATATTTTATTTTGCAATTTCAGTGTTCTTCTTTTCATGCAGAGTACGAGCTTTCCATTTTTTCTATCCAGTTTGTCTGCGAGGTGTAAGCCCTCTCTAAGCATCTTAGCATGTAACGTAGATATTCTGAATTCTAAATTATCTCTATCTTTTTCTAATTAAAATGTCATATCGGTAAGAAGCTGTTTTGATGTTGTCTGTCATAGGTAACAACGTCGAGTATTACACTAATTCGTTATTAACGACTATTTCTTCTGTATCAATGATTGTATTAAAAGAAATAAGTTAATTCTCCTGTGTTTAATACAGTACCATTCATTGATAGTAGCTCCCGTATTTCTTGAAAAAAAATGGATCTTGATTGGCCCGATAGTGAAATGAAGATCTCGGAATTTTCAAATTAACGATTCATGAATTATTCGCAACATTTATGCATTCTAGTAGCACGGGATAAGTGAAAAATATATTAGAACCTCCTACCATCTTCATAACTAAATATTTGTTTAAATGTACTTAGAATAGATGTGTCATCACATCCTCACTTGTAAACCAAATCCAAATTGCTAATGTAGGCGAAAGTCATATTCATAGATTTTCACTCGCATTAATGAAATACGCTCAGTAGTTTTTATCAGCAAATATAGCCATTGACAAAATAATTCTTCTAATTATAATAGAACAAACAAAATTACTACCTATAAAGATAAGAAAATGTTATTCTACCGGATCAGTAATAGAGAATTATTTTCATTTTTCATTACTAATCTTACTTATCAAATTAATGTAATCTTATGATTATAGTATTTATTTACAATATAATAGGAAATAAACTATTATAAAATTGAATAATTCAAAAATTTGAAAAATATTTATCAGATAAATTATGTGAAAAGTAGCGAATTTCAAAATTTTTGAGGCGGCCGAAAAAGTGGCATTTTTATTTGCGGTTACTAAAATATGCGTGAAATACAGAATGGCAGTTTTAGGCAGCTGGTTTTTTATGAATCACTAGACAATAGCCCAAGTTATTATTTCCATTAAATTTTGTTGCGGAACACTGTGGAACATTTAAACTTTTTGATGTTTAAAAGCAAAAAAAATAAAAAAAATTCTAAAATTTTTTATCAAAAATGACAATGAATTTATTAATTTTTACGTGCTTAATATAAATTTTGTAATATATGCAAATAAAGTACTACATACTATCATAGTGTGAATCCATTTCAAATCATTAAAATCGGATAATATTATAAAATATAGCACGCGTTTAGAGGAACTGTTGTTTTGCTGTTTTTGTTCGCTCTAAATAATATTCCTTCAAGCATCATTTTTGAAATGATGCTGCTTGTAAGGGCAAAGCAAAAATCTTTTTTTAAATACAGATTCTAACTCTCCAAACATTATTCTAGCCAACTGTACAATCGAAATTCCCTAAATCGTAACTTCATTTTTCGACTTTTGGCCAGCTTTTTGGGTTTTTGCCCCACTGTGGGGTTGTCGGGGGATTCCCTGGTCGGGGGATTCCCCTTCGAGGCAATGAGATATCTACCATCGGAAGATTCGATATTTTGCGCTTTCAATGGTCAAAATGATTCATTTCTCTGCCCTCCCCCCCCCCTGAATTCAACACTGGGGGGGGGGGGAATTCCAATGATACATAACGTGGGAGATTTTCTTCAAAATCTGAATTAGTAAGTAGAAACAATATTTTGATGATGTAAAAAATATAATAATAACACCGATTCAAATATTCTTCTTAAATAATAATATATATAAAAATAATTTTCATCCTGATTGTTCATTTTAAAAAAAAATAGCAAAAATAAAATACTTATTCGTATTTTAATAGATTTTTGTAGCACTGGTTACAGGATGATATGAGAAAAAATTATAAGACACTCGACAGCAGTCATAAAAACTCGAATCTATAAAAGTGCCTCTACCATACAGAAAAAAAAAACGGAATTATAAAGTTAAAAATTCTTAATAATCAGAAAAAATGATAAAGACTTACCTTTCTTTTTCTTTAAATAAAATTGTAACGTAATATAACATGACAATCTTAATATTACTAGTAACAAAATAAACGCATAAAAGTAAAACATATGAACATTAAATATATGGTCAAAAAATCAAAAGAAAAAAGAAATATATGCATGACAATTGTAGCTCTGGTGATAGTATGTTCGCATGTTTCTTATCAGGTAGTTTTTAAAATTGCCAAGTAATTCCTTGTTATTATTATTTTCAAGTTATTCATCAAATTAGGTCCAATGTCCAATTGATAAATCCCTGTTACTTACATAAAATATACACTTCTGTAAAAAAATCTGTAAATATTCTGTAATAATTTCTATTCTGAAGTATTACTAAAAGTATATCAAGCTGTTAAATTTTTTTAAACATACAAATAATGTAAGATATATTTAATTTTTATTTTACTTTATTTCCAACATAAAATTTAAAAAGAAGTATACGTTTTATTCAACCGCCGTATATTCGGTAATTGGCTAAATCATCACATCGAAAAATAGATTATCCCTATAAAGGATTGAACGAAAAATATATCCAATCTTTGTTATCAGGCTGTTCTGAGTTATAGTCCAAGAGCCGACAGCACAAAAAGCTATGTTACCGAGCACACACACACACACACACACACACACACATACACACACGCACACACACACACACAAAAAAAAAATTATGAAAGAACAGTAATAGGGGAATCTAATGATGCATGTCTGCCGGAAGTGAAATGATGCATAAGCCCAAATATTAGTACCACTAGTGGTTGCCTCGTCGGTTTACCATTGAGTTTTCATACCTTTGATTGTCGGACAAACACAATGTTAAACCGACGAGGCAACCACTAGTGGTACTAATATTTGGACTTATGCATCATTTCACTTCCGGCAGACATGCATCATTAGATTCCCCTATTACTGTTCTTTCATAAAAAAAACTTTTTTTTTTTTTTTTTTTTTTTTTTTTTTTTTTTTTTGTATTCGGTAACATAGGTTTTTGTGCTGTATGCTCTTGCACTGTTAAGATACAACCTATTTTTAATGATCTCATGTAAAAATTAAAAAATGGGCACTACTTTTTTTTCTAATTTCGTACAATCAAGGCTTAGAGAAATAGTTTTGTGCTATTTTTTCGCTAACCTCCTTTTCCCATTTATTCATATTATCGAATGTCAACACTGCAATTTTTAAATTTATTTCTATTGGCAAACTTGCAAAACCACTAGTGTTTGTCCGATAAGCCTGGGATAAAATACGGGCATTTTTCCTAATTTCAGCTAATCCTTTAGGAAAATGAAAACTGCATTCTGGAAATTTATAAACTTGTATTTCATTTCTAATTAACGATAAAATAGCTCCTTCTCGCTCTAATAGAATATGTTGCCTAGTATCTCCTAAATAATCGATTATCTCATAATCTCCCGATAAGTAATTCCACAGTTTTATAGTGTTAGAACATGAACGTGAATGGTCAATAGTTAAAATTTTATACCCACCAACGGGGTAAACGCAATCAATTGTATTATCGTTTTTTAAAGTTTTATATTTATAAATTTGGGCATCATCCGAAATTCCATAAAAATTTAAATCGTGACTAGCTGT
Source organism: Maratus speculifer (assembly GCA_964019185.1). Taxonomy (NCBI): domain Eukaryota; kingdom Metazoa; phylum Arthropoda; class Arachnida; order Araneae; family Salticidae; genus Maratus; species Maratus speculifer. The sequence continues at coordinate 338,458,561 of OZ025296.1, read as the reverse complement.
GACAATTTCGCCAGCTGGCAATGTAGCCATTGAATACATTTGTTCTATTAAAATTTCGCCAGTTGGCAATGTAGCCATTGAATACATTTGTTCTATTTTAAATTCACTTATTAATTTGCAATCTGAGTGATCTATTTGCCAAATCCTAATTGTTCCACAGATGTAACCAGATACTGCTACTACTAAAAATCCTTCTGCAGTGATGTTTAATGACATGCCATGGGGTCTGGGACAGCGGTTTTTTTCTTCATAAATACACTGACCCAGATCAAGGTCCCATACATCAAAACACCTCCAAGCTTGACTACAATATCCAGAAACGACTATTAATTTATTTGGCAAAACAACTATAGAATCTACATGACGAACATAACCACCAGATAGAACCTGTTTGCAAATCCCAGAACTAGTTTCCCAAACTTTAATTTCAGAATTTCTATTTACTGAAATAAAGTCTCTTTCAAAGAAAGAAACTACAAGACAGATCTCTTTTTCATCACCAGTATAGTTTTGATAATGCAATAAATTTCTGGATCTAGAGTACTGCCACAGGCGGAACATTCCATTTTTATGACCAACAAGTATTTTACCATCACCTATAGAAGCAATTGCGCTTGCACCCTGTGTGAGTTTATTTTCAATAACTTTCATTTTTTGTGGTTATTTACCAATGAGCAGACTGTGGTATACTTGATGGTCTTGACGGACTCTACTGAATGACTGCCAGGAAATACTTTTGAAAATATTCTTTTCCTTGCCAAGTTCAGTGTTCATTCACATCTTTTTCTTCAATCGTGTACCAAGATCTTTGTAAAAAGGAAATGCTAAAATTTTTGATTAGCACTTTCTCAGCCCTAAATAATGCAGCCTTTCTGTTTTCTCCAAAAATGAATGTTTTCAAGGTACTCTAAAAAAGAAAAGAAAATCAAATGAAAAAGAGTAAATCTACATGTTGATTACAATAAGAATTCATTATAGGTAGTAGGAAAACGACAGTTCAAGGACAGTCACAGGGGGGACTTGGGGACTGTGCCGCTTGCGGAAGCCGCAGCACACGCCACCGTCCCTCCTTCGGCAGCACAACATCGCCCCCTAGCGGGAAAAATAGCGTTTATGCGTAAATTTTCTACTATAACATAAGGAATGAACGTTACATTGACTAGATAATCATACTAAAAGATGAAGATTAAATTTATATTTGAATTTTGAACAACCATAACCTTAATGAGCATTATTAATTAAGTAAAACAATGAAAAATATCAATTTTCAGTCAATTTCTTTAGATTTTCTCAACTATATGATCTGATTAACAAATTAAAAGAGGAAAGTTAAACATATATTTGAATTTCGATTGATAGACATTTTAATGAGCATTATTAATTAAGTAAAAACAGTGGAAAATATCAAGTTTTATAGAAAAAAACTAATTTCATAACATTTTTTTTCAACTGAAATTTCAGAATATCAACTTAAAAGTGGAAAGTTAAACATACATTTCAGTTTTTGTGACGTTATCAACTTAATGAGTATTATTAATAGGGATGCACCGAATAGTGATACCGAATATTCGGCCAGCCGAATAGTAACTATTCGGCCGAATACCGAATATTCGGCTTTCCAAATACTTTTTATATTTCAAAGTTTAAAGGTATTAAAATGTTACATTTTAAAACAATTTTACGTAATATTTAATAAGAGAAACAAGAGCTTTTTATAAGAAAACTCAGTATTGAAAAAAATATCCCTTTTTTATTTAAGAAGCATAATTATGAGACTTTATCAATTAATAAAATTTTAAAATTCATTTTTTCTACGAATTGAAACAAATATTTTGAAATCAAAGAGAAATAATGAAAAAATAGTTGAAGAAAAACTGTAGTCTCATATTTGTTCTTTTTAAATAACTCGAGGCAGACTTTTTTTCAATATAAAGTATAAATACTTTCAACTTATTTCTGAATAAAGGAATGTCTAGCTCATAGTTCTTTTCTTATGAATAGTGGCATTTTCCATCCTTCCCATCATATAATATTTTATACAAATCAAAGCATGTGAGTTGAAAATATAGTTATGGTATCTTATTTATTGTTAATGCAACAAACGAAAACACAAGTTTGACCTAGAGTGAGATGAAATATACAATGCATATATGATTCAATAAGTTTGATTATGATTATGGTTTCATAAACCAAAAATTGTCTGCCTTGATAGCTTTTACTAATCTCAAAAGTTTTCCTTTCTTGTTTAAGGACTTTTGGGAAAAGCAAGAAACAGATTATTTACTAAATAGAACTTAGGAACTTGCATCTGCATTCGCATCATTTATTCCCAAGGAGAATCCTAATAAATCATAATTTTAATCCTTCTCAGGGTAATTTTTTTAAGTTAAACTTTACAAACAGCAAATAAATAATGTAAAAACATTCTATATTATTTAAATATGATTTTATTTCTAATTATTTTAAATATATTAATAAATTGGTTGGTTGATTTTTGTCGTCCGATTATCTACACTAGGGATATAGGACCAGGGGGGGAGTGCCCTTCGTGGGGGTCTTTCTAAGGGAACCTAACCCGTATTTACGCAAGGTTCGAAGAAAACCACGAAAACTCCGAACGGTTAGGCCGACAGCAGCGATTGGGTTCGAACCCAGCACCTGCCGTCTACCAGTTGAGAGGTCCGATCCTCTCGGCCACTGGTGGGGCTATTAATAAATTGACAGTTAAAAGTAGAAATTGTGAAAAGTTTTTTAAAATGTGTTTTAAAAGGCTTTATTAAGTATTGGATTCGGCCGAATGCTTTGATATTCGGCCAAACCGAATATCAGGCAGGCCGAATAGTTTCATATTCGGCTTAACCGAATAGTTTGATATTCGGCCTAACCGAATATTCGGTAACATGGCCGAATAAGCCGAATACCGAATATATACCAAATATTCGGTACATCCCTAATTATTAATTAAGTAAAGCAATGAAAAATGATATATTTTCAAGAAAAAAGATTGATTTTTTTATTCATTTCATCTATAATATCAGAATATCAACTTAAAAACGAAATTTAAACATATATTTTTAATATTCGAAAAAACATTACCTTCATGAATTTTAATAAATAAGCATATAGCAAAGGAAAATACTGACTTCTTAAAGAAAGAAGACAAATTGAATTGACTTTTTTACACCAATCGTTATGATTTTAACATGTTTTTACTGCATTTTATGCGGCTAAGAAATTTACACTATATTACTAGCGTATATTTATCATTGAAAACCATGTTCTTATAAAAGCATGACATGACCAGATTATTCTTTTCTTCTTTCACGAAATAATCCACTTTCTTTCCTATTTACACCTTAGTAAATACCTACATTTCGCCCCTCCCCTTTCGAAGGGTTCGAATACAATAGCTTGATGTCATTTGTTTACGCAGTTACAAGGATGTGTTACACCGTTAATTTGAACGGAGAATCATCTTAAAAAATAATATTTTAACATTATTATAAATATAATTTTTAAACTTTAGTAAAGTATTTATTAATTTATTAATCATTACCTAATTTAATCATTACCTAATTTACAAAAGTCCCCCAACAATTTTGGAGTTACATGTATTAAATTTCAAATTATACATTTTTTTAAAGAGAAGTCTATATAAAAAATGTTTGTAAGGCAAAGTACAAGAAACTTTAATCGCCCCAACAATAACAATAATAACAAATAAATAAATATGAAATCAGAGATATTGCTAGGTTTCTTTCAGGATGTGAAAATTCGGTTTGATTTATTTTGAAGGCCTGGATAAGTTTTATGAAATGTAGAAAAACAGACAAGCATGATAGTGACCCAACCATGTAGGGTGGTTTTAAAGATAGTCTGGAAGTGCTTTCCTAGATGGAAGTCATTCAGCACACTTTATTAATTTTTCCTATGCAAAATTATATAAAATAATAAAGAAAAAAATCTAAAATTTCAAAAGCGAAGAAAGAAAAATTAAGCCCCTTTGACCTTCATATAAAACACCCAATGGGCCAGTGTGAAAACTGTAAAAAGAAAAAAAAGCTTTGCTTTCATGCACATGTATCGTCAAAGAGGCAGGGGCAGGTAAAAATGTTTATTTTTCTTCTACTCCTTAAGTATTAAAAAGAGCTATTTTTAACTGTTAAGAAATCTAACTATCGTAACTACACTATATAAACACTAACAAAAAATTGCAAAAATATGCATGCTTAAATTTTCAAAATATAGTTCCGTACTCTGATAAAATATTAATGATATTAAAGAAAGCATTCTTTATAATGGAATTTTACTTCAAAAATATTTAATAACAGGAAATCTTCAAAAGGGCGCCATGGCGCCCGCTGGCGCCGCGTTGGACAGCCCTGGTTTAATGTATTAAAACTAATCTACTCATATTATTAATCAATTTATCACATGTTTCATCTTGTACTTCGAAGCTTTCTGAATTATCACCCATTAAGTTGCTTAAAATATAAATACTATCTTTATATTTTTAATGACAAATGGTATACATGACTAAGCTTGACTTACAAGGAAGGTCTCCATTGGGGGCATACTCAGAATTTTTTGAAAAAAATACGGATTAAACTACTCATATAGGTAATAAAGGATCAGTGAAAATTAACGGCGGAATTACATTATTAGATATGTAAAAAAATAAAATAGTTTGGAATAATTGGCGTGAAAAGCTGAAAGCGACGCGAGATTTGGCGAGCAGTGAATTTCCTCGACAAAAGCAGACGATTTTAACGAATCTGAAAATTAATTTTAATTGACTTCACTGTTAAAAATCTGCAGCATTTACTGCAACGTCACGCCACTACTTTCATAGTTTGTCTCTCTTCTGACCAATGAGATGCTCCATAGCACAGTGAATTGATGGTGTTATACACTGTTAAAAATCTGCTGCATTTTTTTGCAACGCTTTCCACCGCTTGTATATAATATCTCTATTCCAACCAATGAGAAAGCTCCATTTCACGGCCAAGTAACCGTTTTCTATACAAGCAAGGGAGTGCGTTGCAACAAAATGCAGCAGATTTTTAACAGTGCATTTTTCAATTTGGAACAATTTTAATCAATTTAAATTGTGTTTTAAATGATAAAATATATTAATTTCATTTTGTTATAAGTACATATAAACGTATATGACAAAATTACACTTAAAGTAAAGTAAAAATGCAAAACTAAAATTACTTAAACTAAACTTATTTAAATAAATTGAACATAGAAAGTTTTTTCTTTAAAAAGTATTCGAAGCGTAAAAGTGTATTTTTCAAAATTTCGTTTTTTCGCCAACCGGAGATAAATCGCCAAATAAACGAAATTTTTATTATTTTTTTACGGACGTTATAAGGAGGTTCCGCCGAAATTTTTTTTATAAACGTATATAACTATATGAGAAGAACATTCTGTAATTTTTTCAGATTTTTCTGAGTATGCCCGTATGGAGACCTTCCTTGTTAGTCCTTCTATATTATTAATCAAATAATATGTTTCATCTTGCATTTCAGAGCCTTCTGAATTTTCATCCATCAAGTTGCTTAAAATATAAATACTATATTTATAGTTTTAATGATAGATAGTATACATGACTAATATTGAGTAAGTGTGAATACAAACTTTAATAGTATGTATGAATACAATCTATAATTTTAACATTTCATACTTCAAATAACCTATTTTCGAAACCAAACTATGTGAATTTTGCCACAATGCTTATCATCATCATAGAATGATTTGTGTTTCACACTTTTCTAAAAATTATCAGATATGTACTTCTCAGAAGAATCATATATAATATATGATCATATGAATAAGTTATAAGTTAATATATGAATGAGTTATAAGTATATGAGTAGAGATGGGAATGCTCGGAAAAAAACCGGAAAAATTGGGAAAAAAACCGGTTTTTTTTTCGGGTTTTTTCCGAAGTCATATTTTTCAATTTTTCTGAACTGGAAAAATTGAAATTTCATTTATGAAATAATATAGTGAAAATTTTGTAATAGCTACATTCTCATACTTTTTATTTTATTTATTTTTATGTTGAGTGTCCCACAAGTAGTAAGCCCAGCCGTTGGTGCGGCGGAAGTGACGTCACAGGGGGGCGTGGTCAGCTGTCAATCAAAAGGGGGGGAGGGAACCGGAAGTGACGTCATCAGGATGACGTCTTGTTAGACGAGGGTCGGTTGAGTTGTTTTTGGCTGAGAGCGTCTTGTTAGACGAGGTGCCTCCCCCCCCATTTTTCCCCTACTTGATTTGGACTTTGAATAATTTTTTTCAAGTTTGATTTTTCAGTGTCGCCATCTATCGGACTTCTGTGAACTAATGCCGAAGCATTTTGAGAATATTGAAAAAGAATATTTTTTTTTTTCCCTGACTGGGGATCGAACCCGAGTCGTCCGCATAGGAAGCGGATGCGTTAACCGTTATGCTATCAGTTACTTGTGATAGAGTAGGAATGAATTGAAGTTATGGGGGGTTCTGAAGATATGACTTTGCGTCTTGATGTGGTTGAATCTAAGAAGTTTGATTGTTTAATGAAGGCTTTGTAGGCTTGTAATTTATTATTTGAATTAGCGAAATGAATGTATTAATGTTTTAGATTTTAATTAATAACGTTACAATTATTTTTGAATTGATTGTTTAATGAACTTTACAATTAATTTTTGAATTGATTGTTTAATGAAAGTTTTGTGTAATTATAATTTATTATTTGAATTTGCGTAATGAATGTCTTATTATTTTTAATTTTAAAATAATAACTTTGCAATTAATTATGAGAAATGAATTTAGTTTTCGAATGGGTATTGTTGAATTTTATTTTATTTTTAAAATATTTAGTAATAAATAATTATAAATAATTTATTATTATCAATGTATGTTTTCATAGACTTTTTTATTAATGAGTTTTTTCATAGACCTTTTTTTCATTATTTATACATTTCATGTGTGTTAAAATTATTATTGCTATTATTATTATTTTTTAATACCTGAAAATGGTGCGAAGTGTTTAAATTATTTAATCTAGCTTATTTGTAATTAAAAAATTGATTGAAACAGTCTTATTGATTATTATTAATCACTTATTATTATTAATCACTTATTATTATTATTATTACATATTACTCTTTTACTGAACGTATTTTTTAATGAAAAAATAAAACTTTTTTTTTTTTTCTTTAACTTATCTTTTTTTTTTTTTTTTTTTTTTCACCGAATACATTTTTAATGAAACTTTTTTTCTTTAACTTATCTTTTTTTTTTTCACCGAATACATTTTTTTTTTACTAAACATAGAACTTTTTTTTTCCTTAACATAACTTTTTTTTTTTTTTTACTGAATACATTTTTTTTTTTTTTACTAAACATAGAACTTTTTTTTTCCTTAACATAACTTTTTTTTTTTTTACTGAATACATTTTTTTTTTTTAATAAAACATAAAACTTTTTTCTTTTCAATACATAATTTTTTTCTCTTTTACTGAACGTATTTTTTAATGAAAAATAAAACTTTTTTTTAACTTATCTTTTTTTTCACCGAATACATTTTTTACTAAACATAGAACTTTTTTTTTCCTTAACATAACTTTTTTTTTTTACTGAATACATTTTTTTTTTTTTTTTTTTAATAAAACATAAAACTTTTTTCTTTTCAATACATAATTTTTTTTTCTCTTTTACTGAATACATTTTTTTTATTCAACATGAACTTTTTCTAAACACAAAACTTTTTTAAAACTAAACTTAAAACTTAATTCCTAAACACAAAAATAATTTACTTACTATAAAACTTTTTTTTTTTTCCAATTCATATATTTTTTTTTTACTGAACATAAAACTTTTTCCTAAACACAAAACTTTTTTTTTAAAACTAAACTTAATTCCTAAACACAAAAATAATTTACTCAATATAAAACTTTTTTTTCCAATTCATATATTTTTTTTTACTGAATACATTTTTATACTAAACATAAAACTTTTTTTTTTTCTAAACACAAAACTTTTTTAAAACTAAACTTAAAACTTAATTCCTAAACACAAAAATAATTTACTTACTATAAAACTTTTTTTTCCAATTCATATATTTTTTTTTTACTGAACATAAAACTTTTTTCCTAAACACAAAACTTTTTTTTTAAAACTAAACTTAATTCCTAAACACAAAAATAATTTACTCAATAAAAAACTTTTTTTTCCAATTCATATATTTTTTTTTACTGAATACATTTTTATACTAAAACATAAAACTTTTTTTTCTAAACACAAAACTTTTTTTAAACTAAACTTAAAACTTTTTCCTAAGCATAAAAATATTTTTTTTTCCAGAATAGAAAACTTTTTTTTTTTTTTTTTTTTTTTTTTTTTTACATAATAAAAAAAAAAAAACTTTTCTTAAACATAAAAAACATTTTCCCCCTAATCTTAAAAAAAAATTTATTTTCTTAAATAAATTTTTCTTTTTCTAAAACATACAAATATTTTTTTTCCGAAGCATTTTTCTTTTTCTAAAACATTTTTCTTTTTCTAAAACACAAAAAATACTTTTTTCATAAAATATTTTTTTTTTCCCCAAAACATTATTTCTTTTTACAAAACGTATTATTTTCTAAGCATAAAAATTATTATCTTTTTAACCTAAATCGCTTTTTCCAAAACATATTTTTTTAATCTCCAAACATAATTTAATAATCTGGGAACAACACATAAGCTCTTTTTTGTTTTTATGGGCATTCTTTTCAAAAAATTTCTTTTCTCAAGAAAAAATTAGAAAAGTTATTCTAAAAAGTTTTCAGACTTACAAAATAAAAAAATACACAAATAGATGCACGCATAAATATTTTACAATATAAAAATTTTATTTGGTTCATAAAATACAGTAAAGTTTCAAACAGTTTTCTACATTTTTAACCAAGGTATTGGTGATATTGGTAAAGTGGCGTGCTGAGATGATTTTCGTTTTCTATGATGGGGTTCAGGTCTTGCAAAAATAGTTTTCGGTTCAGACTTCAAATACTTGTTTTTTATAAATTCTTGAGGGAAGCTAATTTTCTAAAAATAGTACAAATTACCAAAAATTTAAATGTTTTTTTTTCTACAAAAGTTACAAAAAATTAATATACTAATGACAAGTTACAGAAAGAACTAAAAAAATTTATGAATATATTTACAAATTTATTAAAATCACACCTTTTTCTGGATTACAAACCACATTTTCTTGAAAAATTTAACACCGAATTTGTAAGATTTTAATCCTTGTATTACATACACTCAATAAATATTAAAAATTAAACAAAAAAAAAAATGTTTAGTCTCATCAATATGCAGAAATTCTATATTAAAAGAATATTTTTCATAGTAGTACTTATAAAAATGAGAGTTTACAAACTGATTTTCATAATTTTATCACATTCAAACTTAATTTTCATACAGAAAACATTAAAGAAAATTAATAGATATTTAATATTTAATAACCTCATACATGAAATTACTGTCGAATGAGACAACTAATAATCAATAAAATCAACTGTTGAACAAAAAAAAAAAAAAAATAGTACAAATTACCAAAAATTCAAATGTTTTTTCTACAAAAGTTACAAAAATTAACATATGAATGACAAGTTAGAAAAATAACTAAAAAATTAATGAACATATTTACAAATTTATTAAAATAACACCTTTTTCTAGATTACAAACGACAATTTCTTGAAAAATTGAACACCTAATTTGTAAGATTTTAATCCTTGTATTACATACACTCAGTAAATATTCAGAATTAAACAAAAAAATAATTTTTTAGTCTCATCAATAAGCAGAAATTCTATATTAAAAGAAAATTTTCATAGTAGTACCTATAAAAATGAGAGTTTACAAACTGATTTTCATAATTTTATCATATTCAAACTTAATTTTTATACATAAAACATTATTTAATCAAATTTTATACTTTCTAATTCAGTAAAATTCAATACTTTTTTAGTTTTTAACCCAATACCACAATATTTATTTACATCAAACTTGATTCTTTACCTTTTATATTTCAGCATTACACAAGTGAGATAAATACTAACTTGGAACGATTATAGAGTTGAAGTCAATTGATTCTATTCGATTTTCACCTTATACACATTGCTCCTACACGAAATTTCTTACTGCTATAATCATCTAATGTATTGAAACTAATCTACTCATAGTATTAATCAAATTATATGTTTCCTCTTGCACTTCTGAATTATTGTGCATCAAGTTGCTTAAAATATAAATACTATCTATACAGTTTTTAATGAATCATAGTATACATGATTAATCTTGAGTTAGCACTTCCATAGTATTAATCAAATTATATATTTCATCTTGCACTTCTGAATTATCGTCTATCAAGGTACTTAAAATACAAATACTATCGTCACAGTTTTAATGATGCATAGTGTACTGACTAATCTTTAGTCAGCCCTTCCATAGTATTTTAACATTTCATAACATTTCATTGAATTTTAACAGTCCATATTTCAAATAACCTATTTTCGAAACCAAACTATGTGAATTTTACCACATAGAATGATTTGGGTTTCACACTTTTCTCAAAATTATCAGATATGTACTCCTCAGAGGAATTACTGTCATATGAATAAATGAAAAAAAATTTAATTTATATTAAATGTACACGAAATTGATTGCAATATACATGTATTTAATAAAAATAAATAAATAAGCGATTATTTATACATTAAACCTTTATTAAATATATATTTCTTTCATTATACAGATGTTTCAACAAGATGAACCAAAACAGCAGCAAACTTCAGAAATTTATGATCTGAATGATTCATCCCTAGCACATGTAGCGTTAACGAATAATATATATGTGAGAACTTATATGAGAAATAGTAGAATTCGTATATGAAACGTAATAAGAGTAAATATAAAATGATTTGTCTTACTGCCTACACTTTAACAAGTGCCTTTTTACCTATATTGTTGAAGAGAATCCTAATTGTTTCCATTTATTTCTATTACAGATATACTCTATATGCTACAAACACTTCTTAAGTAAATGGAATTTAACAGACCATACAAAAATCCATACAGGTGAAAAACCTTACACATGGGAAGATTACCAAATTCTGTTTTCAAGGAGACGTGAATCAAAAATGTACAAATCATCATATAAAAACATCGTCAATTATATGTAAACTTAGTGAAGATATACAAAAATTAGTCAGACTTTTGAAGAATTCAGAAATAAAGGAAGATATTTAGACTATTTATCCATCATATTTTCATAACACTTACCACAATATCTCAAACTTAAAATTTGGAAGACATACACACTACTGAAAAGTAATTTTGTTACCCGTGATTCTTCTAACCAGCATGAATGTATAGATATTATTTTGCAATGTATTCTTTAAATGCTTACATTAAATATTCTTTTATATGCATATACCGTTGTGTTTATTTTTCTAATACCTATTACATTAATGAAATAAATAACAGTTTAAGTGAAACGACACTCTCACAACTTAAAAAAGGCATAAGAACATACAAAAAATAAGCAGATGTATGAAAAAATATGCAATTTTACAAAATAATTTCACTGTTTTCTAGAAATATTAACAAAAAATTATTTACAATATAAAAAATTGCATGTTTTCTAGAAATATTAACAAAAAAAAATATTTACAATATAAAAAATTGCAAAAGTAAAAAGAAAAAACACAAATGTAAAACAAAAAATCACAAAGTGAAAAACTCACAAGAAAGTTTTTGAAAAAAAAATTTACAACAAAAATTTTTTACAAAAACCAAAACTTCAAAAAATATTTTTACAAAAAATATTTTTACAAAATTTTTTTTTTTTCAAAAAACATTTTTTTTACAAAAAAATTTTTTTTTTGTAAAAAGTTACTTTGAAAAAAAAAATTTTTTTGTAAAAAAATGTTTTTGAAAAAAAAATTTTTGTAAAAAGTTATTTTGAAAAAAAAATTTTTTTTGTAAAAAAATGTTTTTTGAAAAAAAAAAAATTGTAAAAAAATATTTTGAAAAAAAAAAAATGTTTTTGAAAAAAAAAATTTTTTTTTTTTTTTTCAAAATATTTTTTACAATTTTTTTTTTTTAAAAAAACATTTTTTTACAAAAAAATTTTTTTTTCAAAATAACTTTTTACAAAAATTTTTTTTTCAAAAACATTTTTTTACAAAAAAATTTTTTTTTTCAAAGTAACTTTTTACAAAAAAAAATTTTTTTTGTAAAAAAAATGTTTTTTGAAAAAAAAAAAAAATTTTGTAAAAATATTTTTTGTAAAAATATTTTTTGAAGTTTTGGTTTTTGTAAAAAATTTTTGTTGTAAATTTTTTTTCAAAAACTTTCTTGTGAGTTTTTCACTTTGTGATTTTTTGTTTTACATTTGTGTTTTTTCTTTTTACTTTTGCAATTTTTTATATTGTAAATATTTTTTTTTGTTAATATTTCTAGAAAACATGCAATTTTTTATATTGTAAATAATTTTTTGTTAATATTTCTAGAAAACAGTGAAATTATTTTGTAAAATTGCATATTTTTTCATACATCTGCTTATTTTTTGTATGTTCTTATGCCTTTTTTAAGTTGTGAGAGTGTCGTTTCACTTAAACTGTTATTTATTTCATTAATGTAATAGGTATTAGAAAAATAAACACAACGGTATATGCATATAAAAGAATATTTAATGTAAGCATTTAAAGAATACATTGCAAAATAATATCTATACATTCATGCTGGTTAGAAGAATCACGGGTAACAAAATTACTTTTCAGTAGTGTGTATGTCTTCCAAATTTTAAGTTTGAGATATTGTGGTAAGTGTTATGAAAATATGATGGATAAATAGTCTAAATATCTTCCTTTATTTCTGAATTCTTCAAAAGTCTGACTAATTTTTGTATATCTTCACTAAGTTTACATATAATTGACGATGTTTTTATATGATGATTTGTACATTTTTGATTCACGTCTCCTTGAAAACAGAATTTGGTAATCTTCCCATGTGTAAGGTTTTTCACCTGTATGGATTTTTGTATGGTCTGTTAAATTCCATTTACTTAAGAAGTGTTTGTAGCATATAGAGTATATCTGTAATAGAAATAAATGGAAACAATTAGGATTCTCTTCAACAATATAGGTAAAAAGGCACTTGTTAAAGTGTAGGCAGTAAGACAAATCATTTTATATTTACTCTTATTACGTTTCATATACGAATTCTACTATTTCTCATATAAGTTCTCACATATATATTATTCGTTAACGCTACATGTGCTAGGGATGAATCATTCAGATCATAAATTTCTGAAGTTTGCTGCTGTTTTGGTTCATCTTGTTGAAACATCTGTATAATGAAAAAAATATATATTTAATAAAGGTTTAATGTATAAATAATCGCTTATTTATTTATTTTTATTAAATACATGTATATTGCAATCAATTTCGTGTGCATTTAATATAAATTAAATTTTTTTTCATTTATTCATATGACAGTAATTCCTCTGAGGAGTACATATCTGATAATTTTGAGAAAAGTGTGAAACCCAAATCATTCTATGTGGTAAAATTCACATAGTTTGGTTTCGAAAATAGGTTATTTGAAATATGGACTGTTAAAATTCAATGAAATGTTATGAAATGTTAAAATACTATGGAAGGGCTGACTAAAGATTAGTCAGTACACTATGCATCATTAAAACTGTGACGATAGTATTTGTATTTTAAGTACCTTGATAGACGATAATTCAGAAGTGCAAGATGAAATATATAATTTGATTAATACTATGGAAGTGCTAACTCAAGATTAATCATGTATACTATGATTCATTAAAAACTGTATAGATAGTATTTATATTTTAAGCAACTTGATGCACAATAATTCAGAAGTGCAAGAGGAAACATATAATTTGATTAATACTATGAGTAGATTAGTTTCAATACATTAGATGATTATAGCAGTAAGAAATTTCGTGTAGGAGCAATGTGTATAAGGTGAAAATCGAATAGAATCAATTGACTTCAACTCTATAATCGTTCCAAGTTAGTATTTATCTCACTTGTGTAATGCTGAAATATAAAAGGTAAAGAATCAAGTTTGATGTAAATAAATATTGTGGTATTGGGTTAAAAACTAAAAAAGTATTGAATTTTACTGAATTAGAAAGTATAAAATTTGATTAAATAATGTTTTATGTATAAAAATTAAGTTTGAATATGATAAAATTATGAAAATCAGTTTGTAAACTCTCATTTTTATAGGTACTACTATGAAAATTTTCTTTTAATATAGAATTTCTGCTTATTGATGAGACTAAAAAATTATTTTTTTGTTTAATTCTGAATATTTACTGAGTGTATGTAATACAAGGATTAAAATCTTACAAATTAGGTGTTCAATTTTTCAAGAAATTGTCGTTTGTAATCTAGAAAAAGGTGTGATTTTAATAAATTTGTAAATATGTTCATTAATTTTTTAGTTATTTTTCTAACTTGTCATTCATATGTTAATTTTTGTAACTTTTGTAGAAAAAACATTTGAATTTTTGGTAATTTGTACTATTTTTTTTTTTTTTTTGTTCAACAGTTGATTTTATTGATTATTAGTTGTCTCATTCGACAGTAATTTCATGTATGAGGTTATTAAATATTAAATATCTATTAATTTTCTTTAATGTTTTCTGTATGAAAATTAAGTTTGAATGTGATAAAATTATGAAAATCAGTTTGTAAACTCTCATTTTTATAAGTACTACTATGAAAAATATTCTTTTAATATAGAATTTCTGCATATTGATGAGAGTAAACATTTTTTTTTTTTTGTTTAATTTTTAATATTTATTGAGTGTATGTAATACAAGGATTATAATCTTACAAATTCGGTGTTAAATTTTTCAAGAAAATGTGGTTTGTAATCCAGAAAAAGGTGTGATTTTAATAAATTTGTAAATATATTCATAAATTTTTTTAGTTCTTTCTGTAACTTGTCATTAGTATATTAATTTTTTGTAACTTTTGTAGAAAAAAAAAACATTTAAATTTTTGGTAATTTGTACTATTTTTAGAAAATTAGCTTCCCTCAAGAATTTATAAAAAACAAGTATTTGAAGTCTGAACCGAAAACTATTTTTGCAAGACCTGAACCCCATCATAGAAAACGAAAATCATCTCAGCACGCCACTTTACCAATATCACCAATACCTTGGTTAAAAATGTAGAAAACTGTTTGAAACTTTACTGTATTTTATGAACCAAATAAAATTTTTATATTGTAAAATATTTATGCGTGCATCTATTTGTGTATTTTTTTATTTTGTAAGTCTGAAAACTTTTTAGAATAACTTTTCTAATTTTTTCTTGAGAAAAGAAATTTTTTGAAAAGAATGCCCATAAAAACAAAAAAGAGCTTATGTGTTGTTCCCAGATTATTAAATTATGTTTGGAGATTAAAAAAATATGTTTTGGAAAAAGCGATTTAGGTTAAAAAGATAATAATTTTTATGCTTAGAAAATAATACGTTTTGTAAAAAGAAATAATGTTTTGGGGAAAAAAAAATATTTTATGAAAAAAGTATTTTTTGTGTTTTAGAAAAAGAAAAATGTTTTAGAAAAAGAAAAATGCTTGGGAAAAAAAATATTTGTATGTTTTAGAAAAAGAAAAATTTATTTAAGAAAATAAATTTTTTTTTAAGATTAGGGGGAAAATGTTTTTTATGTTTAAGAAAAGTTTTTTTTTTTTTATTATGTAAAAAAAAAAAAAAAAAAAAAAAAAAAAGTTTTCTATTCTGGAAAAAAAAATATTTTTATGCTTAGGAAAAAGTTTTAAGTTTAGTTTTAAAAAAGTTTTGTGTTTAGAAAAAAAAGTTTTATGTTTTAGTATAAAAATGTATTCAGTAAAAAAAAATATATGAATTGGAAAAAAAAGTTTTTTATTGAGTAAATTATTTTTGTGTTTAGGAATTAAGTTTAGTTTTAAAAAAAAAGTTTTGTGTTTAGGAAAAAAGTTTTATGTTCAGTAAAAAAAAAATATATGAATTGGAAAAAAAAGTTTTATAGTAAGTAAATTATTTTTGTGTTTAGGAATTAAGTTTTAAGTTTAGTTTTAAAAAAGTTTTGTGTTTAGAAAAAAAAAAAGTTTTATGTTTAGTATAAAAATGTATTCAGTAAAAAAAAATATATGAATTGGAAAAAAAAGTTTTATATTGAGTAAATTATTTTTGTGTTTAGGAATTAAGTTTAGTTTAAAAAAAAAAGTTTTGTGTTTAGGAAAAAGTTTTATGTTCAGTAAAAAAAAAATATATGAATTGGAAAAAAAAAAAAGTTTTATAGTAAGTAAATTATTTTTGTGTTTAGGAATTAAGTTTTAAGTTTAGTTTTAAAAAAGTTTTGTGTTTAGAAAAAGTTCATGTTGAATAAAAAAAATGTATTCAGTAAAAGAGAAAAAAAAATTATGTATTGAAAAGAAAAAAGTTTTATGTTTTATTAAAAAAAAAAAAAAAAAATGTATTCAGTAAAAAAAAAAAGTTATGTTAAGGAAAAAAAAAGTTCTATGTTTAGTAAAAAATGTATTCGGTGAAAAAAAAGATAAGTTAAAAAAAAGTTTTATTTTTCATTAAAAAATACGTTCAGTAAAAGAGAAAAAAATTATGTATTGAAAAGAAAAAAGTTTTATGTTTTATTAAAAAAAAAAAATGTATTCAGTAAAAAAAAAAAAAAGTTATGTTAAGGAAAAAAAAAGTTCTATGTTTAGTAAAAAAAAAAAAATGTATTCAGTAAAAAAAAAAAAAAAGTTATGTTAAGGAAAAAAAAGTTCTATGTTTAGTAAAAAAAAAATGTATTCGGTGAAAAAAAAAAAGATAAGTTAAAGAAAAAAAGTTTCATTAAAAATGTATTCGGTGAAAAAAAAAAAAAAAAAAAAAAAAAGATAAGTTAAAGAAAAAAAAAAAAAGTTTTATTTTTTCATTAAAAAATACGTTCAGTAAAAGAGTAATATGTAATAATAATAATAATAAGTGATTAATAATAATAAGTGATTAATAATAATCAATAAGACTGTTTCAATCAATTTTTTAATTACAAATAAGCTAGATTAAATAATTTAAACACTTCGCACCATTTTCAGGTATTAAAAAATAATAATAATAGCAATAATAATTTTAACACACATGAAATGTATAAATAATGAAAAAAAGGTCTATGAAAAAACTCATTAATAAAAAAGTCTATGAAAACATACATTGATAATAATAAATTATTTATAATTATTTATTACTAAATATTTTAAAAATAAAATAAAATTCAACAATACCCATTCGAAAACTAAATTCATTTCTCATAATTAATTGCAAAGTTATTATTTTAAAATTAAAAATAATAAGACATTCATTACGCAAATTCAAATAATAAATTATAATTACACAAAACTTTCATTAAACAATCAATTCAAAAATTAATTGTAAAGTTCATTAAACAATCAATTCAAAAATAATTGTAACGTTATTAATTAAAATCTAAAACATTAATACATTCATTTCGCTAATTCAAATAATAAATTACAAGCCTACAAAGCCTTCATTAAACAATCAAACTTCTTAGATTCAACCACATCAAGACGCAAAGTCATATCTTCAGAACCCCCCATAACTTCAATTCATTCCTACTCTATCACAAGTAACTGATAGCATAACGGTTAACGCATCCGCTTCCTATGCGGACGACTCGGGTTCGATCCCCAGTCAGGGAAAAAAAAAAATATTCTTTTTCAATATTCTCAAAATGCTTCGGCATTAGTTCACAGAAGTCCGATAGATGGCGACACTGAAAAATCAAACTTGAAAAAAATTATTCAAAGTCCAAATCAAGTAGGGGAAAAATGGGGGGGGAGGCACCTCGTCTAACAAGACGCTCTCAGCCAAAAACAACTCAACCGACCCTCGTCTAACAAGACGTCATCCTGATGACGTCACTTCCGGTTCCCTCCCCCCCTTTTGATTGACAGCTGACCACGCCCCCCTGTGACGTCACTTCCGCCGCACCAACGGCTGGGCTTACTACTAAATCTGATGACATAATGAAATAATCTGATGACATAAAAAGACATAAAAATACCTTTCATTTTCTTGCGCTACTGCATGTTTGCGATAAATCTTCTCGATGCCTTTTGATCAGTTTGTTGCCTGAATCTTGAGTATTTTATGGCATTTGGCAGTAATGAAGATAATGTTATTTCTTTGTCATTAATAAATAGTTTGTGCACTGAAGTAGGCATATAGAACCAGGGATATAGTTTAAATCTACGAGCTGTTTGTTAGGAAAAATCTTCGAAATTGATCAAATAAATGACATAGATACAAGAAATTACTTATGACATAGAATCGTTTTATCAAATCTTGGTATACGCTCGTTATAGAAGCACAAATACAACCCTTGGCAAAAAGTTTCCGATCATTACATCAACACTACCATCTTTTGTAAGAAAAGATTATTTATTCTCACTGCATAAAAATGAAACGGCTATTAGCGATAATACATTTGTGTTACATATAATGAACAACAATATGCAATAAAGGAAAACCACCATTCATCAATTTATAAACAGAAAAATTGTGATTGAAATTTAGGCATCAAAGAAAAAATTATCCGATCATGCTTTGATTTGGAAAAAAATAACCGATCACTGTAATTATATATTTCGTAAATCCGCCTCGGATGACAGTCGAAATTGTTAGTGGACTGGACTCATTGAGATTTTTACACTCATTGGGAGCAACTTCACCCCAGCATTCCCTTATAGCTTTACGTAAATTCTATGGCATTTGTAATTTATCGAAAATCGATTTTTCTTTTCAATATATTTCACATATTTTCGATGGGATTAAGATCCAGACTATTGGGCAGTCACGTCATGGTTTGAATTGGCATATTACCTACATTTTGTAGAAATTTCTTCATTGATTTGGTGCGTTGGGGAGCTAATTGTCATCTTGAAATAAGAAGTCATTTTGATTTCCGAACTATTGATCGATGCTGGGAATAAAACAATCCACTAAAATGTCAATGTAAACTTCAAAGCTTACTGTACGTAACACAATACACAACTTGCCGACGCCTTGTGATGTAATACAACTCTAAACTGCAAATGCAGGTGAAAATTTAATCTTCGTATTGATACACTTATCATTGAACTTTTCACCAACTCTCCTCCAAGCAAATGTTCCACAGTCATCTCTTTTACCGATAGATATGCGAAATTCATTGCAAAAAATAACTTTAATTCATGTATCAAATGGCTAGTGCACATGTTTTTTGCACCATTGCAGGCGCTCTTTTCTATGTTTCTTTATCATGTAAGATTTTGTTTTAATTTTACAAGATTTAAATCTTGCTACGTTTAGATGATTACGTACTGCAGTCACATGCCTTTACGTTATACTTAGACCATTCGGAATCAAGTTGTTTTGAGGTTGCTCGCCGCTTTCTTTTCGATATTTTCACAAGTTTTCTTTTCCTTTCTAGGTATTGACATTCGTGGTCGTCCACTTCGAGGTAAATTTTCCACGCTATTAGTCAACTGATATTTTTTCCAAATATCGCATACTGTACTTTGAGCACAATTTCATAAATCAGCCACTTTCCATTGTGAATTTACTTCTTCTAATAATTAAATCATGCGGATTTTTAAATCGAGAGACAGGTTTTTCACAAGAGTCATTTTCCAGCACTTCAGAGCTGCTTTTGATCTCGCAACTGGAAGATTTCTTCTTTTAAATAGGATTCATATATCATACGCATGCGCAGGCACTCGAATCTATCTTCAATATGCAAATTTCAAACTTTTTCTCTCAGTGATCGATTACTATTTTCCAACTTCGATCTTGATCGGATATTTTTTTCTCACGAGGAAACATTTTTGCCTGCATTATAATTATAAATTATATGATTGCAATATTGAATTCACTTTTTATTTATATTTTAACATTCTTTCTTTTATTTGGCATATTGCAAAACGTTCCTATGCTCTTGAATCGTGAAGTATACGCTTCGAAATACAAAACTTCATAAACTTGATAACAGTGATCATAAACTTTTTGCCAAGGGTTGTAGTTGTGTTTTCAAAGAATCGTTGAATTGTATTGCCATAATTTGTGCTTCCAAATCTGAGATTTGGTTTCTTGACAAGAAGTCTTAATTGTAAACGAAATATTTTTTGCATATTTTATTTTGCAATTTCAGTGTTCTTCTTTTCATGCAGAGTACGAGCTTTCCATTTTTTCTATCCAGTTTGTCTGCGAGGTGTAAGCCCTCTCTAAGCATCTTAGCATGTAACGTAGATATTCTGAATTCTAAATTATCTCTATCTTTTTCTAATTAAAATGTCATATCGGTAAGAAGCTGTTTTGATGTTGTCTGTCATAGGTAACAACGTCGAGTATTACACTAATTCGTTATTAACGACTATTTCTTCTGTATCAATGATTGTATTAAAAGAAATAAGTTAATTCTCCTGTGTTTAATACAGTACCATTCATTGATAGTAGCTCCCGTATTTCTTGAAAAAAAATGGATCTTGATTGGCCCGATAGTGAAATGAAGATCTCGGAATTTTCAAATTAACGATTCATGAATTATTCGCAACATTTATGCATTCTAGTAGCACGGGATAAGTGAAAAATATATTAGAACCTCCTACCATCTTCATAACTAAATATTTGTTTAAATGTACTTAGAATAGATGTGTCATCACATCCTCACTTGTAAACCAAATCCAAATTGCTAATGTAGGCGAAAGTCATATTCATAGATTTTCACTCGCATTAATGAAATACGCTCAGTAGTTTTTATCAGCAAATATAGCCATTGACAAAATAATTCTTCTAATTATAATAGAACAAACAAAATTACTACCTATAAAGATAAGAAAATGTTATTCTACCGGATCAGTAATAGAGAATTATTTTCATTTTTCATTACTAATCTTACTTATCAAATTAATGTAATCTTATGATTATAGTATTTATTTACAATATAATAGGAAATAAACTATTATAAAATTGAATAATTCAAAAATTTGAAAAATATTTATCAGATAAATTATGTGAAAAGTAGCGAATTTCAAAATTTTTGAGGCGGCCGAAAAAGTGGCATTTTTATTTGCGGTTACTAAAATATGCGTGAAATACAGAATGGCAGTTTTAGGCAGCTGGTTTTTTATGAATCACTAGACAATAGCCCAAGTTATTATTTCCATTAAATTTTGTTGCGGAACACTGTGGAACATTTAAACTTTTTGATGTTTAAAAGCAAAAAAAATAAAAAAAATTCTAAAATTTTTTATCAAAAATGACAATGAATTTATTAATTTTTACGTGCTTAATATAAATTTTGTAATATATGCAAATAAAGTACTACATACTATCATAGTGTGAATCCATTTCAAATCATTAAAATCGGATAATATTATAAAATATAGCACGCGTTTAGAGGAACTGTTGTTTTGCTGTTTTTGTTCGCTCTAAATAATATTCCTTCAAGCATCATTTTTGAAATGATGCTGCTTGTAAGGGCAAAGCAAAAATCTTTTTTTAAATACAGATTCTAACTCTCCAAACATTATTCTAGCCAACTGTACAATCGAAATTCCCTAAATCGTAACTTCATTTTTCGACTTTTGGCCAGCTTTTTGGGTTTTTGCCCCACTGTGGGGTTGTCGGGGGATTCCCTGGTCGGGGGATTCCCCTTCGAGGCAATGAGATATCTACCATCGGAAGATTCGATATTTTGCGCTTTCAATGGTCAAAATGATTCATTTCTCTGCCCTCCCCCCCCCCTGAATTCAACACTGGGGGGGGGGGGAATTCCAATGATACATAACGTGGGAGATTTTCTTCAAAATCTGAATTAGTAAGTAGAAACAATATTTTGATGATGTAAAAAATATAATAATAACACCGATTCAAATATTCTTCTTAAATAATAATATATATAAAAATAATTTTCATCCTGATTGTTCATTTTAAAAAAAAATAGCAAAAATAAAATACTTATTCGTATTTTAATAGATTTTTGTAGCACTGGTTACAGGATGATATGAGAAAAAATTATAAGACACTCGACAGCAGTCATAAAAACTCGAATCTATAAAAGTGCCTCTACCATACAGAAAAAAAAAACGGAATTATAAAGTTAAAAATTCTTAATAATCAGAAAAAATGATAAAGACTTACCTTTCTTTTTCTTTAAATAAAATTGTAACGTAATATAACATGACAATCTTAATATTACTAGTAACAAAATAAACGCATAAAAGTAAAACATATGAACATTAAATATATGGTCAAAAAATCAAAAGAAAAAAGAAATATATGCATGACAATTGTAGCTCTGGTGATAGTATGTTCGCATGTTTCTTATCAGGTAGTTTTTAAAATTGCCAAGTAATTCCTTGTTATTATTATTTTCAAGTTATTCATCAAATTAGGTCCAATGTCCAATTGATAAATCCCTGTTACTTACATAAAATATACACTTCTGTAAAAAAATCTGTAAATATTCTGTAATAATTTCTATTCTGAAGTATTACTAAAAGTATATCAAGCTGTTAAATTTTTTTAAACATACAAATAATGTAAGATATATTTAATTTTTATTTTACTTTATTTCCAACATAAAATTTAAAAAGAAGTATACGTTTTATTCAACCGCCGTATATTCGGTAATTGGCTAAATCATCACATCGAAAAATAGATTATCCCTATAAAGGATTGAACGAAAAATATATCCAATCTTTGTTATCAGGCTGTTCTGAGTTATAGTCCAAGAGCCGACAGCACAAAAAGCTATGTTACCGAGCACACACACACACACACACACACACACACATACACACACGCACACACACACACACAAAAAAAAAATTATGAAAGAACAGTAATAGGGGAATCTAATGATGCATGTCTGCCGGAAGTGAAATGATGCATAAGCCCAAATATTAGTACCACTAGTGGTTGCCTCGTCGGTTTACCATTGAGTTTTCATACCTTTGATTGTCGGACAAACACAATGTTAAACCGACGAGGCAACCACTAGTGGTACTAATATTTGGACTTATGCATCATTTCACTTCCGGCAGACATGCATCATTAGATTCCCCTATTACTGTTCTTTCATAAAAAAAACTTTTTTTTTTTTTTTTTTTTTTTGTATTCGGTAACATAGGTTTTTGTGCTGTATGCTCTTGCACTGTTAAGATACAACCTATTTTTAATGATCTCATGTAAAAATTAAAAAATGGGCACTACTTTTTTTTCTAATTTCGTACAATCAAGGCTTAGAGAAATAGTTTTGTGCTATTTTTTCGCTAACCTCCTTTTCCCATTTATTCATATTATCGAATGTCAACACTGCAATTTTTAAATTTATTTCTATTGGCAAACTTGCAAAACCACTAGTGTTTGTCCGATAAGCCTGGGATAAAATACGGGCATTTTTCCTAATTTCAGCTAATCCTTTAGGAAAATGAAAACTGCATTCTGGAAATTTATAAACTTGTATTTCATTTCTAATTAACGATAAAATAGCTCCTTCTCGCTCTAATAGAATATGTTGCCTAGTATCTCCTAAATAATCGATTATCTCATAATCTCCCGATAAGTAATTCCACAGTTTTATAGTGTTAGAACATGAACGTGAATGGTCAATAGTTAAAATTTTATACCCACCAACGGGGTAAACGCAATCAATTGTATTATCGTTTTTTAAAGTTTTATATTTATAAATTTGGGCATCATCCGAAATTCCATAAAAATTTAAATCGTGACTAGCTGTGACAATTTCGCCAGTTGGCAATGTAGCCATTGAATACATTTGTTCTATTAAAATTTCGCCAGTTGGCAATGTAGCCATTGAATACATTTGTTCTATTTTAAATTCACTTATTAATTTGCAATCTGAGTGATCTATTTGCCAAATCCTAATTGTTCCACAGATGTAACCAGATACTGCTACTACTAAAAATCCTTCTGCAGTGATGTTTAATGACATGCCATGGGGTCTGGGACAGCGGTTTTTTTCTTCATAAATACACTGACCCAGATCAAGGTCCCATACATCAAAACACCTCCAAGCTTGACTACAATATCCAGAAACGACTATTAATTTATTTGGCAAAACAACTATAGAATCTACATGACGAACATAACCACCAGATAGAACCTGTTTGCAAATCCCAGAACTAGTTTCCCAAACTTTAATTTCAGAATTTCTATTTACTGAAATAAAGTCTCTTTCAAAGAAAGAAACTACAAGACAGATCTCTTTTTCATCACCAGTATAGTTTTGATAATGCAATAAATTTCTGGATCTAGAGTACTGCCACAGGCGGAACATTCCATTTTTATGACCAACAAGTATTTTACCATCACCTATAGAAGCAATTGCGCTTGCACCCTGTGTGAGTTTATTTTCAATAACTTTCATTTTTTGTGGTTATTTACCAATGAGCAGACTGTGGTATACTTGATGGTCTTGACGGACTCTACTGAATGACTGCCAGGAAATACTTTTGAAAATATTCTTTTCCTTGCCAAGTTCAGTGTTCATTCACATCTTTTTCTTCAATCGTGTACCAAGATCTTTGTAAAAAGGAAATGCTAAAATTTTTGATTAGCACTTTCTCAGCCCTAAATAATGCAGCCTTTCTGTTTTCTCCAAAAATGAATGTTTTCAAGGTACTCTAAAAAAGAAAAGAAAATCAAATGAAAAAGAGTAAATCTACATGTTGATTACAATAAGAATTCATTATAGGTAGTAGGAAAACGACAGTTCAAGGACAGTCACAGGGGGGACTTGGGGACTGTGCCGCTTGCGGAAGCCGCAGCACACGCCACCGTCCCTCCTTCGGCAGCACAACATCGCCCCCTAGCGGGAAAAATAGCGTTTATGCGTAAATTTTCTACTATAACATAAGGAATGAACGTTACATTGACTAGATAATCATACTAAAAGATGAAGATTAAATTTATATTTGAATTTTGAACAACCATAACCTTAATGAGCATTATTAATTAAGTAAAACAATGAAAAATATCAATTTTCAGTCAATTTCTTTAGATTTTCTCAACTATATGATCTGATTAACAAATTAAAAGAGGAAAGTTAAACATATATTTGAATTTCGATTGATAGACATTTTAATGAGCATTATTAATTAAGTAAAAACAGTGGAAAATATCAAGTTTTATAGAAAAAAACTAATTTCATAACATTTTTTTTCAACTGAAATTTCAGAATATCAACTTAAAAGTGGAAAGTTAAACATACATTTCAGTTTTTGTGACGTTATCAACTTAATGAGTATTATTAATAGGGATGCACCGAATAGTGATACCGAATATTCGGCCAGCCGAATAGTAACTATTCGGCCGAATACCGAATATTCGGCTTTCCAAATACTTTTTATATTTCAAAGTTTAAAGGTATTAAAATGTTACATTTTAAAACAATTTTACGTAATATTTAATAAGAGAAACAAGAGCTTTTTATAAGAAAACTCAGTATTGAAAAAAATATCCCTTTTTTATTTAAGAAGCATAATTATGAGACTTTATCAATTAATAAAATTTTAAAATTCATTTTTTCTACGAATTGAAACAAATATTTTGAAATCAAAGAGAAATAATGAAAAAATAGTTGAAGAAAAACTGTAGTCTCATATTTGTTCTTTTTAAATAACTCGAGGCAGACTTTTTTTCAATATAAAGTATAAATACTTTCAACTTATTTCTGAATAAAGGAATGTCTAGCTCATAGTTCTTTTCTTATGAATAGTGGCATTTTCCATCCTTCCCATCATATAATATTTTATACAAATCAAAGCATGTGAGTTGAAAATATAGTTATGGTATCTTATTTATTGTTAATGCAACAAACGAAAACACAAGTTTGACCTAGAGTGAGATGAAATATACAATGCATATATGATTCAATAAGTTTGATTATGATTATGGTTTCATAAACCAAAAATTGTCTGCCTTGATAGCTTTTACTAATCTCAAAAGTTTTCCTTTCTTGTTTAAGGACTTTTGGGAAAAGCAAGAAACAGATTATTTACTAAATAGAACTTAGGAACTTGCATCTGCATTCGCATCATTTATTCCCAAGGAGAATCCTAATAAATCATAATTTTAATCCTTCTCAGGGTAATTTTTTTAAGTTAAACTTTACAAACAGCAAATAAATAATGTAAAAACATTCTATATTATTTAAATATGATTTTATTTCTAATTATTTTAAATATATTAATAAATTGGTTGGTTGATTTTTGTCGTCCGATTATCTACACTAGGGATATAGGACCAGGGGGGGAGTGCCCTTCGTGGGGGTCTTTCTAAGGGAACCTAACCCGTATTTACGCAAGGTTCGAAGAAAACCACGAAAACTCCGAACGGTTAGGCCGACAGCAGCGATTGGGTTCGAACCCAGCACCTGCCGTCTACCAGTTGAGAGGTCCGATCCTCTCGGCCACTGGTGGGGCTATTAATAAATTGACAGTTAAAAGTAGAAATTGTGAAAAGTTTTTTAAAATGTGTTTTAAAAGGCTTTATTAAGTATTGGATTCGGCCGAATGCTTTGATATTCGGCCAAACCGAATATCAGGCAGGCCGAATAGTTTCATATTCGGCTTAACCGAATAGTTTGATATTCGGCCTAACCGAATATTCGGTAACATGGCCGAATAAGCCGAATACCGAATATATACCAAATATTCGGTACATCCCTAATTATTAATTAAGTAAAGCAATGAAAAATGATATATTTTCAAGAAAAAAGATTGATTTTTTTATTCATTTCATCTATAATATCAGAATATCAACTTAAAAACGAAATTTAAACATATATTTTTAATATTCGAAAAAACATTACCTTCATGAATTTTAATAAATAAGCATATAGCAAAGGAAAATACTGACTTCTTAAAGAAAGAAGACAAATTGAATTGACTTTTTTACACCAATCGTTATGATTTTAACATGTTTTTACTGCATTTTATGCGGCTAAGAAATTTACACTATATTACTAGCGTATATTTATCATTGAAAACCATGTTCTTATAAAAGCATGACATGACCAGATTATTCTTTTCTTCTTTCACGAAATAATCCACTTTCTTTCCTATTTACACCTTAGTAAATACCTACATTTCGCCCCTCCCCTTTCGAAGGGTTCGAATACAATAGCTTGATGTCATTTGTTTACGCAGTTACAAGGATGTGTTACACCGTTAATTTGAACGGAGAATCATCTTAAAAAATAATATTTTAACATTATTATAAATATAATTTTTAAACTTTAGTAAAGTATTTATTAATTTATTAATCATTACCTAATTTAATCATTACCTAATTTACAAAAGTCCCCCAACAATTTTGGAGTTACATGTATTAAATTTCAAATTATACATTTTTTTAAAGAGAAGTCTATATAAAAAATGTTTGTAAGGCAAAGTACAAGAAACTTTAATCGCCCCAACAATAACAATAATAACAAATAAATAAATATGAAATCAGAGATATTGCTAGGTTTCTTTCAGGATGTGAAAATTCGGTTTGATTTATTTTGAAGGCCTGGATAAGTTTTATGAAATGTAGAAAAACAGACAAGCATGATAGTGACCCAACCATGTAGGGTGGTTTTAAAGATAGTCTGGAAGTGCTTTCCTAGATGGAAGTCATTCAGCACACTTTATTAATTTTTCCTATGCAAAATTATATAAAATAATAAAGAAAAAAATCTAAAATTTCAAAAGCGAAGAAAGAAAAATTAAGCCCCTTTGACCTTCATATAAAACACCCAATGGGCCAGTGTGAAAACTGTAAAAAGAAAAAAAAGCTTTGCTTTCATGCACATGTATCGTCAAAGAGGCAGGGGCAGGTAAAAATGTTTATTTTTCTTCTACTCCTTAAGTATTAAAAAGAGCTATTTTTAACTGTTAAGAAATCTAACTATCGTAACTACACTATATAAACACTAACAAAAAATTGCAAAAATATGCATGCTTAAATTTTCAAAATATAGTTCCGTACTCTGATAAAATATTAATGATATTAAAGAAAGCATTCTTTATAATGGAATTTTACTTCAAAAATATTTAATAACAGGAAATCTTCAAAAGGGCGCCATGGCGCCCGCTGGCGCCGCGTTGGACAGCCCTGGTTTAATGTATTAAAACTAATCTACTCATATTATTAATCAATTTATCACATGTTTCATCTTGTACTTCGAAGCTTTCTGAATTATCACCCATTAAGTTGCTTAAAATATAAATACTATCTTTATATTTTTAATGACAAATGGTATACATGACTAAGCTTGACTTACAAGGAAGGTCTCCATTGGGGGCATACTCAGAATTTTTTGAAAAAAATACGGATTAAACTACTCATATAGGTAATAAAGGATCAGTGAAAATTAACGGCGGAATTACATTATTAGATATGTAAAAAAATAAAATAGTTTGGAATAATTGGCGTGAAAAGCTGAAAGCGACGCGAGATTTGGCGAGCAGTGAATTTCCTCGACAAAAGCAGACGATTTTAACGAATCTGAAAATTAATTTTAATTGACTTCACTGTTAAAAATCTGCAGCATTTACTGCAACGTCACGCCACTACTTTCATAGTTTGTCTCTCTTCTGACCAATGAGATGCTCCATAGCACAGTGAATTGATGGTGTTATACACTGTTAAAAATCTGCTGCATTTTTTTGCAACGCTTTCCACCGCTTGTATATAATATCTCTATTCCAACCAATGAGAAAGCTCCATTTCACGGCCAAGTAACCGTTTTCTATACAAGCAAGGGAGTGCGTTGCAACAAAATGCAGCAGATTTTTAACAGTGCATTTTTCAATTTGGAACAATTTTAATCAATTTAAATTGTGTTTTAAATGATAAAATATATTAATTTCATTTTGTTATAAGTACATATAAACGTATATGACAAAATTACACTTAAAGTAAAGTAAAAATGCAAAACTAAAATTACTTAAACTAAACTTATTTAAATAAATTGAACATAGAAAGTTTTTTCTTTAAAAAGTATTCGAAGCGTAAAAGTGTATTTTTCAAAATTTCGTTTTTTCGCCAACCGGAGATAAATCGCCAAATAAACGAAATTTTTATTATTTTTTTACGGACGTTATAAGGAGGTTCCGCCGAAATTTTTTTTATAAACGTATATAACTATATGAGAAGAACATTCTGTAATTTTTTCAGATTTTTCTGAGTATGCCCGTATGGAGACCTTCCTTGTTAGTCCTTCTATATTATTAATCAAATAATATGTTTCATCTTGCATTTCAGAGCCTTCTGAATTTTCATCCATCAAGTTGCTTAAAATATAAATACTATATTTATAGTTTTAATGATAGATAGTATACATGACTAATATTGAGTAAGTGTGAATACAAACTTTAATAGTATGTATGAATACAATCTATAATTTTAACATTTCATACTTCAAATAACCTATTTTCGAAACCAAACTATGTGAATTTTGCCACAATGCTTATCATCATCATAGAATGATTTGTGTTTCACACTTTTCTAAAAATTATCAGATATGTACTTCTCAGAAGAATCATATATAATATATGATCATATGAATAAGTTATAAGTTAATATATGAATGAGTTATAAGTATATGAGTAGAGATGGGAATGCTCGGAAAAAAACCGGAAAAATTGGGAAAAAAACCGGTTTTTTTTTCGGGTTTTTTCCGAAGTCATATTTTTCAATTTTTCTGAACTGGAAAAATTGAAATTTCATTTATGAAATAATATAGTGAAAATTTTGTAATAGCTACATTCTCATACTTTTTATTTTATTTATTTTTATGTTGAGTGTCCCACAAGTAGTAAGCCCAGCCGTTGGTGCGGCGGAAGTGACGTCACAGGGGGGCGTGGTCAGCTGTCAATCAAAAGGGGGGGAGGGAACCGGAAGTGACGTCATCAGGATGACGTCTTGTTAGACGAGGGTCGGTTGAGTTGTTTTTGGCTGAGAGCGTCTTGTTAGACGAGGTGCCTCCCCCCCCATTTTTCCCCTACTTGATTTGGACTTTGAATAATTTTTTTCAAGTTTGATTTTTCAGTGTCGCCATCTATCGGACTTCTGTGAACTAATGCCGAAGCATTTTGAGAATATTGAAAAAGAATATTTTTTTTTTTCCCTGACTGGGGATCGAACCCGAGTCGTCCGCATAGGAAGCGGATGCGTTAACCGTTATGCTATCAGTTACTTGTGATAGAGTAGGAATGAATTGAAGTTATGGGGGGTTCTGAAGATATGACTTTGCGTCTTGATGTGGTTGAATCTAAGAAGTTTGATTGTTTAATGAAGGCTTTGTAGGCTTGTAATTTATTATTTGAATTAGCGAAATGAATGTATTAATGTTTTAGATTTTAATTAATAACGTTACAATTATTTTTGAATTGATTGTTTAATGAACTTTACAATTAATTTTTGAATTGATTGTTTAATGAAAGTTTTGTGTAATTATAATTTATTATTTGAATTTGCGTAATGAATGTCTTATTATTTTTAATTTTAAAATAATAACTTTGCAATTAATTATGAGAAATGAATTTAGTTTTCGAATGGGTATTGTTGAATTTTATTTTATTTTTAAAATATTTAGTAATAAATAATTATAAATAATTTATTATTATCAATGTATGTTTTCATAGACTTTTTTATTAATGAGTTTTTTCATAGACCTTTTTTTCATTATTTATACATTTCATGTGTGTTAAAATTATTATTGCTATTATTATTATTTTTTAATACCTGAAAATGGTGCGAAGTGTTTAAATTATTTAATCTAGCTTATTTGTAATTAAAAAATTGATTGAAACAGTCTTATTGATTATTATTAATCACTTATTATTATTAATCACTTATTATTATTATTATTACATATTACTCTTTTACTGAACGTATTTTTTAATGAAAAAATAAAACTTTTTTTTTTTTTCTTTAACTTATCTTTTTTTTTTTTTTTTTTTTTTCACCGAATACATTTTTAATGAAACTTTTTTTCTTTAACTTATCTTTTTTTTTTTCACCGAATACATTTTTTTTTTACTAAACATAGAACTTTTTTTTCCTTAACATAACTTTTTTTTTTTTTTTACTGAATACATTTTTTTTTTTTTTACTAAACATAGAACTTTTTTTTTCCTTAACATAACTTTTTTTTTTTTTTACTGAATACATTTTTTTTTTTTAATAAAACATAAAACTTTTTTCTTTTCAATACATAATTTTTTTCTCTTTTACTGAACGTATTTTTTAATGAAAAATAAAACTTTTTTTTAACTTATCTTTTTTTTCACCGAATACATTTTTTACTAAACATAGAACTTTTTTTTTCCTTAACATAACTTTTTTTTTTTACTGAATACATTTTTTTTTTTTTTTTTTTAATAAAACATAAAACTTTTTTCTTTTCAATACATAATTTTTTTTTCTCTTTTACTGAATACATTTTTTTTATTCAACATGAACTTTTTCTAAACACAAAACTTTTTTAAAACTAAACTTAAAACTTAATTCCTAAACACAAAAATAATTTACTTACTATAAAACTTTTTTTTTTTTCCAATTCATATATTTTTTTTTTACTGAACATAAAACTTTTTCCTAAACACAAAACTTTTTTTTTAAAACTAAACTTAATTCCTAAACACAAAAATAATTTACTCAATATAAAACTTTTTTTTCCAATTCATATATTTTTTTTTACTGAATACATTTTTATACTAAACATAAAACTTTTTTTTTTTCTAAACACAAAACTTTTTTAAAACTAAACTTAAAACTTAATTCCTAAACACAAAAATAATTTACTTACTATAAAACTTTTTTTTCCAATTCATATATTTTTTTTTTACTGAACATAAAACTTTTTTCCTAAACACAAAACTTTTTTTTTAAAACTAAACTTAATTCCTAAACACAAAAATAATTTACTCAATAAAAAACTTTTTTTTCCAATTCATATATTTTTTTTTACTGAATACATTTTTATACTAAAACATAAAACTTTTTTTTCTAAACACAAAACTTTTTTTAAACTAAACTTAAAACTTTTTCCTAAGCATAAAAATATTTTTTTTTCCAGAATAGAAAACTTTTTTTTTTTTTTTTTTTTTTTTTTTACATAATAAAAAAAAAAAACTTTTCTTAAACATAAAAAACATTTTCCCCCTAATCTTAAAAAAAAATTTATTTTCTTAAATAAATTTTTCTTTTTCTAAAACATACAAATATTTTTTTTCCGAAGCATTTTTCTTTTTCTAAAACATTTTTCTTTTTCTAAAACACAAAAAATACTTTTTTCATAAAATATTTTTTTTTCCCCAAAACATTATTTCTTTTTACAAAACGTATTATTTTCTAAGCATAAAAATTATTATCTTTTTAACCTAAATCGCTTTTTCCAAAACATATTTTTTTAATCTCCAAACATAATTTAATAATCTGGGAACAACACATAAGCTCTTTTTTGTTTTTATGGGCATTCTTTTCAAAAAATTTCTTTTCTCAAGAAAAAATTAGAAAAGTTATTCTAAAAAGTTTTCAGACTTACAAAATAAAAAAATACACAAATAGATGCACGCATAAATATTTTACAATATAAAAATTTTATTTGGTTCATAAAATACAGTAAAGTTTCAAACAGTTTTCTACATTTTTAACCAAGGTATTGGTGATATTGGTAAAGTGGCGTGCTGAGATGATTTTCGTTTTCTATGATGGGGTTCAGGTCTTGCAAAAATAGTTTTCGGTTCAGACTTCAAATACTTGTTTTTTATAAATTCTTGAGGGAAGCTAATTTTCTAAAAATAGTACAAATTACCAAAAATTTAAATGTTTTTTTTTCTACAAAAGTTACAAAAAATTAATATACTAATGACAAGTTACAGAAAGAACTAAAAAAATTTATGAATATATTTACAAATTTATTAAAATCACACCTTTTTCTGGATTACAAACCACATTTTCTTGAAAAATTTAACACCGAATTTGTAAGATTTTAATCCTTGTATTACATACACTCAATAAATATTAAAAATTAAACAAAAAAAAAAATGTTTAGTCTCATCAATATGCAGAAATTCTATATTAAAAGAATATTTTTCATAGTAGTACTTATAAAAATGAGAGTTTACAAACTGATTTTCATAATTTTATCACATTCAAACTTAATTTTCATACAGAAAACATTAAAGAAAATTAATAGATATTTAATATTTAATAACCTCATACATGAAATTACTGTCGAATGAGACAACTAATAATCAATAAAATCAACTGTTGAACAAAAAAAAAAAAAAAAAATAGTACAAATTACCAAAAATTCAAATGTTTTTTCTACAAAAGTTACAAAAATTAACATATGAATGACAAGTTAGAAAAATAACTAAAAAATTAATGAACATATTTACAAATTTATTAAAATCACACCTTTTTCTAGATTACAAACGACAATTTCTTGAAAAATTGAACACCTAATTTGTAAGATTTTAATCCTTGTATTACATACACTCAGTAAATATTCAGAATTAAACAAAAAAATAATTTTTTAGTCTCATCAATAAGCAGAAATTCTATATTAAAAGAAAATTTTCATAGTAGTACCTATAAAAATGAGAGTTTACAAACTGATTTTCATAATTTTATCATATTCAAACTTAATTTTTATACATAAAACATTATTTAATCAAATTTTATACTTTCTAATTCAGTAAAATTCAATACTTTTTTAGTTTTTAACCCAATACCACAATATTTATTTACATCAAACTTGATTCTTTACCTTTTATATTTCAGCATTACACAAGTGAGATAAATACTAACTTGGAACGATTATAGAGTTGAAGTCAATTGATTCTATTCGATTTTCACCTTATACACATTGCTCCTACACGAAATTTCTTACTGCTATAATCATCTAATGTATTGAAACTAATCTACTCATAGTATTAATCAAATTATATGTTTCCTCTTGCACTTCTGAATTATTGTGCATCAAGTTGCTTAAAATATAAATACTATCTATACAGTTTTTAATGAATCATAGTATACATGATTAATCTTGAGTTAGCACTTCCATAGTATTAATCAAATTATATATTTCATCTTGCACTTCTGAATTATCGTCTATCAAGGTACTTAAAATACAAATACTATCGTCACAGTTTTAATGATGCATAGTGTACTGACTAATCTTTAGTCAGCCCTTCCATAGTATTTTAACATTTCATAACATTTCATTGAATTTTAACAGTCCATATTTCAAATAACCTATTTTCGAAACCAAACTATGTGAATTTTACCACATAGAATGATTTGGGTTTCACACTTTTCTCAAAATTATCAGATATGTACTCCTCAGAGGAATTACTGTCATATGAATAAATGAAAAAAAATTTAATTTATATTAAATGTACACGAAATTGATTGCAATATACATGTATTTAATAAAAATAAATAAATAAGCGATTATTTATACATTAAACCTTTATTAAATATATATTTCTTTCATTATACAGATGTTTCAACAAGATGAACCAAAACAGCAGCAAACTTCAGAAATTTATGATCTGAATGATTCATCCCTAGCACATGTAGCGTTAACGAATAATATATATGTGAGAACTTATATGAGAAATAGTAGAATTCGTATATGAAACGTAATAAGAGTAAATATAAAATGATTTGTCTTACTGCCTACACTTTAACAAGTGCCTTTTTACCTATATTGTTGAAGAGAATCCTAATTGTTTCCATTTATTTCTATTACAGATATACTCTATATGCTACAAACACTTCTTAAGTAAATGGAATTTAACAGACCATACAAAAATCCATACAGGTGAAAAACCTTACACATGGGAAGATTACCAAATACTGTTTTCAAGGAGACGTGAATCAAAAATGTACAAATCATCATATAAAAACATCGTCAATTATATGTAAACTTAGTGAAGATATACAAAAATTAGTCAGACTTTTGAAGAATTCAGAAATAAAGGAAGATATTTAGACTATTTATCCATCATATTTTCATAACACTTACCACAATATCTCAAACTTAAAATTTGGAAGACATACACACTACTGAAAAGTAATTTTGTTACCCGTGATTCTTCTAACCAGCATGAATGTATAGATATTATTTTGCAATGTATTCTTTAAATGCTTACATTAAATATTCTTTTATATGCATATACCGTTGTGTTTATTTTTCTAATACCTATTACATTAATGAAATAAATAACAGTTTAAGTGAAACGACACTCTCACAACTTAAAAAAGGCATAAGAACATACAAAAAATAAGCAGATGTATGAAAAAATATGCAATTTTACAAAATAATTTCACTGTTTTCTAGAAATATTAACAAAAAATTATTTACAATATAAAAAATTGCATGTTTTCTAGAAATATTAACAAAAAAAAATATTTACAATATAAAAAATTGCAAAAGTAAAAAGAAAAAACACAAATGTAAAACAAAAAATCACAAAGTGAAAAACTCACAAGAAAGTTTTTGAAAAAAAATTTACAACAAAAATTTTTTACAAAAACCAAAACTTCAAAAAATATTTTTACAAAAAATATTTTTACAAAATTTTTTTTTTTTTTCAAAAAACATTTTTTTTACAAAAAAATTTTTTTTTTGTAAAAAGTTACTTTGAAAAAAAAAATTTTTTTGTAAAAAAATGTTTTTGAAAAAAAAATTTTTGTAAAAAGTTATTTTGAAAAAAAAATTTTTTTTGTAAAAAAATGTTTTTTGAAAAAAAAAAAATTGTAAAAAAATATTTTGAAAAAAAAAAAATGTTTTTGAAAAAAAAAATTTTTTTTTTTTTTTTCAAAATATTTTTTACAATTTTTTTTTTCAAAAAAACATTTTTTTACAAAAAAATTTTTTTTTCAAAATAACTTTTTACAAAAATTTTTTTTTCAAAAACATTTTTTTACAAAAAAATTTTTTTTTTCAAAGTAACTTTTTACAAAAAAAAAATTTTTTTGTAAAAAAAATGTTTTTTGAAAAAAAAAAAAATTTTGTAAAAATATTTTTTGTAAAAATATTTTTTGAAGTTTTGGTTTTTGTAAAAAATTTTTGTTGTAAATTTTTTTTCAAAAACTTTCTTGTGAGTTTTTCACTTTGTGATTTTTTGTTTTACATTTGTGTTTTTTCTTTTTACTTTTGCAATTTTTTATATTGTAAATATTTTTTTTGTTAATATTTCTAGAAAACATGCAATTTTTTATATTGTAAATAATTTTTTGTTAATATTTCTAGAAAACAGTGAAATTATTTTGTAAAATTGCATATTTTTTCATACATCTGCTTATTTTTTGTATGTTCTTATGCCTTTTTTAAGTTGTGAGAGTGTCGTTTCACTTAAACTGTTATTTATTTCATTAATGTAATAGGTATTAGAAAAATAAACACAACGGTATATGCATATAAAAGAATATTTAATGTAAGCATTTAAAGAATACATTGCAAAATAATATCTATACATTCATGCTGGTTAGAAGAATCACGGGTAACAAAATTACTTTTCAGTAGTGTGTATGTCTTCCAAATTTTAAGTTTGAGATATTGTGGTAAGTGTTATGAAAATATGATGGATAAATAGTCTAAATATCTTCCTTTATTTCTGAATTCTTCAAAAGTCTGACTAATTTTTGTATATCTTCACTAAGTTTACATATAATTGACGATGTTTTTATATGATGATTTGTACATTTTTGATTCACGTCTCCTTGAAAACAGAATTTGGTAATCTTCCCATGTGTAAGGTTTTTCACCTGTATGGATTTTTGTATGGTCTGTTAAATTCCATTTACTTAAGAAGTGTTTGTAGCATATAGAGTATATCTGTAATAGAAATAAATGGAAACAATTAGGATTCTCTTCAACAATATAGGTAAAAAGGCACTTGTTAAAGTGTAGGCAGTAAGACAAATCATTTTATATTTACTCTTATTACGTTTCATATACGAATTCTACTATTTCTCATATAAGTTCTCACATATATATTATTCGTTAACGCTACATGTGCTAGGGATGAATCATTCAGATCATAAATTTCTGAAGTTTGCTGCTGTTTTGGTTCATCTTGTTGAAACATCTGTATAATGAAAGAAATATATATTTAATAAAGGTTTAATGTATAAATAATCGCTTATTTATTTATTTTTATTAAATACATGTATATTGCAATCAATTTCGTGTACATTTAATATAAATTAAATTTTTTTTCATTTATTCATATGACAGTAATTCCTCTGAGGAGTACATATCTGATAATTTTGAGAAAAGTGTGAAACCCAAATCATTCTATGTGGTAAAATTCACATAGTTTGGTTTCGAAAATAGGTTATTTGAAATATGGACTGTTAAAATTCAATGAAATGTTATGAAATGTTAAAATACTATGGAAGGGCTGACTAAAGATTAGTCAGTACACTATGCATCATTAAAACTGTGACGATAGTATTTGTATTTTAAGTACCTTGATAGACGATAATTCAGAAGTGCAAGATGAAATATATAATTTGATTAATACTATGGAAGTGCTAACTCAAGATTAATCATGTATACTATGATTCATTAAAAACTGTATAGATAGTATTTATATTTTAAGCAACTTGATGCACAATAATTCAGAAGTGCAAGAGGAAACATATAATTTGATTAATACTATGAGTAGATTAGTTTCAATACATTAGATGATTATAGCAGTAAGAAATTTCGTGTAGGAGCAATGTGTATAAGGTGAAAATCGAATAGAATCAATTGACTTCAACTCTATAATCGTTCCAAGTTAGTATTTATCTCACTTGTGTAATGCTGAAATATAAAAGGTAAAGAATCAAGTTTGATGTAAATAAATATTGTGGTATTGGGTTAAAAACTAAAAAAGTATTGAATTTTACTGAATTAGAAAGTATAAAATTTGATTAAATAATGTTTTATGTATAAAAATTAAGTTTGAATATGATAAAATTATGAAAATCAGTTTGTAAACTCTCATTTTTATAGGTACTACTATGAAAATTTTCTTTTAATATAGAATTTCTGCTTATTGATGAGACTAAAAAATTATTTTTTTGTTTAATTCTGAATATTTACTGAGTGTATGTAATACAAGGATTAAAATCTTACAAATTAGGTGTTCAATTTTTCAAGAAATTGTCGTTTGTAATCTAGAAAAAGGTGTGATTTTAATAAATTTGTAAATATGTTCATTAATTTTTTAGTTATTTTTCTAACTTGTCATTCATATGTTAATTTTTGTAACTTTTGTAGAAAAAACATTTGAATTTTTGGTAATTTGTACTATTTTTTTTTTTTTTTTTTTGTTCAACAGTTGATTTTATTGATTATTAGTTGTCTCATTCGACAGTAATTTCATGTATGAGGTTATTAAATATTAAATATCTATTAATTTTCTTTAATGTTTTCTGTATGAAAATTAAGTTTGAATGTGATAAAATTATGAAAATCAGTTTGTAAACTCTCATTTTTATAAGTACTACTATGAAAAATATTCTTTTAATATAGAATTTCTGCATATTGATGAGACTAAACATTTTTTTTTTTGTTTAATTTTTAATATTTATTGAGTGTATGTAATACAAGGATTAAAATCTTACAAATTCGGTGTTAAATTTTTCAAGAAAATGTGGTTTGTAATCCAGAAAAAGGTGCGATTTTAATAAATTTGTAAATATATTCATAAATTTTTTTAGTTCTTTCTGTAACTTGTCATTAGTATATTAATTTTTTGTAACTTTTGTAGAAAAAAAAACATTTAAATTTTTGGTAATTTGTACTATTTTTAGAAAATTAGCTTCCCTCAAGAATTTATAAAAAACAAGTATTTGAAGTCTGAACCGAAAACTATTTTTGCAAGACCTGAACCCCATCATAGAAAACGAAAATCATCTCAGCACGCCACTTTACCAATATCACCAATACCTTGGTTAAAAATGTAGAAAACTGTTTGAAACTTTACTGTATTTTATGAACCAAATAAAATTTTTATATTGTAAAATATTTATGCGTGCATCTATTTGTGTATTTTTTTATTTTGTAAGTCTGAAAACTTTTTAGAATAACTTTTCTAATTTTTTCTTGAGAAAAGAAATTTTTTGAAAAGAATGCCCATAAAAACAAAAAAGAGCTTATGTGTTGTTCCCAGATTATTAAATTATGTTTGGAGATTAAAAAAATATGTTTTGGAAAAAGCGATTTAGGTTAAAAAGATAATAATTTTTATGCTTAGAAAATAATACGTTTTGTAAAAAGAAATAATGTTTTGGGGAAAAAAAAATATTTTATGAAAAAAGTATTTTTTGTGTTTTAGAAAAAGAAAAATGTTTTAGAAAAAGAAAAATGCTTCGGAAAAAAAATATTTGTATGTTTTAGAAAAAGAAAAATTTATTTAAGAAAATAAATTTTTTTTTAAGATTAGGGGGAAAATGTTTTTTATGTTTAAGAAAAGTTTTTTTTTTTTTATTATGTAAAAAAAAAAAAAAAAAAAAAAAAAAAAAAAAAAAAAAAAAAGTTTTCTATTCTGGAAAAAAAAATATTTTTATGCTTAGGAAAAAGTTTTAAGTTTAGTTTAAAAAAAGTTTTGTGTTTAGAAAAAAAAGTTTTATGTTTTAGTATAAAAATGTATTCAGTAAAAAAAAATATATGAATTGGAAAAAAAAGTTTTTTATTGAGTAAATTATTTTTGTGTTTAGGAATTAAGTTTAGTTTTAAAAAAAAAGTTTTGTGTTTAGGAAAAAAGTTTTATGTTCAGTAAAAAAAAAATATATGAATTGGAAAAAAAAGTTTTATAGTAAGTAAATTATTTTTGTGTTTAGGAATTAAGTTTTAAGTTTAGTTTTAAAAAAGTTTTGTGTTTAGAAAAAAAAAAGTTTTATGTTTAGTATAAAAATGTATTCAATAAAAAAAAATATATGAATTGGAAAAAAAAGTTTTATATTGAGTAAATTATTTTTGTGTTTAGGAATTAAGTTTAGTTTTAAAAAAAAAGTTTTGTGTTTAGGAAAAAGTTTTATGTTCAGTAAAAAAAAAATATATGAATTGGAAAAAAAAAAAGTTTTATAGTAAGTAAATTATTTTTGTGTTTAGGAATTAAGTTTTAAGTTTAGTTTTAAAAAAGTTTTGTGTTTAGAAAAAGTTCATGTTGAATAAAAAAAATGTATTCAGTAAAAGAGAAAAAAAAATTATGTATTGAAAAGAAAAAAGTTTTATGTTTTATTAAAAAAAAAAAAAATGTATTCAGTAAAAAAAAAAAGTTATGTTAAGGAAAAAAAAAGTTCTATGTTTAGTAAAAAATGTATTCGGTGAAAAAAAAGATAAGTTAAAAAAAAGTTTTATTTTTCATTAAAAAATACGTTCAGTAAAAGAGAAAAAAATTATGTATTGAAAAGAAAAAAGTTTTATGTTTTATTAAAAAAAAAAAATGTATTCAGTAAAAAAAAAAAAGTTATGTTAAGGAAAAAAAAAGTTCTATGTTTAGTAAAAAAAAAAATGTATTCAGTAAAAAAAAAAAAAAAAAGTTATGTTAAGGAAAAAAAAGTTCTATGTTTAGTAAAAAAAAAATGTATTCGGTGAAAAAAAAAAGATAAGTTAAAGAAAAAAAGTTTCATTAAAAAATGTATTCGGTGAAAAAAAAAAAAAAAAAAAAAAAAAAAGATAAGTTAAAGAAAAAAAAAAAAGTTTTATTTTTTCATTAAAAAATACGTTCAGTAAAAGAGTAATATGTAATAATAATAATAATAAGTGATTAATAATAATAAGTGATTAATAATAATCAATAAGACTGTTTCAATCAATTTTTTAATTACAAATAAGCTAGATTAAATAATTTAAACACTTCGCACCATTTTCAGGTATTAAAAAATAATAATAATAGCAATAATAATTTTAACACACATGAAATGTATAAATAATGAAAAAAAGGTCTATGAAAAAACTCATTAATAAAAAAGTCTATGAAAACATACATTGATAATAATAAATTATTTATAATTATTTATTACTAAATATTTTAAAAATAAAATAAAATTCAACAATACCCATTCGAAAACTAAATTCATTTCTCATAATTAATTGCAAAGTTATTATTTTAAAATTAAAAATAATAAGACATTCATTACGCAAATTCAAATAATAAATTATAATTACACAAAACTTTCATTAAACAATCAATTCAAAAATTAATTGTAAAGTTCATTAAACAATCAATTCAAAAATAATTGTAACGTTATTAATTAAAATCTAAAACATTAATACATTCATTTCGCTAATTCAAATAATAAATTACAAGCCTACAAAGCCTTCATTAAACAATCAAACTTCTTAGATTCAACCACATCAAGACGCAAAGTCATATCTTCAGAACCCCCCATAACTTCAATTCATTCCTACTCTATCACAAGTAACTGATAGCATAACGGTTAACGCATCCGCTTCCTATGCGGACGACTCGGGTTCGATCCCCAGTCAGGGAAAAAAAAAATATTCTTTTTCAATATTCTCAAAATGCTTCGGCATTAGTTCACAGAAGTCCGATAGATGGCGACACTGAAAAATCAAACTTGAAAAAAATTATTCAAAGTCCAAATCAAGTAGGGGAAAAATGGGGGGGGAGGCACCTCGTCTAACAAGACGCTCTCAGCCAAAAACAACTCAACCGACCCTCGTCTAACAAGACGTCATCCTGATGACGTCACTTCCGGTTCCCTCCCCCCCTTTTGATTGACAGCTGACCACGCCCCCCTGTGACGTCACTTCCGCCGCACCAACGGCTGGGCTTACTACTCCCACATGAAAACTTTAATGTGGGTAATCTGATTTCTGAGCAGAAATCTGTTTGAGAAGATTTGAAAGGATCCTTCACATTTTTTTCTTGTTTGAAACACAAGACCCTTCGCAA
Organism: Maratus speculifer; assembly: GCA_964019185.1. Taxonomy (NCBI): domain Eukaryota; kingdom Metazoa; phylum Arthropoda; class Arachnida; order Araneae; family Salticidae; genus Maratus; species Maratus speculifer. Next base: position 338,416,492 of record OZ025296.1, on the reverse strand, counting down.
AATTTCTCTTGAAAATAGACATTTCAGAAAAAAGTGTAATATACAAATTGTATCTTTCGCAAATGCAGTGATTGAAGAAAAAAAAAATCTCATGCCATATAGCAGCTGAATCTTATCAAGTTGTAGGCATAAATAACCTTATTAAAAATGTCTAAATAGGACTCTAAAAATAGCAATAATTTCTTATTCACAAATTCTGAATATATTTTGTATAAGTATATATTCAAGAAATTCACAATTTCACATGAAAAAAAATCTAGATATATAATTAAATGCAACTTCTCTTTTTAAAAATTAATTCATGTGCAAAATTATTTCAATAAAATGCTATTAATAGAAATGGTAAAATTAAAAATTTAACATAAAATTTGAAGCATGCATTTATTACTTTTTTCTATCTTGTCAAGAAGTAAGTATTGAATTCGTGCAAATTTTGACTTCCAGTTTTTGGCGTATTTAAACGTTTTAGAAGATCCTGAAAACGATTTGATAGTTTTTGGAAAATATCTGTTACTCTGTAAGTCTGTATGGGACAAAAATTTTATGGGCACTCGATTTCAAGAACTGATGCACATAATTTCACAAAACTTTAGATTCAGTTACACCTTGATATAAACTCGAGCTGTTTAGTTATTGGTGTATATCGCCCAACTGATGGAACTGCTATGCTGCATTATTCATAATTTCCACAATAGTTCTATCTCAAGAATTAATGTATGTATTTTCATAAAACTTCAGATTAAGTTAATCTTTGATATAACTTTGTGCACATTACTTTTTAGTGTAAATCGCTCAACAGATGACGCTGCTATGCTGCATTATTCATGATTATCGCAATAGTTCTACCTCAAGTAGTAAAGGACGATTTTTTATCAAACTACAGATTCAGACAGTTCCTGATATATATTAATGTTGTTTAGTTTTTGGTGTAAGTTGCCCTATAGGTGGAACCACTATGCTGCATTTTTTAAGATTTCGTTACAGCTGATTAATTGAATGTTTTTTCAAGGTATTGAATCTAAAATTGACCTCCATTTTACCTCCATAATGTACAGTAATGTTGCAAAAACATGGGCAGTTTGTATTAGAAAAGTACAACTGCGATGAAAAAAAACCCCATATTTTATTATAAGTAACTATGTTCCAAATTATACTTTCCCTCTTGATTAAATTTTGAATTTTTGTAGTTTTCTAAAGCACAGTAGAAGTTAATCTCTGTATGTAACTGGTTTTGTTAATTCCTCAAATAGCGGGAATTTTCTATTTGTAGTGTTCTGTTTTCATAACTTTTGAGTTCCACTCTTAGAAATATGAATTTACCATATGGAAACATTATTGAATATGGTTTCTTACTCAAGAATAGAATACCAGATTTCAGGATAAAAAGAAAAAAATTACGTTTAATTAAACTTTAAAAAAAATATTTTTTTCTGGTTTCAGTGAGTAAAAATCTAACAGTCAATAAATCCTATGCTATTTTTTGTTGCAGACCTGAGTAAGCCAAACTAAAATTTAGTTTTGTTTGAATTTAGATTATAAAACTAAATCAAAACTTTGAGTTCAGATTGGAAAGCTATACCAAAACTAAACATATTTTTTAAAGGAAATAAAATTATAATTGTAAGAAAAAAGTGTAATAATGTAAAAATATACATTTTTTTAAACAGACAATGGAATTTTTTGAATACTGATTATTGATAATAATGACAAAACTGCAACAATTTATTTAAACTAGTATCATTTACTTAAAAACTGTACTTATGTAAATGGAATGCATAATTTATTTCATTCCAAACTGCAGACATATTGTTTCAGGTTCTTATATTAGGTCAATTGGTAGTTAAACATGTAACTGAAAAATTATTTCAACAGAGATATGATATAACAAACAATAGTGTTTAAAAAATTTTTAGGTTGTGGGGAAAAAAAAACAACTTTTAAAAACAGGCTTTGCTACTTTCTTTTTATTTTGTAATATAAAGTGAAAATAATTTTCATTTAATACAAATAAATGGGAAAAGATGTTTATTATTTAATATTCTCTAAGAAAATATAATTTATTTGGGAGAAACAGTCATGAAAAATCAATTTTTCTGTTTTTTCCCGAAAAAACCCGGTAAAAAACCAGTTTTTTTCCGCCACTTATATTTTTCCGGAAAATTTACATCTCTATATATGAGTATGAATGAATAAGTTATAAGTTAAGTCAAATATCATATGAATAAGTAAAGAAAATTTAATTTATATTAACCTCTTCAGACCTGAGGTACACAAATGTGTAACTCCATTCTTTTTCCCATAAAAACTATACTGTTCGAATTTTTTTGCATTTTTACTTTATTTCTATACAGCTGAATGTTTTTTGCTTTATAACAAATCCAATAAATGTCAGCACTGATGAATATTACCTCATAAAATAAATATTATTTTCATCCGAGTTTCGAAAGTACCTTTAAGACATTGTGGTCAAGAAAATAAGAAACATTCATGATTATTTAACTTAGATGCTTTACAGTAAAACCTTTTGGGGATTTGCTGATCATTTACTTGTTTAACGACCTTAATTTTGTTATTGCATAAATTTATATTACTGATAGTTAAACTGATGTTTTATGGGGATTAGTTCTTTTATATCCATATTTGTAAACCTAAATTACCAGTCCCCTAAAGTACTGATTTCATAAAAATGACTCTTTCTCTCATCTATGGTGTCATTTCAGTTATGCAAAAGCAATAAATATATATTTGTAGAGTTATTTTATGCTTAGGTCTGAAGAAGTTAAATAACCCCAAACACGAAAAGCATCACAGAAGGAAAATAGTAGTAACCAATTAAAATAATTAACTATCACATAAAATTCCATCTATCACATATAAAACTTTAACAGTTGAACGAAAAACATTCAACTTAACAAAATTAATTTACAAAAAGTTTAATAAATTTATAATATCTTTAAAAAAACTCACAAGTTATTGAAAAATTTAAAATTCTTTGAAAAAAGAGTTTTTAAAAACTGCAAGTTTAACTCCTGCCTTAAATATCATTAATACTGTCTCTTCTCAGAATATAATAATCAAGAGTTTTTACAATAACGAAATTTTTTGACAATATTTATTACACAACTGATTTGTACGCATGCGCGAGCTGTTACGTGATCAAAACGTTTGAGAACAATACATATGTTCGAAAAGCAGAACAGCATTCCTCATTTTTAGTGTAATACTTGTCAGAAAAGATGACTTTGATTACGCAAATAAATTTACAGATTTATAATGATACAACCATTTTATATAATGGTTCAACCATAATATATTATATTAGAAATAACAATATTGCATATTTTTTTCATAACTTTTTTTGTAATTCTTCCAACTTTTTTGTAATATTTTTATCACTTTTTTTTTAACAATTTTTTTTCCTCATTTTTTTAAGTTGTATTTTTTTCTCTACTTTTGTAGAAAAAAAAATAATAATAAAATAAAAAATGAATTTTTTTTTTTAATTTCTGTTTTTGTAAAAATTATTATTATTATTATTATTATTATTATTATTATTATTATTATTATTATTATTATTTTGCAAAAAGCTTTGATGTAAGTTTTTTATTTTGTGATTTTTTATTTTACATTTGTATTTTTTCTTTTTACTTTTGATATTTTTTTATGTTGTAAAATTTTTTGTAAATATTTCTACCAAAATTTGAAATTATTTTATAAACTTGAATATTTTTTTTATCCATCTGTTAATTTTTGAACGTTCTACATTTTTTAAGTTGTGAAAGCGTTGTTTCGTTTAAAATGTTATGAGACATATTCCATTAAAGAAATAGGTTTTAGAAAAATAAACACACCGATATATGTATATAAAAGAATATTTAATATGAGTATTTAAAGAATAAATTGCAAATAATATCTATATTCATGCTGGTTAGAAGAATCACGGGTACAAAAATTTATTTTCAGCTGTGCGTATGTCTTACAAATTTTGATTTTGAGATATTGTGGTAACTGGTTATGAAATTAGGCTGGATAAATAGTCTAAATATCTTCCTTTATTTCTAAATTCTTCAAATGTCCGACTATTTTTGAATGTCTTTACAAAATTTACATATAACTGACGATACTTTATATGATGATGTGTGCATTTTTGATTCATGTTTTATTAAAAATAACATTTGGTAATTTTTCCAAGTATAAGGTTTTTCATCCGTATGAATTTTTGTATGTTCTGTTAAATTCCATATGCTTAAAAAGTGTTTGTAGCAAATAGTACGCATCTGTAATAGAAATAAATGTAAACAATTAGAACTCACCTCAACAATATAGGTAAAAAGGTGCTTGTTAAAGTGTACGCAACATATCATTTTAAATTTAGTCTAATTACGTTTCATATACGAATTCTAGTATATTTCACATATAAGTACTCATATATGTATTATTCTTTAACTCTACATGTAATAGGGATGAATCATTCAGATCATTCATTTCTGAAGTTTCCTGGTGTTTTGATTCATCTTGTTGAAACATCTGTATAAAAAAAGAAATATATTTATATACTTAGTAAAGGATTAATATACAAATAATCGCTCATTTATTTTTATTAATACATATATATTGCAATAAAACTTACTTTATTCGTTAACGAAGAAAACGGTTTCTCACTTGTATTAAAAATCTGTAAATTTATTAGTTACATACTTAAAATCGGCTTTTCTTAAAAGTATAACACTGGAAATGAGGAATGCTGTGCTGCTTTTCGAAAATGTATATTGTTCTCAAACGTTTTGATCACGTGACAGCTCGCGCATGCGTACAAATCAGTTGTTTGATAAATATTGTCAAGAAATTTCGTTATAGTAAAAACTCTAGATTATTATATTCTGAGAAGAGACAGTATTAATGATATTTACCGTAAGCATTAAACTTGCAGTTTTAGAAAACTTTTTTCAAGAAATTTTAAATTTTTCAATAACTTGCGAGTCCTTTTTTCTTTTTTGATATTGTAAATTAATTTTGCTAATTTGAATAGTTTTCGTTCAACTGTTAAAGTTTTATATGAAACAAATGGAATTTTATGTGATAGTTAATTTTTTTAATTGATTATTACTATTTTCCTTCTGTGATGCTTTTCGTGTATGGGGTTATTTAATATAAATTATTTTTTTTATTATTATTCATGCGATAGTAATTCTTCTTAGAAGTACATATCTGATAAATTTTAGAAAAGTGTGAAACACTATACTATACTGATGACTATACTATACTGACTATACACATTCTATACTGATGATAAGCATAGTAGCAAAATTCACATAGTTTGGATTTGAAAATAGGTTATTTGAAATATGAAATGTGTCGTGTGACATATCCAAATTCCTTAATCAACCGTACCTATTCTTTTAAATATTAACTTTGTCTATGTCTCCATTTCTTTAATAGCGCTTGTTTTTCAGGCTATCGTGCGTTCGCGCGCACTTTCCTTTCCTTGGCGCATTATTTGGCGTGATTTCGACCCTACCTTATGGTAACCCGTTTTCCCGCGCGTTTCGAATCTCTCTCTCCCGTTTCTCTTCAGTACGCAGTGAACAGTCGGACCGATAGGTAGTTTTTAGCGGAAAGCTCCGAGTCCCGCGGTGGGGGCTGTGGGCCTCTCGTGCAGTGCCGATAATGGCCTCTCGAGCAGTGCCAGATATAGCCTTCCAGACATCGCCTTAAATTACCTCACCGTAACTAATCATTCTCCGGTAATGCATCCTGTCAAAATAATTAGTTGGATTTCTGCGTGACAATAATCGTCAACAAGCTTTTATTCTCATGATGAGAATTCGTCTAAAAGACTTGTACCCCGCACATACCTCTTAAATGAGAAGCCTCCTCCATGTGGTTCAGCGGCGAGCTCGTTACTTTCAGAGATTATCAGAAAAGGCCAAGGATCCTGCCCATGATTGTCTCATCAATAAAACAAGAAATCCAGTCTCAACATTGTGTGTTTTTACTCATTTATTTAGCAGTACAGAGGTAATTTGTTTCCATTATTTTATTATAAGACGTTACTCCTACTCTGGGACATTGCGGTACTCGACGCCTTTTATAAGTAGCAGATGCAACAGGACTGCCCTTTTAGTCTATCTATGAACTCTTATTTGCAACATCCAGTTTAGTATTATTGAATACGATCACGCTTTTTTTTTTAGAACCGAACCTTTCATTGTAACAAATGGCGCTACGTGACCAGCGCACATTTTAGTGCGGTCATTTATATATGGAGTAATCACAGATAAACTGTCTATGTGTATAAAATAAACATTTTTGAAGATTCATTTTTGCATACTCATGCAACTTTCACAAAGTTTTAATTTTTTTTCTATTTAATACTTACAGATGTATTCAGATAAAATTTTGATGAATTTCTGTACGCAAACCACGTGATTCAAACACGTTTTTTTTTCATATGTATTTATGCAAGAAAACTGCCAGTATTGATTATATATGTTTTAATAATGTTGTAATACGTTTTTTATTTTTATGAAAATATAATATTTGTGAATATTGCAGACATGCTACTTTTCCGCGGAAACGCGGAATTCCGCTTTTTCGGCGACGAATTTTATTATCCCTGGGATCAATGCAAATATGCATTAAAATTTGATGTCATTTATATGTAGGGGGGGGGGGGTAACGATGAAATAATACAACAAAAACGCGAGTCAAACGGCGCTAAATTAAGAAAATTTCTTCAAAGGATTGCAGAAAAAACGCAAATTCCTCCAAAGGATCGAAAAAACCTATAAAATCTTCAAACAATCACAGAAAACATACTATTTTCTTCACAGGATCGTGAGAAAAAACACGATTTTTGTTAAATGCTCACGAACAAGACGCAATTTTCGTCAAAAAATTGCTGGGAAAACACGACTTTTGTGAACAGGTTGCGGAAAAATACTCTAATTTTGTCAAATAATCGTGATAAATAATCGTATTTTATCGAAAGATCGCGGAAAATGCTCCAATTTTGTAGAAAGATCGCAGAAAATACCCAAATTTTGACGAAAAATCGCGGAAAATACGGAAATTTTAACGAAAGATCGCAGAAAATACACATATGTCGACAAAAGATCGCGGAAAACACACAAATTTTGACGAAAGATCATGAATAATACGCAAATGTTGACGAAAGATCGCGGAAAATATGCAAATTTTGACGAAAAATCGCGGAAAATACGCAAATTTTGACGAAAAATCGCGGAAAATACGCATTTTTTGACGAAAGATCGCGGAAAATACGCAAATTTTGACGAAAGATCGCGGGAAATGCGCAAATTTTGACGAAAGATCGCGGAAAATACGCATTTTTTGACGAAAGATCGCAGAAAATACGCATTTTTTGGCGAAAGATCGCGGAAAATACGCATATGTTGACGAAAGATCGCGGAAAATACGCAAATTTTGTCGAAAGATCGCGGAAAATGCGCAAATTTTGACGTAAGATCGCGGAAAAATACGCAAATTTTGACGTAAGATCGCGGAAAATACGCAAATTTTGACGAAAAAGCGCGAATTTCGCTAAAGGATTTTGGAGAAATGCAAATTTCAATAAAAAGGTTGTGGGAGAAAAAGTGCGATTTTCGTCATTTGGTCGCGGGAAAATGCTAATTTCGTTAAAAAAATTGCAGAAAAACGCAGATTTCGCCAAAAGTCTGTGAGGCCGTGAAAGTTCAGCTTTTTTCTTGCTGAGCCTGTAGCATGTCTGATATTGTGAGATGAAAATTTTCAGAGTGCACGTGTTGCAATATTTTTTTTTTTTTGCCAAAGTTCGATTTTTTTCTTTATTATGTTATTTTTCTGAAAATAACCACCTGCATTATTAAATATAATGCCTTTCAATAGATTCCTTTATAATCATCAAAAAATACCATTATTTTACGGCAGATGCAAATAGATTTCGAAATGAAATCGTATCGATGTTTTTAAGCACATGTGTGTATTTTTTTTTTATCTTATGCAATCAGTAAAAGATATTTACATCTCATGGAGATTTTTCTATGAAATAAGAAAACAAAATAGAATTATATGTATTAAATTTTTTTAAAATATTAATATTTGGTCAAGTTTGACAGTATTTTAAATTATGTGCTTCAATTTTTTTTCTCTCTCAAAAAAAAAAAAAAAAAAATAATAATAATAATGAATTGAGGAATGCTTTGAATAGCATTTAAAGAAATGTCAAAGTTTAATATTGTGCATTAAATTTTTTTCTCAATAGTAACCAGTGGTCCATTTTTTTATGGATAAATTTGATATTCACCTCTTGCATGATTGGGGTACATGCAATGTGAGTTTATTTTTTTACACTGAAATAGGGATAGGTGTAAAAATATTTCAACATTTTTTTTGAAATCTTGCTAGTCAAGAATTGTGTGTTGTCTGTACAACCACTTCATTAATGCCAATGTTTTTTTGACATTATTCTTCTTTTATGAAGAAGAACCTCTTTTCAACAATAGTTTAAAATAATACAAACAAATAAATATGAAGTATGTTATTTTAAATGAAGCACTATCAACTTTTTTTCTCTATATCACATGTGCTAATCTACTATGTTACCGTTTTGTACAAAATTTATACTGAGTGTTTATGTACAAGAGTTTTTCTCTTTTTCTCACTGCAATAGTAATAAGTATGAACTATAGTCTCATCTCAGGTTACATTCTATTCACATTGTTTTTTTCTCTTCTATGTGTATGCCAAATATAGTAAACTCATGTATAAAAATTTAATGAAAATCATTTTTTTAACAAAATTTTTTTACCTTCATCTGGTGAACTCATACACCATAGTATAATGAATGAGCAAAAATCTTAGAATCCTTGTTACCTAAAATCAATGCAGCCTCAAGTGTTAAAAATTTTCTTTTATAATATTTATTTTGTTCCTATATGTAGTTTTTTTTCAGCTTTTCAGATATAACACAACATCTGTAACCAGTTTTTTTGTGGTATTTTATGTCATACAATGTAAACTATTGTTTTAAACTTTGAAATTTCTTTTCAATTTACAAAATAGTTATTTTAGTTTTGCCTTATGTATGCAGAATGCAATGTTAATGTGTACTTTCAGTTCTAGTGGTGACCTAACTTGTGTCACATTTATATATTTCATGTATTTCTGTGGGATATTGCAAAGCATTTTAAAAATAATTTATTTTGTTATCTTAGTGTGAATTTTTATCACATTTAGTTACTTTTTATTTATTTTTTTCATAAAATTCAATAGGTGACATTTGAACTTTTATTTAATACATTTTATGTGTTTAAGTGTATTTTTGTTTAGTATTTCAAAATTCTATTTTATTATGTAACAATCAATAGATATTCTCCTCATTTGATTGTTCCCTGGCCAGGAGGAATCATATGAAAAGATTTATCATTCATGCTTGGTTTTCCGGTGCTAAGTAATGAGTGTTATGCTAAATAATAGGTGTTTTTATTCCATTATTTGTTTCATTTTATATGTACTTTCAGTTAAACAATTTAAATATTCCTAAAATTTGAAATGCCCAATTTTTTTTCATGTTATTCTATTAGCTGAATGAAACTTTTACTTTTAAGCAAATGTGCTTACAATACTGCAAATTTCAGTCAATGTGTAATCTTTGCACAGTCAGTTTTTTCTTTTTGCAATTTCATTTAATTTCAAGTTTTTTATAAAAAAAAAAGTCAGTTTTTTTTCTTTTTACGTTTTACATAATTTTGGTCAGTCTTGTTTAATTTTTGGTTAATATTGCATAGTCAATCTTTTCATTGCTAAATGCAATTGTTTCAAATATTTGCAAATAAAGTATATGCAGCTTTTTCTCATATTCAATTTTTCTTATGTTTTCATAATTGTTTGTAAACATTCATTAGGATTGCATGATCTTTCAATCACATTAACTTTTATTTTCGTGTGTTGTAAATATGTATATAGGTCTTAATTTTGTCATTGTGATTCGCCCGAATGCATTGGGATAACGTACCACACCCTGTGTATTCCTTTTTCTTCACAATAACAGTTTTTTTTATTTTCTTTTGAATGGTATCAGCCCGCACTGTGATAGGTTTTTAGGGACTTGGCCTTCACATTGTGCCTTTTTTGTGCCATTTATTCCTTATGTGTACTCAGTTGGTGTGATTTCTTCATGCACATCTTTCACAATTTCAATAGGTTTCCAATTTTTTTCTTTTATATCACCTTCATTAAACCAAAATACTTTACTTACCTTTTTCAGTTAATTTCATTCCATTTCATGGTGTTTGATTCATCATTTTTGTCATTTAGATTTGACTTGAGTTTTCAGGAGTACTCTTGTCAGGCGACAAATGACATTTGATGTTATTGAAGTCAGTTCGCTGATTTTGTTTTTTTTACTTACCTAGTAATTCTTTCTACTTAGTGTTTTGAAAATTTATAGTAACTTTGTTTACTGTTTCAACAGGAACAAAATAGAATATTGATGCAGCTGGTCTGTATCATGTTTCAAGTTCTTGTGTTAGTGCACTGTATAAATGTGAAGATACTAGGATTCCATTCTTTTATTCCACTTATAATAGTTTTAAAAAAATTTTTTGCTGCTTCTTTGTTTGTACTACTTTTGAACTGTGCTCTATGCCATACTATATTTTTACTATTTTGACTAATAACTTAACTCTCAGTTGTTACCGTGTACTTGGTAAAATTTCTTTAGATCATTCATTTTTTTTTCCTTGAATTATATATATATATGCAAAACAAACTTCTTGACATTAGGTCTGTGTTATATTGTATATCTCATTTCAGTTTCTTTATAAATTCTAGGGGTGACTTTATGTCGCATTTAAAAATACTTGACTGCAACGATAACTTTTAAGTTTTGGTATCATATTTTTTTAAAAGGGATTCTAGCAAAATTCTAGTGATGACTCAGTGTCATATTTAATAGTCATAAATAGATTTGTATAACTTTATGAAACATGTTTTAGTCTTGTTTCAATTTTTTTTTTCCATTTATGCAAAAAAATGTATAGATATCTGGCATCAAACTGTATTCAACCATTCTTTTCATGACTTTGTCATATTTTTGTTATCATAGTAATGATGCATATTGGTATAAAAGATGGCTTAGAATACGAGTAACTGATATTTTGAAAATGTTAGTGCCATGATTTGTCTGTCAGAAATATTTTCTTACTTTTTATAAACACAAAAAGAGAAAGTGAATTTTTCAAAATCATTCTAAACATTTTTTTTTCATAACTATTTGAGTTTCTTAAATTTTATGTTTTGAAAATATTTAGAAAATTCATATACTTGTGTATTTGAAAATAATGTACTTATTTGGCAATCACTTTTATGATACAATAGCAGTATATTGGCAAAATTTTTTTGAAATAAATACTTGAATTTTATGTAAACATATTTACTGGAAATGTAATGCATTCAAATATTTTTGCCATGGTTAACCAAATGTTTTTTGTACGTACAATTTATTTTGAGCTCATGTTAACCTGTGATGTTAACACAGTTAATGATCACTGTTTAGTGACAATTTTTTTTAGCAATTGCAATTTATTTTAGTGTTTTATGTGTGTAAATTTTTTTGACTGGAATGTTAAGTGTCTATGAAATTTTGGGAACAATTTTATGTGATTAGTACTATATGTATATTGTTATAATCTTTTCTATTTGTGGTACCACACACACACACTCCTTTTTCCTCTTTTGTTTACTCTTTTAATATTATTTCAGTAATAGGTCTTTGTAGACATCTGTAATTAATTCTTAAACTTTTAACATATATACATGTACTAATTGTATTTTTTTAAAGCTACCCATCTGTAGGGTATCGTAGAGGTCTGCACGGGCCGGGCCTCGGCCCGAAGCCCGAGCGCGGGCCGGGCTCGGGCCGATTTCCAATAATGGCATTCGGGCCGGGCCGGGCCGGGCTCGGGTCTTACTTCTGAAGACTCGGGCCGGGCCTAGTGACTAATCCTTTCGGGCCGGGCCGGGACGGGCCTAGTCACTAATCTTTTCGGGCCGGGCTGGGCTCGGACCTTAATTTTTTTGCTGGAGTATCGGGCCAGGCCTAACTTTTTTTTTCCGTACGAAACCGAGACTGATTCCATTCTTCCTAGTTTTCATGGACCAAAATAATCAGTTCCTATTGAATATTCCTATATGAAAATCCTTTTCTCGACTTTTTATAAATCAGTAATATTTGGCTTTGTCCAAAAATTTCTGCAAAAAAAGCATATACTTTTAAACCGTCATTATTCTACAATTAAACATTAGAATTTATTCCTTTTAAAAAATCGTAGATTATTAGGCGTTTTAAAATAGAATTAAACACACACACACACACACACACACACACAAAAAAAAAAAAACATGATTATGACGGAATTTTTTTTTTAAAACTGAAAACTGAAAGTGTCTTTTAAAATGTTCATCCATGCAAAATGAATACAACAATACGGGAGAAAAAAAATATATTAAACATTTACATCTGTTAAGAAGAGAATGGATTTTTTTTTCGTTCCAAAGCGATTCGTCTTTGGAAATTTTACCATATACCGCTTTGGGACCGTTCAAGTATTACGTAAGCATATATTTTTAGTCATTTTGTACCCCTCCCCCCTCCTTTTAAGAAAATATAAGTAAATGCTAGACCCCCCCCCCCCTTTTGCTTACGTAAGATTTTATGACGATTTATACATCAATACTTCTTGACTTATAAAAAGTTACCAATCAATTACATTAGTAATCCTACAAATTTATATAGGCATATAGGGATTGTGATATCAAAATATATAAAATGGTTTTAATATATTGTTGCTTATTTATATCCATAATTAGTATCCATAATTAAATCCGACTAAATTCACTATGCAACTAAAAGCAATACTCTTTCACTAAAAATTCACTATGCAACTGAACTAAAACAAATATCTGTGCTGTGTATTCGAGACAAGAAAAACCCAAAGTAGGTTTTCTGCTTTCTTAAGTTCCAAAACCTGTAAAGAAGGAAGTTCGACAATAGGAGCAGAAAGACAAAATTTTCCAGAAATTCTGCAAAAATTCCCAGAATCCCATGATCGATTGAACGGGAGAAAAGAAAATACCGGACTTACCTAAAATAAAGTCAACTAACCAGTTATCCTGGCAAAAGAACCCAGCCACACTGGTTCCTGTGTTTTTCTAGTCTTGCAATGTACTTGACTTGGCATACAACTTAACAGACAACAATGAAGACAAAGGGCGAGTGGGTGATGCGGGTCGCGAGACTGCCGATGGATAAGCAAAGGATAAAATCGAAAATAAACGGCGTATTTCGAACGGATTGTAGAACGCTCTTTCCTCATCATATTTTGTTTGCTTGTTGAATTTGAACTGCAGTTGCTTCGTTGTTTAATGCTTACGTAAGAATTGTCGTGAACTCCCCCTCCCCCTTGTCAGAAAAAATAAGCAGACTCTGAACCCCTCCCTCCCCCTGTAGTGCTTACGTAATACTTGAACGGTCACTTTTTCGATTTTTTGTCTCCAGTTACAGGGAATATGGATTAATAATGCTAGTGATAACTGGAACATTTACATACAGCAAACAAAGATTCATTTAAAAGCGTAAATATCGCAGCCTACGGCACTTCTGCATAAATGGAGATTATAAACATGGAAAAAAAAGACCAATATAATTTTTTTCGCTCAGAACTCTTCCATAAGATTAAAGATCAATGTACTGTAGAAATTCACTCGAGCCGGGCCGGGTTCGGGCCGAATTTTAAACTTTTTTCCGGACCGGGCCGAGCTCGGGCCGAAATTTTACCTTTCGGGCCGGGCCGGGCTCGGACCGAAATTTTAACTTTCGGGCCGGGCCGGGTCGGGCCAATATTTCTTTCGTTCGGGCCGGGCCGGGCCCGGGCTGAAATTTTAACTTTCGGGCCGGGCCCGGGCCTGGAAATTTCGGCCCGTGCAGACCTCTAGGGTATCGCCTGTTTCCCATGTACTCCTGGCTACATCTGATGATCTCTGGTAACTTCTTTTAGGCTTTTAAGTCATTTTATAATAGTTGTTTACCTCGTTTTCGGTAAGTTTTTTTCGGACATTTCCTTAGCTTATGCAGCTGTTGACTAAATTCTTTTCAAAATTAATTTTTACTGCTAATTTTTCTTGTTTAGGCCTACTTTTCAGTTTTCTTCGTATTGCTGCGGGAGAATATGTCGTGTGACATATCCAAATTCCTTAATCAACCGTACCTATTCTTTTAAATATTAACTTTGTCTATGTCTCCATTTCTTTAATAGCGCTTGTTTTTCAGGCTATCGTGCGTTCGCGCGCACTTTCCTTTCCTTGGCGCATTATTTGGCGTGATTTCGACCCTACCTTATGGTAACCCGTTTTCCCGCGCGTTTCGAATCTCTCTCTCCCGTTTCTCTTCAGTACGCAGTGAACAGTCGGACCGATAGGTAGTTTTTAGCGGAAAGCTCCGAGTCCCGCGGTGGGGGCTGTGGGCCTCTCGTGCAGTGCCGATAATGGCCTCTCGAGCAGTGCCAGATATAGCCTTCCAGACATCGCCTTAAATTACCTCACCGTAACTAATCATTCTCCGGTAATGCATCCTGTCAAAATAATTAGTTGGATTTCTGCGTGACAATAATCGTCAACAAGCTTTTATTCTCATGATGAGAATTCGTCTAAAAGACTTAGTACCCCGCACATACCTCTTAAATGAGAAGCCTCCTCCATGTGGTTCAGCGGCGAGCTCGTTACTTTCAGAGATTATCAGAAAAGGCCAAGGATCCTGCCCATGATTGTCTCATCAATAAAACAAGAAATCCAGTCTCAACATTGTGTGTTTTTACTCATTTATTTAGCAGTACAGAGGTAATTTGTTTCCATTATTTTATTATAAGACGTTACTCCTACTCTGGGACATTGCGGTACTCGACGCCTTTTATAAGTAGCAGATGCAACAGGACTGCCCTTTTAGTCTATCTATGAACTCTTATTTGCAACATCCAGTTTAGTATTATTGAATACGATCACGCTTTTTTTTTTTAGAACCGAACCTTTCATTGTAACATTGTTAAAATTAAAGATTGTATTCGTACGTACTATGTATAATCCAAAACTATAAACATATACATTTTAAACAACGCGATAGACGATAATTCAGATATCGTAGATGTGTAAGATGAAACATATGATAATTTGATTAATAATATAGATGGAATAACTCAGCTCAGACTAGTCATGTATACGACATATCATTAAAACTATAAAGATAGTACTTATATTTTAAGCAACTTGATGGATGATAATTCAGAAAGCTCAGAAGTACAAGATGAAATATATAATTTGATTAATAATATGGAAGAACTAACTGAAGATTAGTCAAGTATACTATGTATCATTAAAAATATAAAAATAGCATTTATACTTTAAGCAATTTGATGAGTGATCATTCAGAAAGCTCTGAAATGCAAGATGAAACATATAATTTGATTAATAATATGGAATGACTAACTCAAAATTAGTCATGTATATTATGTATCATTAAAACTATAAAAATAGTATTTATATTTTAAGCAACTTGATGAATGATAAACCATAAAGCTCTGAAATGCAAGATGAAACATATAATTTTACAAAACACTTGTATTTCAAAGTTGAAGATTTGTATAAAAATTCGTCTTTTCTTGAAAATTGATATTTATTTTTGTTTAATTAATGATACTTATCAAATTTTTGCTGTTAAAACTAAAATATACACAATATTTGCTCTTATGTGGTGAAAATTTCAAATAGTTTGGTAAAGATTCACATGATTTTAAGCGAATACATTCTATTTAATATACAAATTCGTGTTTATGAACTAACGTTGGAAAACATGGATTATGTTAAAAATATAGATAATATTTACTTATTGAACAGGAAATTATTAAAATCCGTTTAAAAGTATGAAATAAAAACTGTTAAAGCACAGGTATAGTTAATTCATCCGTTAAATAAATTAGTCAATTAATAATAAATAAATAAATACTTTACTAAAGTTTAAAAATTATACTTATAATAATGTTAAAATATTATTTTTTAAGATGATTCTCCGTTCAGATTAACGGTGTAACACATTCTAATAACTGCGTAAACAAGTGACGTCATGCTATTATATTCGAACCTTTCGAAAGGGGGGGGAGACTAGGTATTTACTGAGGTGTAAATAAGAAAGAAAGTAGATTATTTCGTGAAAGAAGAAAAAAAATCTGGCCATGTCATACTTTTATAAGAACATGTTTTTCAATGATAAATATAATGCTAGTAATATAGTGTAAATTGCTTAACCGCATAAAATCCAGAAAAACATGGTAAAATCATTAAGTTGGTGTAAAAAAGTTAATTCAATTGGTCTTCTTTTTTTAAAAAGTCAGTATTTTCCTTTGTTATATGCTTAATTATTAAAATTCATTAAGGTAATGGTTCTTCGAATGTTAAAAATATAATTAAATTTCGTTTTTAAGTTGGTATTCTGATATTATAGATCAAAAAATCAATCTTTTCCCTTGAAAATTTATATTATTCATTGCTTTTCTTAATTAATAATACTCATTAAGGTGATAACCTCACAAAAATTGAAATGTATGTTTAACTTTCCTCTTTTAAATTGATATTCAGAAGTTTCAGTTGAAAAAAAAATGTTCAGAAATCAGTCTTTTTCTATAAAACTTATATTTTCCATTGTTTTGCTTAATTAACAATACTCAATAAGATGTTGATCAATCAAAAATTTAAATATGTGTTTAATTTTCTTCTTTTAAATCGATAATCAGTAGGTATAGTTGAAAAAAATCTAAAGAAATTGAGTGAAAACTGATATTTTTATTGATTTGCTTAATTAATAATACTCATTAAAGTGATTGCTGGTCAAAAGAACTAGGATGTATGTTTAAGTTTCCTTTTTTCAAAGTGATATTCTGATATTAAAGTTTTAAAAAAAATCTAATGAAATCAGTCCCTTTCCTTAAAAATCGATAATTTTCATTGTTTTGATTAATTAATAATACTTATTAAGGTGATAGTTGTTCAAAAACTAGAATGTATGTTTAAATTTCCTTTTTTTTAAGTTAATAGTCTGATATTATAGATGAAATGAATAAAAAAATCAATCTCTTTCCTTGAAAATTTATATTTTTCATTGCTTTGCTTAATTAATAATACTCATTAAGGTGATAACCTCACAAAAGCTGAAATGTATGTTTAACTTTCCACTTTTAAGTTGATATTCTGAAGTTTCAGTTTGAAAATAAATCTTAAGAAATCAGACTTTTTCTATAAAACTTGGTATTTTCCATTGTTTTTACTTTATTAATAATACACATTAAGATGTCTATCAAATAAAATTCAAATATATGTTTAACTTTTCTCTTTAATTTGATAATCAGATCGTGCAGTTGAAATAAACCTAAAGAAATCGACTGAAAATTGATATTTTTCATTGCTTTGTTTAATTATTAATGCGTTAAGGTTATGGTTGTTCAAAATTGAAATATAAATTTAATCTTCATCTTATAGTATGATTATCTAGTCAATGTAACGTTCATTCCTCATGTTATAGTAGAAAATTAACTCAAAAATGCAATTTTTCCCGCTAGAGGGCGATGTTTTGCTGGCGGAAGGGGTGACCGGAGGTGGTGATGGAGCAGGGAGGACTTGAGAAGGAACGGTGCTTCGTGCTGCGCTTCCCGCATGCGGCACGGTCCCCCAGTCTCCCCTGCGGCTATCTTTGAACTGTCGTTTTCCTACTACTATTATATTTTCATTAACCGTCATTGGCGACCAGTCTGGTCGCCTTACAATGCATTCTGAGCATTGATTACAATATATTTTTATTTATAATTTATTTATTTAACCCTCTGACAAATCGGAAGATTCTGACAGAGAAATTAAGAATTCTTGACGATCATGGCGGTATTTCATACCATGTTTCCAGTTATATTTTTCATCTTTCTTGACAAATTCCGCTTAACTCACCGATAGACCGAAAGGCGGCAGCACAGACAAACACTTTATCGAGTTCATGGGAAAAATTTTAGAATGTTTTAATCTTGATTCGCATATTAAAACGCAATCGGTCTGCCAAGTCCTATCTTGGTGGAAAACACCCGAAAACCCAATTGACTCGTAGGTTTAGCACTTTGCTATTCTGCACTCAAAAATACGAAAACATTGAGGATTGTGAACAGGGAAACATAATAGTAAACCAATCAGTTTACTATTATTTTACTTTAGTCAATCGCTAAAATTGGGTTTTTAGGAGTTTTCCACCAAAATAGGACTTGGCAGACCGATTGCGTTTTAATATGCGAATGGAGATTCAACTAACCTTAGATTTTCATCCGTGAACTCGATGAGTTGATTGTGTTCCCCGGTCTATCTGTCATTTATTTTTCATGGCCATTTGCAATGCTTACGTATTATCCGGGCGAATAGATAGATTGCCAAAAATACTTGTCAAATGCTAATCTTATTTGTCGTTGCCAATCATGTTCAAAACAGCAATTTAGCATATTTAAATATAGGGTAACATCCCCAGTAATTGGCACATTAAGGATTTGTCTTTAAACTTACTTCTATTTTCATTACCAAGAAATAAGATATTTACTTGCAAATACTTTTAAATCAAAGAGTGCATATCTGTGCATCTATTTTGCCTACTAAAAGCAAAAATATCTGTAAAAGTATTTTTATAAAAATATATTTATAAAAAGTTGCTGTAATCACCAGTAATTGGCACTTAGACTTTTACACAATTAAAGTAACCCTTTTCAACTAAACAAAACTGTTGTCAATTAAAATTTAAAATATACTATAAATAAGATAATAATAAATTGAAATGCGTGCCTTTCTTAAACCAGAGAAGAAGCATTTGCAACAAAAATGGCTAATTTGATACAAGCCGTAATTGTTTCTCTTTCCTAGGCATTATTGTCATCTAATAGCATAAATCAAAGTTATAATCTGTAAAGTAAATGAGCATATAACTGGTATATGGTCTTGCATCTTTAAAAGACTGGATATAAATCTTATTTTAGGACATGTTTGTAGAATGTGCCAATCACTGGTGCCTGCCAATTACTGGGGATGTTACCCTATAACACTAAAAATGGATAACAAAAACAAATAAATTGATAAATCTTCTATAATAGCCATATACTCAACTGCGTCCGGCGGCATAATCATTGTAAATTTAATGAGACGTGCATAAAAGATACTTAAGACCTTCACTGTTGCACTATATATTTTCACGAAAAGAAAGTCTGTTTTATTATCCATAATTCATTTAAAGTTAGTTAAGGCTGTTTGTTCTCAACTGCTCTGTTCAACAAGAGCAAAACATTTTGACACATTTACAAATTCTTCTTTCAACAGAAAGATATAAAATTGGAATGGCTGACTATGAAAACAATTTGAATCGAACTTAATTTTCCATTTTATTATAATTAAATTATCTATCCAGTTATAAGCGATTTCGATCACGAAATCAAGCATTTTTCTCTCGTTGCAAGACTGCCTTTTCTGCTTTCGTCGGTAAATGCGGTTCAAAACACCAACTTTGGCGGCTTGTTCTAAAATATCCTTTGTGTTTTGGAAAAAAAAAAAAAAAAAACCCACGGAAAGTGAATGCAATTAGTTTCGCGATTTGTTAACGTAATTTGCCGTTTTTAGCGATCAATTAGAGAAATTTGCCATTTTTGCGATCGGTTGGTGAAATTTTCCGTTTTTTCACTATCTGTTGACGAAATTTTCTTTTTTTTCTACCTGTTGGGGAGATTTGCCGTTTTTTCGTGATCTATTGACGAAAATTGCATTTTTCACGGTCTGTTGAAGAAATTTTCCATTTTATCGCGAACTGTTGACGAATTTTGTCTTTTTTTCGATGTGTTGACGAAATTTGCCGTTTTTTCGCGATCTGTTGGAGAAATTTGTCGTTTGTTCACAATCTTTTGACGAAATCTGCCTTTTTTCGTGATCCTCTAACAATTCACGTTATTCAACGAAAATGCCTTAGTTAAATAATTCAAGTATTTTTTTTTTTTTTTTACCAGTGTCAAAATGAAATGCTGTATGCGCTTTTTGAAGATGCATATACGCACTCATGATCCTCAAGGGGTAAATATGCAAGGAATAGCAAGAAAAGGAAAACAACATATTGTTTCAAAAAAATTTTCAGGTTTATTATTATTTTATAGCTGCTACAAAACAAGCATATAAAAGCTGATTTTCAAAACAGTTCGCTTGGTATCTTATCAATAGTTACACATAACATATAAAAATGTTGATACATACCTTACATAAGCACCTGATTCAGATGCGATTTGAAATACATACTCAAGTGGATACATTCAAGCATTGTTACAAAAATTCTTATTTCAAGATATAATAAAAGCCAGTGTTGAATTCAAAGGGTGGCCCGGGGAGGTGGGTTCCCCTCCGAGCAATGAGATATCTCCCAACGGAAGATTTGATATTTTCCGTTTTTAATGGTCAAAATGGTTGAATCCCCCTTCCCCCGAATTCAATACTGGGGTAAAAATTCCAATGATGCATGGAAGATTTTCTTTATAAAGCCGCTATTAGATACACCAACATTCCGTAAGACTTTTGAGCCAACACTGGATTTCCTCCAACTTATTGCGAAATATCCTCCCAACATCCAGTGTAATAACAAACTGCAATGTCTCCCCAACTTTTTCCCACAATTTTAAAAAAATCTGGCCTAGGTTAGATTTTTCATCCAACATCGAACGTTTCAACGAATCAGAGATAAGCGATTGATACGAGTAGGCGATAAATATTAACGCCTGGCACTAGTAGAAACTGGTTTTTCGGCTTTTTCTCCAATTTTTTCAAGGACAAAAGTAACCTTTTTCTCTATTTGAACGGGAAAATGTTGGAGTTAAAATCATCTGAAAAGTTTGTCTCGCCTAAAAGTCCGTGAATCTAATAGCAGCTTAACCTAAATTTGTTAAGTAGAAACAATACTCTGATGATGCAAAAATACTCTTCTTTAAAATAATAATATGACTCTTCTTTAAAATAATAATAATAATATATATAGAAATAACTTCCATTCCTGTTTACATATTTAAGAAAAACTGAAAAATAAAATACTTATTCTTTATTTTAATAGTTTTTATAGCAATGGTTACAGGATGATATGTGAAAATTTACAAAACACTCAACAGCAGTCACAAAAACTCGAATTTATAAAAGTGCCTCTTGCATACACAAAAAATTGAATTATAAAGTCAAAAAATTTTAATAATCAGAAAAAAATGATAAAGACATACAGTCGGCTCTCGTTAATTCGAACTCGTCGGGACCACAAAAAGTGTTCGAATTAGCCGAAGTTCGAATTATGGAAAATATGAAATGAAAACATGCTCAACATGGTACTATTACAAAAGAATTAATGTTATAGTGTTTTTTAAATTTATTTTATCTGTCGTCATCAGAATATGACTTAATATTAAATTAGAATGTATAAATACATAAACTAATTAAAAGATTAGAAACAAGCACCATGAAAGAAAAATTTAAAGCGTCACTGATGGACATACAGGGCACTTAGAAAGTGGATATCAATTGCATTGCATTATATGTATACTCGTTCGGAACAGTTTTCACAAAAATCAAAGAAAGAAAGTTATTCAAATGATCTGAAATCTGTGAGAAAGAAGAGAAAGATGAAAAATCGGAATTCTAGTTAGTTCGAATTAAACGAAGTCAAGAGAAAATGAATTCGAATTAATGAAAAATTTTAACCTTATTCAGCCATTGAAAATTTCGGGACTTCATGTTTAGTTCGAATTAAGCGAAGATTCGAATTACCCGATTTCGAATTAATGAGAGTCGACTGTACTTGTCTTTCTTTCTTTTTTTAAGTAAACTTTTAACGTAATATAACACGGCAATCCTAACATTACAAGTAACAAAATAAAATGGATACAAAAACAAAACATACAAACACTAAATATTTGTTCAAAAAAATGGAAATAAATATATGTATGACCAGACCACTGTAGTTCTGGTGATAGTACAAAAAGTGTGTTTGAATCTTTCTTATCAGGCAGTGTTTAAAATTGCCAACAAAATTCTTGTTATAATTATTTTCAAGTTATTCGTCAAAATGGCCAGTTAGTAAATCACTGTTACTTAAATAAAACATTCAATTTTATTTAAAAAAAAAAAAAAACTAAAATTTCTGAAATAATTTCTGTTTTGAAGTATTACTAAATCAAGATGTTAAAGGTTTTAAACATATAAATAATGCAAGATATATTCAATTTTCATTTTACTTTATTTCCAACATGAAATTGAGAAAGGAATAATATATTTTTTTACTCAACCGCCGAATATTCGATAATTGGCTAAAGCATTAAATCGAAAAATAAATTATATTTGTAAAGGATTGAACGAAAAACATATCCAATCTTTGTTATCAGACCTTTAAAAGTTAAGTCGCATTGAAATAAAGTTTTTTATTATCTCTACTAAAATAAGAGATTGGGCACCATTTTTCTTCTTTTTTTTTCGTACAATCAAGGCTTAGAGAAATAGTTTTGTGCTATTTTTTCGCTAACCTCCTTTTCCCATTTATTCATATTATCGAATGTCAATACTGCAATTTTTAAATTTATTTCTATGGGCAAACTTGCAAAACCGCTAGTGTTGGTCCGATAAGCCTGGGATAAAATACGGGCATTTTTCCTAATTTCAGCTAATCCTTTGGGAAAATGAAAACTGCATTCTGGAAATTCATGAACATGTATTTCATTTCTAACTAACGATAAAATAGCTCCTTCTCGCTCTAATAGAATGTATCTGTGTAGTTTCTCCCCAGTATCTCCTAAACGGTCAAGTATCTCATAATTTCCCGATAAGTAATTCCACAGTTTTACAGTGTTTGAATGATTGCCTGAACGGTCAATAGTTAAAATTTTATACCCACCAACGGGGTAAACGTCATCTATTACATTAAAGTTTTCTAAAGTTTTATATTTATAAATTTGTGCGTCATCCGAAATTCCATAAAAATTTAAATCGTGACCAGCTGTAACAATTTCGCCAGTCGGCAATGTAGCCATTGAATAAATTCGTTCTATTTCACCTTCACTTATTAACTTGCAATCTGAGTGATCTATTTGCCAAATTGCAATTGTTCCAGAACAGAGACCAGCAACTACTAAAAATCCTTGTGCCGTGGTCGTTAATGACATGCCGTGGGGTCTGTGACAGGGGTTATGATATCCATGAATACACCGACCCAGATCAAGGTTCCATACATCAAAACACCCCCAAGCTGGACTACAATATCCAGAAACGACTACTAATTTATTAGGCAGAACAACTATGGAATCTACATGACGAACATTACCACCAGATAGAACCTGTTTGCAAATCCCAGAATTAGTTTCCCAAACTTTAATTTCAGAAATTACATTCACTGAAATAAAGTCTCTTTCAAAGAAAGAAACTAGAAGACATATCTCTTTTTCATCACCAGTATAGTTTTGATAATGCCATAAATCTCTAAATCTAGAGTACTGCCACAGACGGAACATTCGATTTTTATGACCAACAAGTATTTTACCATCACCTATATAAGCAATTGCGGTTGCATCCTGTGTGAGTCTATTTTCAACAACTTTCATTTTTTGTGGTTCATTCACCGATGAGCAGACTGTGGTGTACTTGATGGTCGGGACTCTATACTGAAGACTGCCAAAAATACTTTTGAAAATATTCCTTTTCTTGCCAAGTTCAGTGTTCAGCCACGTCTTTTTGTTCTACCGTATACCACGATCTTTGTAAAAAGGAAATGCTAAAATTTTTGATTAGCACTTTTTCAGCCCTAAATAATGCAGCCTTTTTGTTTTCTCCAAAAATGAATGTTTTCAAGGTACTCTAAAGAAGAAAAAAAAGAGTAAATCTTCATGCTGATTACAGTAAGAATTCATTATAATATTATTAGCCGTCATTAGCAACAGAAAATAAAAACGGTAAATCAATTGAGTTTGTGTGTTTTCCACCAAGATATGACTTGTCAGACCGATTGTGTTTATACGTGAATCGAAATCGAGATTTAACTAATCCCGAATTTTCATTTGTGAACTCGATGAGGTGATTGTCTGTGTTGCCGTTTATCTGTGAGTTAAGCGGAATTTGTCAAGAAAGAGGAAATATATAACAACAAACAAGATATGAAATGATGTCATGATCATAAGGAATTCTTGATTTCTCTGTCAGAATCTTCCGATTTCTCGAAGGATTAAGCAAATGAATTATAAATAAAAATATCACATTGCAATGCTTAGAATGCATTCCAAGTTCACAAAACTGGTCGTCAAAATGACGGCTAATAACAATATTAGTCTGATTTTTATGCTGCAATAAATTAATAATATTGCAAAATCTACAGAAATTATAAGCACTTCTAGTTTTAGAATAAGATATATCAACCTATCAATTAACATAATGCAATAATTCAGAGAATAAATATAGACCTCTATCTTTCACCATTTATGAGAAAAAATACATAGAGTTTGGTAAATTTAATATAGTGGAGGTAGAGCTTTCCCGGTCAACGTAATAGAGTCACCCTTCTGATTTGTATCAGTTTATGCAATATCAGGGTTGCCACTCTAATCTTGAAAAAAAAAATTCCTGTATTTTCCCTGTACTGCAATGTGTTTATTCCATGTTGAATGCGAAAAAATATATGCGTGTATGAAGGCTAATTAGAAATGTTATGATTTGCCATTACCAAATTCCCTGTGTTTTCCAGATTTTTTAGGATTTTTTAAAAAATTCCCTGGATTTTCCCTGTTTTAGGGGGAGATTTAAAATTCCCTGTGTTTTCCCGGTTTTCCAGGTTCTCCAGGTGGCGTGGCAACCCTGAATATGTCATTAAATATTGTCAATAAATAATATTAAATCTTTTTTTTATACCAAAATACAGTGTTTTGGTAGAAAAAAGATTCATGTTCATAAGGTACCCTGGGGTAATAACGCCACGTTAAGGTTCTACCAATTTTCACAGCTCAGTTTTAGACTGTATTTTTCAAACAAATATATGATTTGATACAACAACTCATTGACTATCTATATAAAAAAATAATTTAACAGATATGTATTCATTAGGGATGCACCGGATATCCGGCCAATATCCGATATACGGCATATCCAGCTGATTTTTTAATATCCGAAATATCATCGGATATCCGAATCACAATCACCGGATATCCGACTTCTCTATCGGATATCCGGTAATATGCAGCAAAGCAAATATAGATTAATAACAGTAATCGTTTGATCCCAAACAATGCCTAAAAATTTTTGTTTGCAATGCAAAAGATGAAATGTTATAATAAGTTCCCTATCAATGAGTAAAAGGTAACTCTCAAAAGTTTAAAGAATTGCCAGCTTTCCTACGATTTATATTTAAACGCTGTAATAAATTCAAGAATTTACGTTTTTATCTTTTAGAAAATTGTATCTTTACTTTCAGATTGTAAAACAAAATTTGAAGTCAAAATAGCAAATAAAGCCTTTTTGCAAAAATGTATAAAGATAGAAAAACAACATTTAGAAATGCACAAATAATGCATGATGCATGAAAAGGCAGCAAACAGCTGTTTTGAATCTACTATCGAGATTCTTCATCAGGACAAAACTCAGCATGTTAGAAAAAGCTAAGTTGAGCAAAGCGACAGAGAAGCGCAGGCCAAATTAGAGGAGCGAATGGTAGATTCAAAATGGCTGTTTGCTACCTTTACATGCATTATTTATGCATTTCTAAATGTTGGGTTTCTGTCTTTAGTCTTTATAAAATTTGAAGTTGTTTATTAAACTATGATTTTATTAATTTTCTTTCTTTCTTTTAATTTAAACAATGGGTTAATTGGTTTTTAAGTTAAACAACTAAACAGACCTATTTTTATTTTCTTCCATCCTTGATAGAAGAAAGTAATGTTATCAATTTTTTACGACGAATTTACCTGTTTTAGGGATCCAATATCCCAAAAACATGTTTATTCAAAACCTCTGTTTGTCCCAGTGTTGCCATCATACGATCATACCATCAAAAAGTGTATGAAGTTATACATAGAATGAACCAAATATGCTGTTTTTGGCTGTAGCCAGCACGTCCATATTTATTATGGAAACATTTCGCTGTAAGGCGGTGCTGTAATCACAATTTTTGCGTCATTTTCATTATTCTACCAACAAACACTGAAGTTATGCATAGAAATAAAACAAATTTCTTTGAAAGGCTGCCAGGTCTTCTTTCAATTCGAAAATATTTCGCCGGAAAATAGTACTGTAATAATGATTTTTAGCTCAGAGGCTATCAAAACCTGTGAGCTTATGTGCCCGCCCGTTCTGTATGTATGTGTGTAAATGCGTAATGCAATAACTCATGATAAAAATATCCCATTCACTTGAAATTTTAAATATAGGTATATTCTGATAAGGTGTTTCCCTGATTAATTTTGGGAATTCATTCGACAAGTATAAGTGGGGGAACGGGGGCTAATATTCTTCCTCTTAATTTATATCAATGGTTTTTACATCCAGAATTATCAATTTTCATTCAAAATTTGAGCATAGGATCATTCTGATGAGGCGCCTCTGTGATTAATATTAGGTACTCATTGGATAAGTATAAAGAGATGAAACAGGGGGCTAATTCCCCACCCCTTATTTCGATAAATGGGTCTTTTATGCAGATTTATCAGATTTCATTCAAATTTTAGACATAGGATTTTTCTGATGAGGGCACCACCATGATTAGTTTTGGGAGTTAATTGTATACGTATAAAGAGACGGAACTGGGAGCTAATTCTCCAATCTTAATTTTGATAAATGGGTTTTTCATACAGATTTATCAAATTTCATTCAAATTTTAGACAGGATCATTCTGATGAGGGCACCGCCATGATTAGTTTTGGAAGTTCATTGGATAAGTATAAAGAGGGGGATGGGGGTTAATCCCCCGCCTTTAATTCAAATAAATGGGTTTTTCATGCAAAATTCTCATATTTCATTCAAATTTTAGACATAGAATCATCCTGATGAGGACACCTTCATGATCAGTTTTGCGAATTCATTGGATAAGTCTAAAAGGGGGGGGGGTGGAGGTGACTGCCCCCGCCTTAATCTAGTTTAATGGGTTTTTCATGCAGAATTTACAGATTTGCTTCAAAATTTGGATATAGATTCATTGTGATAAGGCACTTCCTTGATTTTTTTTTTTTTTTTTTTTTGGAGTTCATTAGATATGTATAAATGGGGGATTGGTGGAACTACCCCTCTTAATTTAGGTAAATGATTTTTCTTGCAAAATTAACAGATTTGCTTTAATTTTTGAATACAGGTTCATAGTGATAATATGCTTCCCTAATTAGCTGTTGTTGTTGTTGTTGTTGTATGTATGCCGGCCAATTATCTACACTATGGGATATAGGCCCTAAGGGGTGGAATGCCCTCCGTGGGGGGGGGTCTTTCTAAGGGAACCTAACCCGTATTTACGCAAGGTTCGAAGAAAACCACGGAAAACTCCGAACGGTTAGGCCGACGGTCGCGATTGGGTTCGAACCCAGCACCTACCGTCTACCAGTTTGAGGTCAGAACCTCTCGGCCACTGGTGGGGCCCCTAATTAGCTGTGGAGTTCTTTTGTTAAGCATAAAAGAGATACAGGCGATTACCCCAACCCCTCTTAAATTTGATAAATGGGTTATTATGCAGAATTTTCCGATTTGCTTTAAATTTTGGATATACTGATGAGGCGAATCTCAGAATAGTTTTGGAAGTTTAATGGTTAAGTATAAAGGGGGATAACTCATCTTAAATTATATAAATGGGTTTTTATGAAGAATTATTCGATTTGCTATGAATTTGGATATAGGTTTTTATATGTGATAAAGCATATCTCTGATTAGTTTAGGGAATCCAATGATTAAATATAAAAAGGGGAAATGGGCGGGAGCTATCCCCCCTCTTAATTTTTTCGAACAGCATTAACCCTTGAAAATATGAGGCTGTAATATACAATTAGGATGCGTAGCCTGTGAGCTCAATGCCATCAGTTTAAGAGGGCAATATTCTTTTTATTGTAATTTTTTTTTTTTCATAATCATTTTATACAGTGAATTAACGGTTATAATATAGAAGTAGTATTAATATTTTGTAATATTTTTTGAAACATTGAGATCTACGAAATAGAAGAGAGTTTTGGGATTGGTGAATCCAACTAGTTATTTTCGTGAATTCATTATAAATATTTAAAATTAAAAGTTTTTTTTTGTTTATAAATTTTAAACTGATTTAACTTAAAATAACATTAAATTTAGCTTAAGGTAATCAGCATTAAATAATTAAAACATGAAAAAAATTAAACTTATGTTTGGAGATAACTCTTCAACAATTGGTATATTAGTAAGACATTTTATGTTTGCATTATAAAAAGGTGCTATGTGTTTCTTTATGAAAATACTTTACAATTATAGACATATTAATAAACATGTAAAATTTGTTCTAAAAATTATCAGCATTTCATTGTACAAATTATTTGCAATTATCAGCAGTTCATTGACAAATAGGCAGAGTATGTAAATGTTTGAATTTCAAAACGGAATAGCAGGATTCATTCCCTAAAAAAAATTGGTTGCCTGTAAAGTCGGTATACGGGCGAAAGTTTTACGTGACAACGACTTTGAGTTGTAAAATAATTTTAATGTGAATATTCATTCGTATAGTAGGAAGAAGGATGAAATAATAGTAACAATTTAAAACATTTATTTATACAAAGAATTATATTTAAAACATTAATTTATACAAAGAATCTCGCACTGAATTTCATATTAACAAAATTTTATTTTTACCTTTACACATACATACGTATTTATATACAAATATACATACAATAACTTGCAATACATTTGCGTACAATGAAACAGCGTTTACTACAACTTAACTTGTTCCTATGTGAGTGATTTTGTTGAGGATAGGGCGATGATAGGAGAAATATGAAATGAAAGGAAGTGTTTCTGCTGTAATGTGCCTAGAAAATGTCAAGTCAATGGTTGTTCCTTTTAACGTAGTAGACTTAGACATATCTGATACGCAATCAAGATTAAACGTATCTTTAATGAATTTGAGAAACTTGTCATCAGACTTCACGTTTTGGTTGAAGTCACCGCATAGAAGAATCGGCATATTAGGATCAACTTGCAGGAACGGTGGCACGTACTGGCTGTTATGCACGTATGGAAGAAGTGCCTGGTGTAGCAATATTCCGATGTCTTGTACACTTGATCCTGGATGAATATAAACAGCACCGAGCACAAATTTGAAGGTAGTATCAGCGGTAAAGCAAGTAACTTCAGCCAAGCACAAGTCACCGCAGGTTTTGATAACTCGAGCAGTGTCTGTGACCGCAACATCGATCACTTTTCCTGTTGATATTGATGATAACCTACGATAGATCGCTACTCCACCTGCTGCGTTGGTGTCTGAGTTTGTTCGATTATTCTTCCTTGATATGCACTCATAATTCTTGATTGGATGTGGTTCACAAGTGTCGCGCATCCACGTTTCGGTCAGTACTAAATAGTCAGATCTTGGAATCACTGTATCTGTTTCAATGTCTGTGGCATGAGCACTCAAACTTTGACAATTGATGTTCGTCACGATAGTTTGTCCAGCACTGGTAGCATCGTCACAGAATTTGACTGCCTTTTTAGTGGTGGTTTGCAAAGTGTGTCCTTGGAGTCGAATATATTCAGTGCGAATATCTCGTGTAGTTTGTGAGTCGTTTCCTTCGCGCCCATGTTTGAAAATCAAAGGAGAGTCCTTCTCCGTGATGATATGCAATCCGTTGATACTCGTTACGCGGCTCATGGCTACATATACTAATTGTTGTGGTTGGTTGGAGGAGTACTTATACACGATTACATCAAACGTCTCACCTTGTGATTTGTGAATCGTAATGGCACAAGCAGGTACGCAAGGAAATTGTTTGCGTTTGCATTTCACTGTTTTTGTCAATGTGATGTTGACCACTTTTTTGTACACCGGCACCCAATCAACGGACAAAGTGTTTGGTTTGCTGAGTACATGTGGTCGACTTTTGACTAAAGTAAAATGGCTTTCACTAATCACATATCATTAGTTTTTCATAATATACCACCGAATTACGAAATAAACTACACTTATTTTCTTTGTACTTTATACTAATAACTAATACATAACGTATTTCGTCTTAGTTTGATACTATCTAAAATTCCTATTAAGCACCGCCCCTTCCTTGCAGCGAATTCACATTCACGTTCAGAAAATGGTCCCACAAGTGACCGGAAAAAGTTAAGAGAAAAGTGAGCGCGTATCGTGAGCGGAGCGTAACGTAACGTAACGCAGTTTCTTGAAGTGTCTCCCGGCAAACCAATTTACAAGACGTTGTCACGTCAAAAATCTTGTGGGCAAGACATTCCTGTTTCTAAAAATAAAAAAATTACTTTTCGAATTTTTTTTCTTTGTGAAGTGGCTATCAAATCCCAGGACTGACTGACAATTTTCGTGATATTTTTCACTATCGATTGACAAATCTCACAGTTTGCTCTTACGACAATTATACAAAATTGTTTTTCTGCGTCTGACTGTAATTTTTCTTACAAATTTTTCTTGTTTGCTCGTCACACAAAATTTTGCATTTTTTTTTTTTTTTTTTTTTTTTTTTTTCTGGAGACCAACTGGCAAATTTCACAATTTATTTCTCTCAACAGATTGACAAATTTAGTTATTTACACTGTTAAAAATCTTGCTCTAGTTTGAACCAAAAAAGTTTGTTTTTTGGTGCTCAATATCTGCCACCATAAGATGGTGAAATCTCGTACCAACATTTGGAGCTTCCTAGTTCAACCTCGTTCCAACTATTGGAACTATGCTTCAATGGGAGCTCCAAATTTTGGTTCAAGATTTCACCATCTTACGGTGGCAGATATTGAGCACCAAAAAACAAACTTTTTTGGTTCAAACTAGAGCAAGATTTTTAACAGTGTACTCTGCGACTGATTGACAAATTTCCCTTTTTGTTTTTGTGACATTCTGATGAAATTAACAATTATTTTCCTGTGTTCAGCTGAAAAATTTGTGTTTTGTCTTTGTCATTGGCTGACGAATTTCATGATATTTCCTTGTGACAGATTAACAAATTTCACGCTATTTTACTGTGATTGATTGACGAATTCCGCTATATTTTCCACTGTTCAATTTCCCTCTAAGTTAAAATTTTTTCAGACAGGTCAACAATTTTTTTAAATTTACTTTTGCCATGGTGGACAAAATGAGCGATATTTTTTCTATGACCGATTTACATATTTTGCGATTTTTTTTCCTGTGTGAAAGCAAGAAATAACTAAAAGGACAGTACATACATTAACATAATGGTAATATAAGAATAACTAACATAAAGGACAATAACTAAACATAATGGTCACTAGAGTCTGAGCTTCTGGAATTAGCACTAAACAAAATGAGATTAAATCTTGTGTTGCTCATTAAAAAAAAAAAAAAAAAAAAAAAAAACATTAGATGTTTTATTTTTCAAAATCATCGCACATTTCCTCATCAATGGGCTCAATAATCATACCTCTTTTTTTTTATTTAAAAGACGATCTTTCATACGATGTTTCTGTTTGTATTTGTTTTTTTTTTCCATATCTTATAATTTGCACCTGCACATTTTGTAACTTTTCTACTCTCTTCTTTATTAACAATGAAATTTTGATTTCCTATTCAAATAAAAATTCTAAATTTAAAGAAGTACGTAAAATAAATAAAATATCAGTTTCCCCCAGATTTAAAAAAGGGCAGGGCGCTACTGTTCTGAAAAGGGCACTTTTTACATTTTTAAGGGCACTTTTATAGAGTTGAATCTAGAATCTAGCGGTTCAAAAAGTCGTGAAAAAACAGAAATTTCATCAAAAAATTGAAAAAAAAGAAAAAAAAAGGTAAATTTTGTTTAAAAAAATCGCGAAAATACGTCAAATTTCGTAAAAAAAATCGCAAAAAACGGCAAATTTTATTAAAAGATCGCATAAACAGCAGTTTTTGCTAAAAGATCGCAAAAAAGGCATATTTTGCTAAAAAATCGCAAAAAACAGGCATATTTTGCTAAAAAATCGCAAAAAACAGGCATATTTTGCTAAAAAATCGCGAAAAAACGGCAAATCTCATGAAAATATCCCGAGAAAAAATACGGAACTTTTCACAGAACGTGCCGTTTTATTGCGATTTTTGGACGAAATTTGCCGTTTTTTTCGCAAATCTTGTCGAAATCTGCAGTTTTATCGCTATTTTCTATACGAAAGTTTCCATTTTTTGCGACTCATTTGACAAATTTTCATTTTATTGCGATTTTTGGAAGAAATTTGTCGTTTTTCCACGATCTTTTGAGAAAATCTGCCGTTTTGTGAAATTTTTGACAAAATTAACCATTTTTTGCTTATCTTGCCGGAAATCAGTCGTTATTTCGCGATTTTTAACGAAACTTGCCGGTTTTTTTTAGAGATTTTTTTGATGAAGTTACCTGTCTCACGGGATGCGTACGGGGCTATTTTTTGCATTCTGTCGTCGATTTTTTGCGTAATTTACGCGCTATAGCGCGTTTGGATCATTGTTGGAGGGCTGCATTTTTTCAAATGTGGGCAAGAAGGGTGCTATTTTTTTGAATGAATGACAAGAGGGGCGCTAGTTTTTGAATGAGAGGCAAGAGGGGCGCTATTTTTTGAACTAAAGGGCAGGAGGGGCGGGCGCCCCTCTGAAACTCTCTGGGGGAAACTCTGAAAATATGGACATCCATTGCCCAAAGCAAGATGTTTAAATGTTTCCCAATGAGTTATTGAAAATCATTAAATAAAAGCATCATTTTTATGATCAAAACATAATTTATGTAATAAGAGTCATATACAGTCGACTCTCGTTAATTCGAAATCGTATAATTCGAATCTTCGCTTAATTCGAACTAAACATGAAGTCCCGAAATTTTCAATGGCAGAATAACGTTAAAAATTTTCATTAATTCGAACTCATTTTCTCTTGATTTCGTTTAATTCGAACTAATGAGAATTCCGATTTTTCTTTTTTCTTTTCTTTCTCACGGATTTCAGATGCTTTGAATAAATTTCTTTCTTTGATTTTTGTGAAGATTGTTTCGGACGATTATACATATAATTCAATGCATTTGATATCCACTTTCTTAGTGCTCCGTCTGTTTATCAGTGACGCTTTAAATTTTTCTTCCATAGTGCTTGTTTCTAATCTTTTAATTAGTTTATTTATTTATAAATTCTAATTTAATATTAAGTCATATTCTAATGATAACAGACGAAATAAGTTTAAAAAACACCATAACATTAATTCCTTAGTAATAGTACCATATAAAGCATGTTTTCCATTATTCGAACTTCGGATAATTCGAACATTTCTTGTTGTCCCGACGAGTTCGAATTAACGAGAGTCGACTGCATTACGTATATCATGGATTAAACATTAATATCCTTGGACGAATCATAAACAAAATAAAATGCGGACACCACAATGTCCATTCTCGAGCGATAAAAACAACCGTTTTCCAAATGATTAAAAAAAATGATGAACTTCAAGGAAACCATTTAAATAGTTGATATGCGTAGTTCACAGACATTAGGACATGACTTTTTTAAATAAATCATTTCTCATGTAATAGAAGAAATCTACTGACTATCTCATTTTAGAAATTCCTTATGGGTTTAAAATTCCAATGCATAGTTGAACATAATTGAATTAACTAAAATGCCAGGGATTATGGTAATGCCAATACTTCCACTAGTACAATCACAGAAGGATATTGACGATACAATCACCTACATGCATTATTCTCGCAAGCAAATTAAAAATGAATGCACACCAGATTTTACAAAATTAAGAAAAAAAAAAAAATAAGAAGAAAAAACCAAAAACAAGTATTTCCAATAATTTAATGTATTAGAAAAGTTGCTCTGTTCTGTTTGTCAAAAGTGTAACCTATAAAAGATTCTAAACCACAAAATCGAACAAAATCTAAATTAAAAAATTCATTTAGCAACTCAGTTATTAATTGTCCATAACACTGAGTAAAAATTGAAAAACAGATATGATATATATAAAGCTTGATTCTTTTCCTTTGTTTTAATTAAAATAAACAATTTGGATAATTATCTTGAGTTGTTGATTTAAATTATTTCAATGGAAATTTGTCATGTCGGTAATAAATTGTAAATATTTAAGTGGCAAGTGGCAAGTAAAAAATAATAGGGTTAAAAAAAATATTTTTTTCCTCTTATATAATTTAACTCCCCTGCATATACAAATGTTATGAGGGAAACTCTCTCCTCCTGGGAAAACCTGAATTTCAAGCCCTGATGATATATAGTTTCTGAAAAATATATTTCAATACATTTAAAATGTTATAATTGGGTCATTCCAGGCGAAATGAGCAAATTAGCTGTGGCTGCCATGTCACAGATTTGAATGAAAATTGGCATATGAGTACAACATGTTTATTTATGAAGAAATGCAAAATAAGAGATTACAGGACAGATTGTTTAAGCATGTAAACTCACTTTAAAAGTTGATACAAAATCAAGTTCTTGTTTACATGCTTTAAATTTCAATCTGTATTATTCACGTTAGGAATGAAAAAAACTATATCATAAATTATTTTCAGATAAGAATGGATACTAAGTAAGAGATTGGCGTAATTTAGGATTTGAATTTTTATTCCTTACTGAGAAAAAATGTAGAAAAGGAAAATTTTAAAGAAGAAAATTCAATATTTCTTTTGCTCATAAAAATTTTAGGACAGGCGTTATTACTTCAAAACTATTTGACATTTTAGATAAAAGTATATATTTTGAACACAAGAAGTTTCATATATGCCTTTTTTTATTCCTTAATGTGAAAAAAAAATTATGAAAAAAAGGACGGGAAAAGGCATTATTTCTATTGCTCTTTTAGTCATGAAGGAAATCTCTTATATCATTTCAAATTACTTGATATCAAAGTTAAAGTGTCTATTTTAAATATTCAAATGCTCAGGGCCGTAACTATAAACTTGGGGACCCCGGGGCAAATCCTCCGGGGGGGGGGCAGGGAGGGCAAATTGAAATTTTGCCCCGGGCATAGTTTCTTTTCTCGCACACCGTTGTTTAAATGTACCCAAAAACGACTAAAAAATGTAGAATTGGACAACTCTATTCGGCAGGCACTTGGCGGCGACGCCATTTTTGCCGATCCCACTGAAGTTAGCATACGGAAAAAAATAAGGACTTCTGATTGGTTGAATACTTAAAGAGCATTTTATTTAGATTCATTTTTGAGTATATGTAACTTAATTTTGCGTTTCTGTTTAAAAACCTTTTGAAAGATGGATTGTGGTAATTTTTTTTTCGATTTTATGTATGTATTAATAGACAAGCTGACCCATCCGGCATTGCCCGGGACACGTTATGATAACCTTAAGCAAATAATTAACACTTTAGATTTACAATTAGACAAAATTAAGCATAGGATATGAATTATTCGTTAAATAATATTTTAAAGAAATGCATAAAAAAATAAGTAAATGCTTTAAAAAAGGCCTTTGGACCTCAATAAAAACATCAGGGTGTAGGTCCTGAAATAAGAATCCAAAATTCAACTTTAAATTTATGTATTGAGAAGGTTTGATAATAAGGGGGTGAAATATGCATAGAGAACAAAAAATTCAAGGTGCCTGAGCCGAGACCATAGGGAGTCTCGGGCTTTTAAATGGAATGTAAGAACATGGGAATAACTAAGTGAAAAAATAGTTCCAAAAATGAAGATTGGATTAAGAGAGGGCAGTTTAATAGCAATTTATGGTACAAAATCTTCAAGGGGCCAGGAACTTATTTCGCATGTAATTGGCTATAAAATATTTTTTAAGCTAAAGCAATTGCACCAACGGCCCCAAGAACGCGATTAATATTCAAAATTGGTAGTAGCTAGACTATGGCGGTTTCTGAGTAGCTGATGGATTTAAGAAGTTGTTTAAAAAAGGAGTTAATTGAGCCATTTTAAAGGGATTTATAATAAGGGCCCAAAAAGGACAACTGACAGTTAAAAAGAGGGCCCTAACAGGAAAACATGTTAAAATATTTTAGTACTTACAAAGAAGGTCTCCATACGGGCATACTCTGAAAAATCTGAAAAAATTACATAATGTTCTTCTCATGAGGATATATACGTTTATAAAAAAAAAATTCGGCGAAACCTCCCTTCCCTGTCCTTAAAAAAATAATAATAAATTCGTTATTTGGCGTTTTATCATCCGTTGGCGATAAAAAGCAATTTCAAAAAATGTTTTATTTATGTCAATTACATTTTAAAAGGAAAAAGTTTCATGTTTAATTTGTTTAGTAAAATTAAATATCTTTGGTCCTGTCAGTTTTAGTTTGTTTTAAGTATAATTTCGTTATATCGATATTTATATGATTTTATATTCAAATTTAACCATCCAAATTTGAGATTTAAATTTAAACTAATTAAAATTGTTTCAAGTTCAAAGTCCAGTTGAGCATTGTCAATTTGATTTCGTTGTCATGGAAACATCTCGCTTTTATTTATGAATACGCTTAAATGTATGAAAATAATTTTTCTGAATAAGAATTTTTAATATCTGAATTTTTTTCCCAGAGCTAATAAAATAACTACGACAACAAATGATATATATATGCAGTATAATATATGCATATGTATATAATATATTAAACTCTCTCATTTTTTATGTTAAAATTCATTAAATATCATTTACACACATTCTAAAAATCCACAAGTTTTCAATTGCGTTAAAATCGTTTGCTTTTGGCATGGAAAAGTGCTGCTCGCCAAATCGCGTGACACTTTCGTCTTTTCACGCCAAATATTTGAAAGTATTTTAATTTTTTCCAGAAATTCTAATGTAATTCCGCCGCGAATTTTGACTGATCCTTTATTACATACATGAGTAGTTTAATTTGTATTTTTTTCAAAAAATTCTGGGTATGCCCAGTACGGGAGACTTTCATTGTTAGCTCTTTAGATCTACAATTAGTCAAAATTAATCATAGGGTATGAATTATTCATTTTAATAATATTTTATCGAAATGCACAAATTGATTCGGAAAATGTTTAAAAAAAAGGTCCTAGCCGCGGATGAAAATATTAGAATCTAGAAAAGAAGTCCAAGACTCAAATTAAAAAAATTTGCACTGAGAAGGAGATAAATTTAAAGAGTGAACTATGTTTGCCTCACAAAATGTTCAGGGGCCCTAGACTGAGCCCCATTATTCCACAGGAGGCCAAAGTGTCTTGTATGGAATATCAAAACATTAAAATATCTAAATGAATAAAGAATCCTAAAAATGAAGATCGGATTAAAAAGGAAACAATTTATTATTACAAAAACTTCAAGGGGCCCCAAAGGGCCAGAAATTTATTTTGCATGTAGTTGGGTATAAAGATATTTTTGTAGTTATTAAAATGATGGAAAGACGCTATAACTATGTTAAATAAAATTGAAAGCAATTTGGTTCGTGTTTAAAGAAGCTGCATCAAGGGCCTCAAGAAAGCAATTAACAAACAAAATTAATGGTAGCTGAAGTCTGAGAAATTCTTTTGTCGTTCATGTAATAGGTAGAGAGAGGACATAAAAAATTGATAGAAAAAAAAAAAAGCTAGTGAATTGGACCATTTTTAATGGAGCTATAATATGGGGCCCTGTAGGGACCAACTGACAGTTAAAACCAGGGCCCTAATGTGAAACCATGTTAAAATATTTTAGTACATAGCGCTTTAGATCTTTAACTAGTCAAAATTAAGCACATAGTAGGAACTAATCTTTGGAATGATATAATTTTTTAAATGCACCAATTGATTGGACAAATGTTTAAAAAGGAGCCCTAGGGTCCGAATAAAAACATCAGGTTTTCTGGATTGATCCTGAAAGAAGAGTCCCAGGCAACTTTAAAATTTTGCACTAAGAAGATCAGAAATATAGGAAGTGAAATATGTTTATTTCACAAAATGTTGAGGGGCCCTAGGCTGGACCCTATGATTCCACAGGGGAACACAGTGTCTTGTATAGAATGTCAAAACATTAAAATATCTAAATGAATAAAAAATCCTAAAAATGAAGATCAGATTAAAAGGAAGCAATTTATTGACAATTTATTATTACAAAAACTTCAAGGGGGCCTGTACTGGGCCCAAAAGGACCAGGAAATTATTTCGCATGTAGTTGGGTATAAAAATATTTGTGTAGTTATTAAAATAATGGGAAGACGCTAAAACTATGTTGAATAAAATTGAAAGCAATCTGGATCATTTTTAAAGAAGCTGCACCAAGGGCTCCAAGAAAGCGATAATATTCATAAATAGTGGTAGCTGAAGTCTAAATTTTTTTTTTTTTTTTTTTTGTTCATGTCGTAGTTGGAGGACCTAAAAAGTTGTTAAAAAAAAGCTAGTGAATACGACCATTTTTAAGGGAGCTATGATAGAGAGCCCTATAGGGGCCAACTGACAAATACAATCAGGGTCCTAACATGAAAACATGTTAAAATGTTTTAGTACATAACGCTTTAGACCTTTAATTAGTCAAAATTAAGCATAGAGTATACATTATTTGCAAGAATAATATTTTTTAAAAATGCACCAATTGTTTGGGTAAGCATTAAAAAAAGGGCCCCGGGGCCTGAATAAAAATATCAGGGTGTTGGTTCTGACATAAGAGTCCAAGATTCAGCTTTAAAAATTTGCATTAAGAAGGTGAGAAATTTAGAGAGTGAAAAATATTTAGCGCACAAAAAGATCAAGGAGCCATGAGTCGGTCCTATGATTATCTAGGGGTCCCCAGTGTCTTATATGGAATGTAAAAATTTGAAAATATCTAAATGGAACAGGCATCCCAAAAATAAAGATCGAAATTAATGGAACCAATTTATTAACAATTTACTATCACAAAGAGTAAAAGGGGCCCTTTAACGGGCCCCAAGAGTCCGAGGTCATAACTGAAGAGTAAAAAGGCGAAAATATCTAAAAGGAGAAAGGTGCCTCAAAACTGAAAAGATTAGATAAAAAGGAGTTATTAACAATTTGGCGCATAAAAATTGTAAGGGGCCTAGTGCCCTGGCCCTTAAAATGTTAAAAGTCTGAGCCTCAGGTGCATCAGGACCTGTCTTGGACTATCTTCACCTAAAATTTCAGACTTCTATGTGCGGTAGATTTTGCTAACCATCGCCGTCACACACTCACACACACACGCAGACATACACAAAACAGAGCGTTTTGTTAACTTATTAGTATAGATAAGAAGAAATATTTTCTAGAATTTTTTAGATGCTTTTTATATTATTCAGTCGATTAGAAGTCCATATTTTCTTCCTTATACTAGTTTCGGTGGGATCAGCAAACATGCTGGCGCGACATGACACATTCGATTCGACATTTTGCTGTCTGCTGTAGAACTCCTTTTGCATGCAAAGCGTAAGAAGTGTATTGACAGACAAGCAAAAAATTCTATTCTAGCACTTTGATGTTTTTTTTATTACTAACTTTTAGGTATGTGCTGGACATTTTATAGGAACTTAGACTAGAAACTAAAATCAATAGTTTTTTTACCATCAGTTTGGGGCCCCTCAGGCTCGGGGGCCCCGGGGCAGTGCCCCGGCGGTAGTTACGGCCCTGCAAATGCTACTTCTCGCCTTTTCTTCTTTTCTTTTCACTTTTCTTTTTTTCTTTCAGACTAATAATAAAAGCACTGAGAATTGAAGGATTAATTATCTAGTATTGTTAAAATCCAATAGATGGCAGCACTATTTTTTAATTGAAATCGTACAATATTTTAAAAAAAGGAAAATTCAAAGGAAAATTTGCGTGAAAATACCTTTTTGAAATCATCTTTTTTTCAATGTTAGGAATCAAAAGGCACTATTAAAAATTTTCGAGCATATTATGGACTTATTAATCTTTATGTCTGTGCAATATTGTTAAGGACGGACCTGTCCCTTAATTATTATTCGAGTATAAATAAGAGGAAAAAATACGATTTTGTATTTTTTTTTTAAGTTTTTAAGTTTTTTTTTTGAAGATGAAGGAATTAAATGATAATTATCAAACTTGGGGAATTCAATCTTCATATATAATACTGTATCATGGACCAATTTTTCACTTGTTTTATCATTTTTTAAAATTTTTATAATGTTTCGAATTTTCTGAAAATTCACAAATTTTCAATTTTAACAAACCATTTAAAATTAATTACGTTGTTACCAGATTGCTATTGCTAAATAAATAAAAAGATAATTATTCAGAGGTTATAAAATTGCAAGCCAAATCCATTTATGTTAAGTATGGAGCTTTAAACTTGCAACATTGGACGATTGCACACATGCCGTTCTACATCGCAAGTTTTTTAAAAGTACAAAACTGCTAAAATAATTTAATTTTTGTCAAGATATTTTGCAGAGCTCTATTTGAATATGAATAAAACCCGTGTATGAAATTTTATTAAAATCGGTTACCATGGGGCCACGACTTTTTTTAAATTTTTGCTCATTTGACGTGGAATGACCCAATTGTGTGTGAAACGTGTTTTCAATTTATTATTTGAGATGGCATTGGATAAAGAAATAAACATTCACCATAACTAAAAACATATTTAGTACCGGATATCCGGCCGGATATCCGAATCCGGCAGGCAAATCGGATATCCGGTATCCGGCAAAATCAGTATCCGGTGCATCCCTAATTTAAATTTTGAGATCAAATTCTGAATCGTTGCGAATGTTTAAGTAGCGCAAAAGTGAACTGTGTTCGAGGGGAGGGGGGGGGTTAAATTTCAACTCCTGACAATACAAACTAAAATTCTATACAGTATGCGGTGCAAAGAATATTTGCTATTAAATTACAAGGGCCGCAAAAAAGTATTCCATTGCATAGTGATATAGGCGGGAAACATTGTTTGTAGCGCATTTTAATTACATGAAATTTTTTGATATTTCATGAAATTGATATACGTTGCTGAGGTTTATTACAAGTTACTTCCTGTATAATAGAAAGCAAATAGAAATTGCAGAGACAAACAAAAGATTTCGGATTCGGATATACCTATACAGTATCCGGAATGCTGCACACCAATATATGAATATCTTTAAAACTTCGTTATAGTACGAACGTTACTAGAGATGAGTTTGGGCTCTTTTTTCGGAGCACGAGCCCGCCCGAGCCCGATAATTTTGAATCCGAGCCCGAAAGATTTTTTGTCATAAGAGCCCGAGCCCGTCCGAACCCGATACAAGAAAAAAAAGAAAAAAAAATTCCACGACATTTAAAAATTGTTTCAGATGTGATGTCTCGCAAAAATTGAGTTATTTTGACTGATATTTTTGTATAAAAATGACTTTTTAAATATGTATAATGCATATTTTAACTACTTTTTTAGGTTAATAAAGTACTATATGATCACAAAACACTTATGTACCTTTAATACAAAAACATTTGAAACATTTTGAATATCTTGTAAAGAATATAATAAGTATAATAAATAAAGAATATCTTGTTAAAACAGTAATAGTTTCGTATCTAAATAATTTTTAACACATTCCTAAAACAAAAAAAACCGTTTGACTGAAGCTTACTTATTAACAAATAAGGCTAAT
Source organism: Maratus speculifer (assembly GCA_964019185.1). Taxonomy (NCBI): domain Eukaryota; kingdom Metazoa; phylum Arthropoda; class Arachnida; order Araneae; family Salticidae; genus Maratus; species Maratus speculifer. The sequence continues at coordinate 338,374,687 of OZ025296.1, read as the reverse complement.
TAAATAAAACATGCAAGCAATTTCTGCATGTTACTTTTTAATACTTATTGTACAAACTTACATAAAAAATAAATTTGAAAATCTCTATAAATAAAAGGAATTCTGAGGATAATTAATTAATTAATTGAGGCACAGGGGAAAGCAAATCTTGGCAATGCGCCAACTCGGTCCAGAGGAAGCAAATCTTGGCAATGCGCCAACTCGGTCCAGAGGAAGCAAATCTTGGCAATGCGCCAACTCGGTCCAGAGGTATAAAAGCAAGATAGAAAAAAACGCGCAGGTCTGTGCATTCAAGTACAACCACCCATATGTATATGCTGAAAGTTTGTTCTGACGCTCACCCGACGCACGTGGAGTGCCGATGGTCCGGGGAGAGTCACCGGGGGATCCGTCGCCAGCTGAGAGAGAAGCGTAGAGTCACCGGGGGATCCGTCGCCAGCTGAGAGAGAAGCGTACCATACACATAAATTATTAAATAAACTTTCAAATTAAGCCCGGCGAAGCGGGCTGCGTATGCTAGTGTTTAATAAAAAGTGTTTTTGAAAATTCAAAAATTACATGTAAATGTATAATCAATCATAAAATATTTATCTAATAAAAAGTGTAGAATAATAATAAATTAAAAGTGAATAAAATTATACTTTAAAATATGCATCTCTATAAAATTAATGAAATTAATAATTTAATATGTATATATTGTTATGTATGCTAAAACCAGAGTTTTCCCCAGAAAGTTTCAGGGGGGCACCCCGCCCCTCCTGCCCTTTAGTTTAAAAAATAGTGCCCCTCTTGCCCCTCATCCAAAAACTAGCGCCCCTCTTGTCATTCATTCAAAAAAAAAGGGCCCTTCTTGCCCCACATTTGAAAAAAAACACAGCCCTCCAGCTATGATCCGAACGCGCTATAGCGTGTAAATTACGCAAAAAATCGGCGACGGAACGAAAAAATAGCCTCATACGTGTCCCGTGGGACGGGTAATTTCGTCAAAAAATCGCTAAAAACCGGCAAGTTTCGTTAAAAATCGCGAAATAACGACTAATTTCCGGCAAGATTCGCAAAAAAAAATGGCTAATTTCGTCACAAAATTTCACAAAACGGCAGATTTCCTCAAAAGATCGTGGAAAAACGACAAATTTTTCTTCCAAAAATCGCTGAAATTTTTTTTCAAATGAGTCGCAAAAAACGGCAACGTTCGTTAAAAAATAGCAATAAAACGGCAGATTTTGTCAAAAGATTAGCGGAAAAAACGGCAAATTTCATCCAAAAATCGCAATAAAACGGAAAATTCTGTAAAAAGTTCAGTTTTTACGCGATATTTGTCATTTTTTGGCAATTTTTTAGCAAAATATATCGTTTTTTCCGATCTTTTAACAAAAACTGCTGTTTTTGCGATCTTTTAATAAAATTTACTGTTTTTTCGCGATATTTTTAGCAAAATATGCAGTTATTTACGATCTTTTAACAAAATCTGCTGTTTTTTGCGATCATTTAACAAAATTCGTCGTTTTTTCGTATCTTTTAACAATATTTGCCGTTTTTTCGCGATCTTTTAACAAAATTTACCTTTTTTTTCTTTTTTTCAATTTTTTGATGAAATTTTTGTTTTTTTTCACGACTTTTTGAACTGCTAGATTCTAGATCCAACTCTATAAAAGTGCCCTTAAAAATGAAAAAGTGCCCTGAAAAATGTAAAAAGTGCCCTTTTTAGAACAGTAGCGCCCTGCCCTTTTTTTTAAGCTGGGGGAAACTCTGCTAAAACGAAATATTAAATAAGGATTATTTGATAATAATGAGTAAACTTGAATGATAATTTAGAATACATTTATCAAAGAATTTTATGATGTTAAAATATCTTCATTTATTTCTTATGTATTAAAATATATTCCAAGCTATAGATAAAATGATAAAATTAGAAATATTTAATAATAATTGACAATAAGGAATGAAACTCAATAGTCAATTTAAATATACTGATAAAAAATTTCATTAATGTTAAAAGTATTTTTGAAATTAGAAATATATATATAATTACATACATCGAATAATTCTATTCAATTTGTTATTTAACTTGAACTAAATACAGAATTACACAATCGAAAACTTTCTTTTCTTGCTGTCTTTTCTTTTCTTTTTACCTTTTTTTATTATTACTCAACAGAATTTGTAAAAAAGAAATAAAGTATAAAATGGAGTCACTGTTTCATTCGTAAGAAATCCCAGCGCATAGCAATCACGACGATAGACATAATACGAATCATCAATTTGAAACCGGAATAAAATAAAGAACATTTAATAGGCAATGTGCTGCCGTCGGTCTACAAATAAAATTTCTCCAATTCAGACGAATGTAAAAAGAAAAAAAAAAAAAAAAAAGGACATATTTGCTGTATGTTTCAGCTCACCCATATTTCATCCTGCTGAGTACGGCAGAAAATTTTATGATAGATAAAAAAATTTATTAGACAGGCAAACGATTTATGATCGAAAATAAATCCCTTTTCACTAGTATCATTAAGAAGCATAAATTGCAGATGCAATAAACACATTTTCTTTTCATTAAAGTATTTGTTTTAAAAACTAAATTAAGATGGATGAAAAAAATCTTATTTGATTCCATTTTACTTTCTAGTTAAAATGGAATACGTTCTTGTCTAATATAAATTCCATAGGCGTAGCCAGCCTTTTGAACGGGGGGGGGGGGGGGGGTGCCCAAATTTTTTAACCTGAACATGTTGGGTACAAACAATATCTTATGTAATAAAACGGAACCCCTTGAAAGCTATCAAGTTTCCGTTTTAGACAGGTTTTTATTCGCTGAAGGTATAATTGTACGGTACTTTTTTTAAAACGGCCCCAAAAGCAATTTTTCATTGCGCGGAGAAGGATGAGAAGTTGCTCAAAAATAAATCTAATGGATAAGAAAAAGATATATAAACACAGATAAAACACGGTAGATATAAAACAAAGATATTCGTAAACAGAAATCTGTAAGTATCACAAATTTTCATTTCAAACAGCAATGAAATACTAAAATAAATAAACACGGATTTATTTCTCCCGTCATTTTGATCAAAGTAGCAATAAAGTAACTTGAAAAGGGAATACGTACACAATTTAAAGTAGAAAAGAGTTCTTTCAATCTTTCTATACATGAATAAGTTAATTTTTCCAATTAAAAATTTAAAAAAAAAAGAAAAGAAAAGAAAAAGAAAAAAGAGCCCGTCTCTTTTCTATAACATGTTCTTTTTAAAAATGTCAAAATATGGCCGCAAAAAACGAAACTTAACCAACCAACAGACCATTAAGTTCGGGCTCGTTTTCAGGGGCCCGGGTCCGCCCGAGATCGACAGTTTTAAATCCGAGCCCGAAAGATTTTTTGTTACCAGACCTCGAGCCCGATACCAAAAATATACAAAACAAAATTGTATGGTATTTATGGTATTAAAAAATTGTTAATATGTTAATTATTTATTTTTGCTTATTATAAATTTATTATTATAGTATTAAAAATTTCTTACACAGATAAAATTGTTAAATGAAAATTTTAAATACAATCTTATCAAAATCCGTATCAAATAAAAATACAGTTGACTCTTAAAATTAATCTCAAAATTTTCCCTAATTTAAAAAGTAAATTTCATGTACATGTTTGTGACTTAATGAATAAATGCATGAAATTTGCAGAAATTACTATTTGTAATCTGGCGAATCGAACAACGTTTTTCAATTTTCTGTAAAAAAATGTACAACTTTAATTATAACCCATTCCTCTCTCATAACAATCTTCCCTGATTGATAGGTGCCTGAAAATCAACGCAAAATAAAAAAAAATGACTTTATTATCCGATGCTTTTATAGTAAAAGAGGAAACACTGAACAATTGCTTTATATCAGAATAACATTATAATTATTTTTACTTACGCAGGAAAGTTGACTTCGAAAATGTATATCGTCATCAGCATGAACAGACTTCATGTTGACAAATAGATAGAACAACCACTAATTTTCATATGAAAAATGACTATGACTCAAGCACAATAGAAGATTAAACAATTTGCAAACCTCCAGCTAATTTTCGTCTATTAATAACAGAAGAAAGTACTATCTTCACGTTATGTAACTAAATAATAAATAAATAAACGATCCTATTAAAAAAATATATGCTAACGAAAAGCCAACAAAAAGCAAATTCATATCTGTGTTTATATTGATTGGCGCCATTCAGTAGGTCGTCGTCGGAAATTATGTAGACATAAATCTGTAATTATCACAAATTTTCATTTGAAATAGGAAGGAAATGCTAAAATAAATAAACACTACTTCAGTTCCCCGTCATTTTGATCTATAATAAATGACTTATTTGAAAAGGAATAAATACGCAATTTTAAATGGAATTTTTTTTTCAATCTTTTTTTGCGCATGAATCAGAGTTTCCCCCAGAGGGGTTTCAGGGGGGCGCTCCGCCCTTCCTGCCCTTTAGTTTAAAAAATAGCGCCCCTCTTGCCCCTCATCCAAAAACTAGCGCCCCTCTGGTCACTCATTCAAAAAAATAACGCCCTTCTTGCCCCACATTTGAAAACACGCAGCCCTTCAGCGATGATGCGAACGCACACAAAAAATCGGCGACGGAACGCAAAAAATAGAACGCAAAAATGACGAAATTACGCGTACCACGGGTCGCGTAATTTCGTCAACGAATCTCGAAAAAAAAAACGGCAAATTTTGTTACAATATCGCGAAATAGCGATTAATTTCCGGCAAGATTCGCAAAAAAATGGCTAAGTTCGTCATAATAGACCGAAAAAGCGACAGATTTCCTCAAAAGATCGTGAAAAACGACAAATTTCGTCAATAAATAACGATAAAACGGAAAATTTCCCCAAAAGATCACGTAAATGGCAACTTTCGTCAAAAAATTGCGATAGAACGGCAGAATTCGTCAAAAGATTTGCGAAAAACGGCAATTTCGTCCACAAATCGCAATAAAACGGAAAATTCTGTCAAAAAATGGCAATTTTCGCCAAAAATTCGCGAAAAAAAACAAAATTAGTCAAAATATCTCGAAAAAACGGCAGATTTCGTCAAAAGATCGCAAATTTTGTCAAAGTAGCACAAAAAAAGAAAAAGAAAAAGAAAGTTTTGACGCCAGAAATGAATTTTTCTGTTTTAAAAACTAATTTTCCTGCTTTAAAATTGTGTTTTTATTGCTCCAAAAGCGGATTTTCCTAATTCACAATCATTTTCGTGCGAAGAGAAAATTGGACCCTGGGCATAATTAGAATTTGACGCCCCCTCCCCCTCCCAACTTTTTCTTCTGGCAGCCCAAAAATGATGTTTGTAGTATAAATTTCCGCCATCGCCCACGCCCCCCTTACGGTTCTGTTCACAATCCGTCACAAATTCGCCGTTTTTTCGCGATCTTTTCTTCACAAAATTGGTCTTTTTTTTAAGCAAAATTTGTCTTTTTTTCGTAATATTTTAACAAAACCTGCTGTTTTTTGCGATCTTTTAACGCAATCAGCCGTTTTTTGCTATCTTTTAACAATACTTGCCGTTTTTTCGCGATCTTTTAACAAAATTTACCTTTTTCTTTTTTTTTTTTTCAATTTTTTGACGAAATTTTTGAATTTTTTTTCTGGATTCTTTGACGAAATTTCTGCATTTCCACGATTTTTTGAACCGCTAGATTCTAGATTCAACGCTATAAAAAGTGCCCCTAAAAATCAAAAAAGGGGCCGTCCATTAATCATGCGAGACTTGAGAGGGGGGGGGGAGGGGTCCATAAAAAAATCACGAAATATCACAAGGGGGGAGGGGGGTGTAATAATATATCACGAATATTTATTTTTTCTGCAAAATGCGCGATACTGAACCGAAAAGCGGCGTTTCGTGTATTTATTTTTCGTCAAACGCGTACAAAGTTGAAAGCGGCTTGTAGTGTGACCTTGATTTACCGTTGCCAGGCAACGAACAAAGTGAAGTTCCCGCGAGAGAGATTCTCTACGTAGTGCACGAAAATGACGACGCCGAATGGCTTGATGAAACCGATATTAATCTTCAACAAAGCACTGTGCTAGACAGGGGCGTAGCTTGAAATTTTTATTGGGGGGGGGTACCAAAATTTGGCGCCCTTGAATTATTTCCACATTTTTTAGGAGGGAGGGGGTTAGTTATGCTACTTTTTACGTTAGTTATGTTATTTATTCATGGCAATGGCATCTATTTAGGTGATATAAGTGATGCAGCCATGGTTAAATTTCCATTTTAAGCGTGCATGCACATGTGCTGATAAAATATCTCTCCCAGCTCTCTTTTTTTCAAAGTCTAAAAAGGCAATGTAGAATGTTTGAAGAGAATCCGAATCCTGGATCCTTAAATTCATTTTCCTGACATGATAAGAACAATTGTATTTGGAAGAAAAATAAAAATACAGAACGCAAAGTTAATTACAATAGAGTTATGGTGGTTTCAAAGCCGCAGCTCCCGCCCGAAACTTGCTGGTCAATATAATTGAATTTAGCCTTCAATTTTTTCTTGTGAGTTCCTCAGAGATCGCGCCCATTACTATCACTCCCACTGATGTAAAAAAGGAATGTTAAAGCTCTCAATGAACATTCGACCCCTTTTCAAGGAAGTAACTGTGGTCTATATACCAAATATACAGAATATTCCAGTTTCTGTAAAATGGAATAACATATTTTCCCTTTTAATATCTTAGTTTCCCAGTAAATACATATAAGTAAAAAATAATCTGTATCGTACTGCAGTTGTAACACAGAACGTTAAAGTAGTTATTTTTTCTTATGTGCATTTTTTAAATCGGTTATTTTATTAATTATACAGTACATTAACGAATACTTTTTTGGTCTGTCACTTTTTAGCATTAAAAGACAGTCGTTCAATGTAAATTTAATTTTCTGTTTTGACAATGGCTATACTTTAAAAGCAAAAATTAATTATTTCCAAATCCCTTTATCCAATCACTTGAACAAAAACATTTTTAACCCCTTAAGTAACATGTTCAGTTTAGCAATAGTATGCTGAATACCGGATATCATTAAATTTCGTCAAAAGTAATTTATCACAATAGCAATTAGCGACGCAAAAAACTCAGATGCATAGAATATTTCAATCTGGATTTAAAATAAAGACATATACACATATATTTTGGAATTTCAGATAGAAGAGTTCACTTTGCACGTCGGTACATCGTGATGTTTATATAGTTAATTGAAAACTGTTTTTCAGATAAATCAAATTTAAGCTGTAATGTCCACCGCAAGGCAGAAAAAAGACCCATCAGAAGAATAACAGTAACTTGAAATGTATATGTACAATTGATAAAATATAACAAAATTATATTTAGGAATCATATTATAAAACAAAAATAGAGCCAAAAAAAAAAAAAAAAAAAAATCTATTGCTCAGTTGAAAATGTTTTTGAAAAACTTTTTTTTACTACATGATCAGTAACCCTTGCAAGAATGAAATCAGTACCACTTGATCATAAACAATGCATTTTTAACTATAATGTTACAGTTTTTTATAAAATAAAATCTGTGAAAATGCAATATGTGGATACCAAAAACCTAAATAATAATAATAATAATAATAAATCATGTAAAAATGAATATTTGTTTGGTTCCATTCGATTGCATCATACTATGTTCGATTGCTTTTTCGAAAAACATTTGTAAGTAATGGTGTATTCCGATCCAAACTGCTTATTTTCGCATTTAATTTTGAATTCATTTTTGCTCTCAAATTCATCAGACTGACAGATTCTCTTATTCAGAAACTATACAAGGTGCCGCAAATCTCGATATTTTGATAAAGGCAGAAAATAGTGTGAAAAATGCTGTCAAAGTGGGCGTTGTGAACCGAATTTTCCGAAGCAGAAGATCTGGAGACGAAAAAAAAAATCCATACTGGAGCAATGATTGTTTATCAACCAAATTCTAATAAATGGAGCGAAAACTAAGATCATGCGGCACACTGTACATCTCTTCGAAAATCACTCCATCAAGTTTCATGTTTCTATTTTTAAAAATGAGTCTGAAATTCTATCAGAAAATTTCGAGGTGTTGAAGGTAGAAAAGCATGTTTTCGAGTACACCCTTAAACATATATTTCTTTTAATTTTGGGGAAAGCTTCATTCCTTCCCAGTCCTGGGTTAAAACTAGGTCGACTATTAATAATGTAAAAGTTTCAGAAATCACCATTAATCAAAAAATAGCTATCTGTTTAGGAAACAAATAATAAAAATTATTAAAACTTAAATTTACCGGAAAACTGAGAATGCTATTCGATATTTTTCCTATAATAATAGCAATGATTGATAATAAATGAACTCACAATTGCGTCAGAAATATAAACATTGTACTTTAAGAACATGCTTAATTAAAGGAAAATATGTACATTTTTTACCTTCGACTGCATCATCGTTTTTCATCCACTTTTTCATAAATTTGCATCATTTCTCCGCTTCATAACTTCTTTTTCTCTTTTGTTCCTGGTTTTTTATTTTTATGTTTTATTTCAGTCATCATTCATGACTGAATTTCTTCTCTCTGGACAACTACGAAAGACAGCTTTTTATTTTTATTTTAAAAATTGAACGAAAAAAATCGCTAGTTTTGAAAAGTCGCGTAATTAGCTTCAGTACAATCTGACAACACTAGACACTGGACAACAAAGATCGCCCGGTAGATGACGCCCGGAAATTATCTAATTTCACACAAGGAAGGACATAAGAGGGGAGTTAGAATAATTAAGGTCAGATGACCCTGTCGAGGACCACCAACCTTGAATTGGAATAAGGGAAGAGCTTTTCACCGAAAAATCACGTTACATGTAGTGATCGAACAATGTCCATTCCGGAATGTGTTCTTGTTTTCGCACTGGGGATAGCACCTAGTAGTAATCTTAAAATGTCTCAAATGTAATGGATTGCCTATATTTTTTTGATACCATAATTTATTTTCTTATAAATTTAAAATAATATTAATTCCAAATCATGTTACTGCTATTTCATTATTTTTTCTTTTTCCTTTTTTTTTTTTCTTTTGCTATGTGTGTGTGTGTGTGTAAAAAATAATCTAAGAATGCCACATTAATAATAAAAATTTTAGGTGCCTAACGGCGCCTTTAAACCTTCCATGGCGCCCTTTTTGAAGCCCTCTTTTTTAGGTGCCTGACTGCACCTCTAAACCTTTTGTGGCGCCCTACTACTAAAACATATTATAGAACCATTCAAACGCACTACAGTCGTTTCCACACTTCTTTTCCCTTTCTATCTATTTCTAAGGGTGACCAATAACTACTATAAGAAGGAAATAACTGTACATCTATCCTGGAATTCATTACAAGCCTGCTTTTGAAATTTTTTATTTTGGATGCATAAATTTTCTTCGGGATAGGAGTGGGGGAATAGAGGTAGTAACAAGTCTAAAATTAAGTACCTTTTTCATGTTTTGTAAGTGAATAGTAATTTATTTTGTAATTTTACATTTCTAATTAAGTTACTTTATAATTACTTATTACTACTAACAAAGCCTTTTTTCCTTAAACCTTCTTTGGCGCCCTATTACCTGAACATATTGGGAGGGGAGGCTCCCCCCCCCCCCTAAAGCTACGTCCCTGGTGCTAGAACTAACTTGCAAGATGCTTATCCAGTTGTTGGTGTTGAAGAAAGTCTTGCTAATCCGTGGTCTGAGGACATTGAAAATTAAATTATGTTTATGTAGTACTACAAAAAAGTTTTTCGCATTTCTTTCATTATTTTTATGTCAGTCCAAAACAACTTGCAAACTTTGTGTTTACCTCTTAAGGTGATTATTGTAGTTTTTTTTTTTTTTTTTTCTATAATAAAATTTGATGATACTTGAACCTGTATTTTATAATAAATATTCTAAAAAAATTAAGATTCTTTGTAGGTTACTAAAAAAATACACGTGATGTAGGGTTGGGGGGGGGGTAGTCTTGAACCTCACCATGTATCACCAAGGGGGAGGGGGGGTTAAAAATGCCAAAAAAAACATCACATGATTAATGGACGGCCCCAAAGTGCCCTGAAGAATGTAAAAAAATGCCCTTTTCAGAACAGTAGCGCCCTGCCCCTTTTTAAATCTGGGGGAAACTCTGCATGAGCAAATATAATTTTTCGGTTTCAGAAAAATGAGCCCGAGCCCTAAGACTAGAATAAACATTGAGCCCGAGACCGTATCAGGCCCGGGCTGAGCCCATCTTATCTCTATTCCCCATATTCATTTGAATTTTGCGTATCATTATTTCTGATTTTCAAAGGAAGAAGATTTGTGAGACCCCTCCGTTCCCCAGGCTGATCACACGGTGGAATTATCATTTCACATCTGTATTTCCTTTTTTTTCCTAACTAGATTTTAGATTACAAAAGCAAAGATATAAAATAGTTTCTATCCTTGTCGAGAATTTGCGCTAATTTCTTAAAGAATTGCAAAAACATGCATGAGAAAGAACGGCGTTAAAAAGAAACTTCCATAAACAAAAGACATTAAATTGGAATTAAAAAAAACAACTTTTTGACTTACTGTGACTAATAGAGTCTAGTAAATGCTCTAATTTTAAAAAAGATAAACAAAAAATATATATATATATATAATAATAATAATAATAATAATAATAATAATAATAATAATAATGTGGGTCTTTTCTTTTATTACATTTCAAAACATTAGACTGTTAGTTTTGAGTAACTAATTGAACTAACTTAGCTTTCAATTTTCTTCTTTTTACTTTCTTCTATCTTTACAAGAAGAAAGTATTGGATTCATGAAAATTTTCGACTTCCGGTTTTCGACGGATTTATATGTTTTAGAAGGTCCTGAACACGTTTTGACTATTTTTTAGAAAATGTCTGTCTGTGAGTCTGTCCGTCTGTCTGTGTGTCTGTCTGTATGTGACAAAAAAATTGTGGGCGCTCTATCTCAAGAACTAATGCTCGAAATTTAATAAAATTTTATATTCAGTTAGACCTTGATATGAATTAGTGCCTATTGGTTTTTGGTGAAAATTGGCCTGCAGGTGGCGCTGCTATACTACGTTTTTCATGATTTTCAAGATTGCTATATCTCAAGAACTAATGCACAGAATTTCACCAAACTTCAGATTCTGTGACCCCTTGATATACATAGACGCTGATTAAGTTTTGGTGTAAATTGACCTGCAGGTGGCGCTGCTATACTATGTTTTTCATGATTTTCAAGATTGCTATATCTCAAGAATTAATGCACAGAATTTCACCAAACTTCAGATTCTACGATACCTTGAGATACATAGCCGCTGATAAGGTTTTGGTATGAACTGCCCTATAGGTGGCGCTGCTATGCTACATTTTGCACGATTTTTGCGATAGCTGTATCTTAAGAACTGATGCAGAGAACTTTATCAAATTTTAGATTTTGTTACACTAGAATATATAACATAATTAGACGCTGATTACATTTTGGTATTAACCTTGCAACAGGTGGTGCAGCTATGCAGCATTTGGCACGATTTTTTCGATAGCTATATCTCAACAACCAAAGCACAGAATTTCATCAAACTTCAGATTTCGTTACAAAATGACATGTAACATAATTACACGATGATTACGTTTTGTTATAAATCGTTCAACTGATGGTGCTGCTGTGCTATATTTTACACGTTTTTTTTAAAACTAGCTATATCTCAAGAACTAATGCACAGAATTTCATCAAACTTCAGATTCTTTTACACCATAACATAATTAGACGCTTTTTTACGTTTTGGCATAAATTTTCCAAGATATGGTGTTGCTGTGCTACGTTTTGCAAATTTTTTTTTATAACTATATCTCAAGAACTAATGGACGAAATTCCATCAAATTTCAGATTCTGTTAGGTCCTGACATAAATGGATGCTTATTAGGTTTTAGTATAAATTACTCAACATGAGGCACTACTAAGCTCATTTTCTCAAAATATTAATTAAATTAAATGCGTTTTAGGCTTTTCGGATACCATAATATCATTAGGGTAAGTCAAATGTTCGAAGAAATTCGATAGTGGGTAACTTTGGGGTCACCACATTTTTTTAAAAATATTAAAATGTACTTATGAGATAGAAGAAAGTTTTGGGATTGATACATCCAACTAGTTTCTTATATAAATTTCGATTTTTTAAAGTAATCAAGCTTGGGTCTGCGCGAGCGGGGGGGGGGGGGGGGGGTGCCCGGGCACCCCCCCGGCTACGCGCATGAATTCTAATACGATCTATCAATATAAATATTTTGCATGTTATACAATTTAAATTGTACATTATACAATGCGTTCCAATCTAGGGGTACGAATACCAGACACTCGGGATCTGAGTGCCAAAAGCCCCGTTTCCTATACTGGTCGCGCGTGATGTAAGTGCAAACGACGACGGCACGTATACCGGTCACTCGTCCCGAAGGGGTTAAAGGCCTGATGCTTTTATAGGAAAAGAAGAAACACTGATCGATTGTTTTCTATCGGTATAACATGGAAAATATGTTTACTTACGAAGGGAAATCCTCAGCATAAGTAGAGTTCATGGTGAAAAAGAGAAACATTAATCACAATGCTATTTTCATAAATTGAACGATTATAACTCGCACAATTAAATAATTTGCAAATATCAAGCTTTTGGTCTACATTAAAAAAACCAAGAAATCATTCTCTAAGTTTTATATAACTAACTAAAAAAATAAATAAACGACTGAGTTAAAAAATATCCTCTGTTACAAATGAAAATCCAACCAGAAGCTAATTTATTGTTTGTGCTTGTTTTGATTGGCGCCATATCAGTAATAGATTATCGCAGGAAATGCAGCAGACATAAATCTCCAATCATCACAAATTTTCTTTTGAAATAGCAATCAACTATTAAAATATAAAAATACGATTTCTGTTCAACTTTCGTTTTGACATAACAACATTGAAATGATGTGAAAAACAATAAGTACTCTCAAGGAGGGGGGGGGGGGGTTCTTTCAAACTTTTCTACACTCGAATAAATAATTTTCCGGTTTCAAAAAGAATGAGTCCGAGCCTGAAGACTAAAATGAAAATAGAGCCCGTCTCATCTCTAATGCAAACATCTAAGAAAAATGACTCCAGGCCAGACTCGACCTGGAAGAAAAATAAATCAGGTCCGAACCAAATCTGCAGAAAAATAATGATCATGATAGTATCAAATAAATGATGGTATCAAATAAATGATGGTCCAGCTCCGAACGCGGGAAGACTAGACACAGCCCCAGCCTCGCGAAGGGACCGTTCAAGTATTACGTAAGCATTAAAGGGGGAGGGGGGTATCCAGAGTCTGTTTATTTTTTCTGACAAGGGGGAGGGGAGGTCACGACAATTCTTACGTAAGCATTAAACAGCGAAGCAACTGCAGTTCAAATTCAACAAGCAAACAAAGTATGATGGGGAAAGAACGTTCTACAGTCCGTTCGAAATTCGCCGTTTTTTTTCGATTTTATCCTTTGCTTATCCATCGGAAGTCGCGTGACTCGCATCACCCACTCGCTCTTTGTCTTCATTGTTGTCTGTTACGTTGTGTGCCAAGTCTAGTACATTGCAAGACTAGAAAAACACAGGAACCGGTGTGGCTGGGTTCTGTTGCCAGGGTAACTGGTCAGTTGACTTTATTTTAGGTAAGTCAGGCATTTTCTTTTCTCCCGTTCAATTGGTCATGGAATTCTGGGAATTTTTTCAGAATTTCTGGAAATTTTTGTCTTTCCACTCCTATTGTCAAACTTCCTTCTCTACAGGTTTTGGAACTTTAGAAAGCAGAAAACCTACTTGGGGTTTTTCTTATCTCGGATACACAGCACAGATATTTATTGTTTTAGTTCAGTTGCATAGTGAATTTACATAGTGAATTTTTAGTGAAAGAGTATTGCTTTTAGTTGCATAGTGAATTTAGTCGGATTTAATTATGGATACTAACATTGACAAATCCTTATTAACTCAGAAACTTCATCAGAGCTTTAAAAAATCATGAAATGATACTCCTGCCCAAGTCGTCAAAAAGTGGCAAATGATAAATAGCAATAATTTATAACAATATCAGGGTTCGTGATTTTTTTGATTTTTTTAATAAAAATTAAAATAATCGGATTTTTTTTATTTAAATCGGATTTTTTTGATTTAAATCATTTTTTTTTTTAAATGCCATACATTATTATTATTTTATATGACTTATAGTTTAATTTTAAAAATATGAATTTTACATACATAGAAATGCATGTTATAAGTATTATCTATTAATAATATTATACAATTTACATAAAAGATTTATATTATTTCAAGGTAAAGTTTTAGGTTATGAAAAAAATCTTGATTACACAAAATGCATGAAAAACTACAAATCAGATGTCAAAAATTAATTCAACCTTCAGTATTTTAATTAAAATAAAAATTTAAAACAAAATTGTAAGCAAACTAAGTTTTTGACTTTTGTTTTCTTAAGTGCTGACTGCGAAAAATGAGTTTAGTTAGTGGCCATCAAAATACTTAAGTCATGTGGGCACAAATTGAGATGTCACCACTAATTGACTGACTTCTCATTAATGTTGGAATTTATACAGGAAATTTTTGAATAGCAATTTTATTTTATTTGTGGAAATCTATCATCTTATAAAACAATATTTAAACTTACTGATGAGAATTTGGAATCCCTAAATAAAAACTGGTTTATTATCGGGGGATTCCAAATTCTCATCAATAAGTTTAAGAAGTAATTAATCATAAATTAATCAGTAAGTTCAGAGTTTTATAAGATGATCGATATTCCACAAATAAAATAAAAGAAATTTGCTATTAAAAATTTTCCGGTGTGAATCCCAACACTAGTGAGAAGTCAGTCAGTTAGTGAATACATCGCAATTTGTGTCCTCTGGCCTTAAGCATTTCGATGGCAGTGGTTTAGCTGTTTTATTTGTTGATTTCTAATTTCTGAAAATAACAAACCAAAGGCATAAAACTTTTGCTCTACTGAAGCAGATAAATCTACTGCAGTAAAAAGCTAGTTGATCATTAATTCTCTAAATGTTTTAGTATCAGCCTTTTCGATAACTAACAAAAAATATATTCCAGCATTCTAAAGAACTGAAATCCATTATATTAAATTAAAATAAATAAATGACTGGTTCAGATTTTCCTCAAATCTTAACATAACAAGCTTTACCAAAGTACAGCACATAAAGCCATACAATTTTATTTTACCTCAACTTGCAGAAGTTTTTCTAAATACTAATGAGTAAATATTCAAATATTTAATATATTTCTGCTTAGATTTATTTATTGTTGCAAGATTTTTTTATAATTTGATTCAAATGAAATTTGAAAGCATTTTTTTTCTAAATTTTACATTTATTTTACTTTTTGACAAAGCTTAAACTTTATCTTTCTTAAAGTTGTTTGATTATATTTATTATATGAAACTAAATTACACATTATTATGTTTGTTTACATCTTAAACTTATTAAAAAATAGCTTAAAAGTAAAACTGATTTAAATCAATGATTTTTTTAAAAAAATCAATTGATTTAAATCGTGATTTAAATCATGATTAAAATCAAGCTGATTTAAATCAACTAACCCTGAACAATATATAGTGATAAATAACAATATATTTAGACTATTTTGTATTCTGTGATTTGTTTAATGCAATAAGCAACAATATATTAAAACTATTTTAATGCAAGTGAAAATGAAATGCAAGTGAAAATTCCGTCATTTTTGACGGGGAATCTATATACTAGTTATCATGTAAAAACTAATGTAAAAATGAAAAGTTTTAAGAAATTCTTTAAGAGTTACCTTTACTGGCACATATACCCTACATCAAACTAAGTTATTGATTTATTTTATGCGGCTTAAGAATAGAGACAATTTATTTCAAAATTAAATAAAACTTCAAAATTCAACAATAAATGTATTCAAAAATAAATGAGTGCTCTGTCAATAAGTTATAAAACACATTAAAATCACAAAATATATTCTAAATATTCACAATTTTCATAATTTTATTAAAATCTTCTTAAGATAAAAAAAGAAAAGAAAATTATTAAAAATGTCCATAACTTTATAATCCTTATCTCCCCCCCCCCCCCCCAAAAAATAAAAATAAAAAATAAAATAAAATAAAATAAAATAAAAATAAAATAAATAAAAATAAAAAACCCACCAAGATACATGCAAATGTTATAACTCTTCTTATAAGGAAAACAAATACACTCCTTAACACTAAAAAATGTCACATGACTATAATTGTATTTGCATAACTGTGAATTAGTCGTTAGTGGCTGCCGTAATACTTACCCATAACATTATGCAGTGTTGAATCCAGATACTTTTTTGCGGGAGAGATACAATAGAGGTCTGGGGGGGGGGTTTACACTTTTTTACCATTGAAAACACAAAATCTCAAATTTTCCGGGGGGGGGGACATTTGATGCATTCCCCACCCCTGAATGGGCCATAATTGATATGCATAATATAAAATATGAATATAAAATATATGTAAACTATTTATAAAATGCATCGTAGTTCCAAAATAAAATTTAAACTTTCATTTAAATATTTTCAATACACAGTACTGTTCTATTACAGAATTGCGGGTACTATTTGATTATCCCATTGATCCATTTCGACAAATTATACATATCGCCAAATTACCCGTTAATTATAGAAATTGGCATTATTTTTATTTTTAAAAACGAAAGAACAAACAAATTAGTAAAAGATTAATAAAAATACAAGTAAAACATGTAATTAAATATCACTTGATGACATAACAAACATGCGTCAAGCGTTTAATGTCAAGTTAATAAGACAGTTTTTTTTAGTCGACGTGATAATTAAATAGTAGCGAATTGCGTAAAAGAAACATCCTTATAACTCCAAAAATAATAAACATATTAATTGACAGCATACTGCGTCGGATTAAACGTCTCATTTCTAATTAAAAAATATATTTGAATCGAAATTCGAATAAAATACAGAATCATAAAAAAAAAAAAAAAAAAGTGGAAAAAAGGATAACAAATACCTCGGCATCAACTCATAATCCAATCAAATTCATTTTTTAAGCAAAATTTATGTTTTTTTTTTTTTTTTTTTTTTTTTATCGTCTTTTACATTCACTCCTTAAAATAAAAAAATTCGGAAATTTTTATATACCTTTCATCATAAGGAATATTTCTTGAGTCCGAAAAAAAGTTTCGGATAATCGAGGTTACTGATATTCAATAAGCTTCTTCTCATTATTAAATATTAAGCACACATCAAATTTCAAGTCTCTATCTCAATTAGTTCGGTAGATAAAGCGTTTACAGACAGACAAAGACAGACGGACAGCAAATATTTTTTTTTTTTTCTAAAAATATGTTTTTAGAATCTCCAGTATCTAAAATGTGATGTAAATCCGCCAAAAAAAAAATTTTTTTTTTTTCGATTTTCAAAATGATTGCAATGATTACCCTATACTACATATGATGGGTAAATAAAAGTGGAAAAAAATTAAAAATTCTTACTTTTTTGAAGTAAAGTGCTGAGTAGACTTGTTGAAAACAAAAGAGTTTCTTTATTATAGATTGAGTAAACAAAAATTCGTTTCCTATTTAACAACAACAGATTAAAAAAACATTATCTAATAAAAACTGAACTTTAAAAAAATGGTATTTTTGTAGAATTACAAATTTTGAAGAATCTTTTAGCTGTAAGACAACGACATATACAGGCAAATATCGACATCATCAAGACAAAGACTCTGGCATGTCGTGACGTCATGAAACACACCTCCACACAGAGAAAGCGCACACACATTTAGGCCATCTAATTGGACAGAAGTAGAAGCAGCACCGCAGATGAAAATTGAGCATGCGTAGTGAGCCATGGAGAGTCCAGTGGTTCGCAACATTGGGGGGGGGGGGGGGGGGGGGCAGTAATTTGACTTTCGAAGGGGGTCAATCAGGGGCCTCGCTAAGGGGGGGGGACAGGAGGGGAGCCTCATCCCCCAAAACATTCGCAAATGTTGTTACACTTGGCAAATTTAAGACTTTTATGGCAAATTTTGATAAAATTTTAATAAAAACTGCAATACATTTCCTATTTTTGGTAGAATTTGCAAAAGTTACAACTCCAATTGGGAATATTATCAAACTTTTTACAAATAAAAACTGTATTACTTTTTCTAAGTGCATTAACTTGGCAAAATTATAAAACGAGTTGGCAAATATGAAAATTTGACTTGGCAATTTAAGGTCTTCTCCCCCAACAATAAAAAGTCTTAGCGATGGCCCTGGGGTCAATTTCAGATTTATTATTAAGACATTTTCTCTCAGTCTTTTCGACATTTTTTAATGGATTTTGCAGATTTAAAATAAAAATAATGAGCATGAAAATTTAAAAACATCTGAATAAAAATATATTTTTTACAAATTCCCATTTAAAAGCTGAAAAAGCAACTGCTACCGAAATAATTGTATGAAAATTTTTATGGATTTTAAACACTGTTTAAATACTCATACATTGGCTCCGGGGGGGGGGGGATTACACTTTTTTACCATTGAAAACACAAAGTCTCAAAATTTCTGCGGGGGGGGGGGGGGCATTTGATAGCTCCAGGGGGATAGCGCTGAATTCAACACTGCTTCTGGTGGATTTATTTCAAATTCGGGGAGGACCAACCAGATATATCCACGCACTTACACAAAAAATTTCGTTCAATTCCATGCATAACTTCATACAGTATTAGGTAGTACAATATTGGAAATGGTACAAAAATCGCTATTGCAGCACTCCCTTCCTGTGGAATTTTTTTTTAAAGTTCAGGGAGGACCAACTAGCCATAACCAAACACTTACAAAAAAAATTTGGTTCAATTCCATGCATAACTTCATACACTTATAGGTAGTACAATATTGAAAATGGCACAAAAATCGCTTTGCAGCACCCTCTTCCGGCGAAATATTTCAAAGAAGGAGGACCTGCTTGCCTCAACTGAAAACATTAACAAAAAATTTGGTTCAATTCTATGCATATCTTCATACACTTTTTGATGGTAGAATGGCGGCATAGGGACAGACAGACATTTTGTAAAAAACATGTTTTTTGGAATCTCAGACTCAGACCCCTAAAAAAGCGTAAATCCGTTGAAAACCGGAAGTCGAAAAATTTTTTGATTAGAATACTATCTACTATTGAAGATAGAAGAAAGTAAAAAGAAAGAAATTTAAAAACGCGTATTATAACCGAAAACACTTTTTCGGCAATTGTTCATTAGACTCCAATTTCTTCTGCAACTAAATTCTTTTACGTGTCCCTGTAAACGAACGATCAATTATTCTATACCCATCTTATTCCACTTAAATTTCAGAGTTTTAAATTATATTGTTATTATCATATACAGTCGACTCTCGTTAATTCGAGCTTGTCGAGACCACAAGAAATGTTCGAATTATCCAAAGTTCGAATTATGGAAAACATGCTTAATATGGTACTATTACAAAGGAATTAATGTTATAGTGTTTTTTTAAACTTATTTCGTCTGTTATCATTAGAATATGACTTAATATTAAATTAGAATGTATAAATGTGTGAATATTAAATTAGAATGTATATGTTATGTACATTATATGTATATAATGTACATAAGATAATTAAAAGATTAGAAACAAGCACGATGGAAGAAAAATTTAAAACGTCACTGATGGACAGACCTAAGAAAGTGGATATCAAATGCATTGTATTATATGTATACTCGTTCGGAACAATTTTCACAAAAAAAAAAAAAAAAGAAAAAAAGAAAGTTATTCAAATTATCTGAAATCTGTGAGAAAGAAAAGAAAAATAGGAATTGTCGTTAGTTCGAATTAGAGGTCTGCACGGGCCGGAATTTCCAGGCCGGACCCGGCCCGCCCGTTTAAATTTTTATATTTTAGCCCCAGCCCGGCCCGTACAAAAATCAGCGAAAACAGGCCCGGCCCGGCCCGTTGCAATTTCTACGATTTCTAAAAAATTCAGATTTTAATCATATAACTAAGATTCCTTTAAAGAATACTGCATACATATCTATGGAATGATTTTACAGTATATTTTATAGCAAATACACATTAACAACGTTAATGATTACTTAGATTCTTAGGCTTTCAACTTTCGAATAAAGATTCGTTAAAAAATTAATATGGCTTAGAATAAAAGAAAAAAGAAAGAAAGCTAAAAACTTCGTTAAATTTGAAGCTGTTTAATAAAAGAAGATTTATAAGTATATATTTCTATATCATTTTATTATAGATTCAAATCCAAATTTATTTTTAAATTCAAAGAAGCTCCTTTTTGATACATTTCTAAATTCATTTTTTTTCTCAGAAACGCATAAGATTAGCAGATATCTTTATTCAGAAACTATATAATCGAATGGCGTTATCCATTTTTTGATACAGGCAATTTAAGAATACTGCAAACAAATAAAATACTGTCATAATTAGCGTTTTGAATAGAATTTCCGGAAGCAATAGCAAGGGAAGGGAGAAAAACCTGCAATCATTTGAGAAACTATTATATCTCAACAAGGCTATACAAGTATTTTATTTACCAAAAATGAAAAACGCTATTCGATTCCAAATCCCTTCAATAGTTAGGCTTATCACTTCTATATTTTTACAATTTAAAATTAATCAGAAAATGTGTCAAACTTTCGCATTATTGAGAAATTAATTTAAAAATCATCAAGAAGTATATATCCGAAGACTAAGCTATCATAAGTTCTTTATCGCTGTTAATAATTTTACAAATCATGTTTTCTGCCAATAATTAAGTCTAGTACCGGTCCGGGCAGCCTATATGTAGAAAAATAATGCAAGCGTGATCTCGGACCGGCATGAGTCAGCTGAAAATATATTAAAATGGATTACACATAATGTAATTCTCCGATGCCGATACACTGTGCATTTTTATATTGATGCTGTCAAACTAGTATGGCCACATTTATATTTATTCTCGTTAAAACCATTTTCGTTGAAAATAGCTCATATTTTATCGTTCCTGCTTAAATCTTCAGAACGGACCGGCAGGCCCGAAAATTTTTTTTATCGGCCCGGCCTGTCTGGCCCGTTCAATTTTTTTGTCGGCCCGGCCCGTTTATGTTGTTTGTCGGCCCGGCCCGTTAGAAAATTCGAAACGATTCCGCCGGCCCGGCTCGGCCCGACCCGCGGGCCAAGCCCGGGCCCCTGCAGACCTCTAGTTCGAATTAAACGGAGTGAAGAGAAAATGAGTTCGAATTAATGAAAATTTTTAACGTTATTCTGCCATTGAAAATTTCGGGACTTCATGTTTAGTTCGAATTAAGCGAAGATTCGAATTATTCGATTTAGAATTAACGAGTCGTAATTA
This sequence comes from Maratus speculifer, assembly GCA_964019185.1. Lineage (NCBI taxonomy): Eukaryota > Metazoa > Arthropoda > Arachnida > Araneae > Salticidae > Maratus > Maratus speculifer. The sequence continues at coordinate 338,353,261 of OZ025296.1, read as the reverse complement.
TATTCTATACCTAAACATATTATTATTTATTTTTTTAATTTTATGCTTTCCTACTCTAAATGATATAAATAATATTTATTTTTAGCCTTCAATCCCCACCTCATTCAAAATATATAAACAAATAAATTACAGAATAGAGTAGTCAATATCTTTTCATATGGCAAGTTAATTTATGTTCGTCAGTTAACTTCTTTTGATTTGGAATAACAATAAACACTTGTAACACATTTTCAGTTGAAAATAAATAAACACTAACAACTATAATAAAAGAAATGAATCTTTTAACAGTTCTTTATTCAAAATCATTAAAAAAGTATTTGTGATGATTAATGTTTATTGTATCCTGATTTATCATTAATGATAGAAAAAAAATGTTTTGAAATGTGCCTTGCCTAATATAAATTATATTTATTTAGTTTATATATTTTTTTTCAAATCAACTTGCGCAAGAGTTTTGAAAAATAAATAATGTATAAGTACCAACACTATTTTCATTAGTAATTAGTTTCTTACTGCAGTGTAATAACATTCTTTTTCGTGATATTTTATTTGGCTGAGATCCATATAGTCGCTAATTTCATGTTTTCTGTATAAATTAAAACTTACTGTACGTTGCTACATAACCGTTCAAGGGCGATGATACACTTATGCACCCAGTTTTGAAGTCAGATACTTTTCTCAGGGAGGATATCTGCGGCTCCCGAGGAGGGGGTACTTTTTGACTATTGTAAACGCATAAATTAAAACATTTATCATAACATACAGCAACTTGTTAGTCCCATCTGCACAAAATTTCGCCGCCGCCTTATTTAATTTGGAATTTTTAGCTCACAGGCTATCATAGCCTGAGAGCTTATGTGCCCGTCCGTTCTGTATGTACGTTCGTACGTGCGTTCGTGCGCAACGCGATAACTCATGATAAAAATATCGGATCCACTTGAAATTTTGTATATAGGTATATCCTGATAAGGCGCTTCCCTGATTTGTTTTTGGAGTTCATTCGATAAGTATAAGAGGGGAAACGGGGGGCTCATGCCCCTCTTCTTAGTTGATATAAACGAGATTTTCATGCAGAATTAACAGTTTTCGTTCAAAATTTAGATATAGGATCATTCTGATGAGGCGATTCCGTGACTGTTATTAGGTGTTCATTGAATAAGTATAAACAAGGGGAACGGGGGGCTCATGCCCCTTCCCTTAATTGATATAAACGGGATTTTCATGCAGAATTAACAGTTTTCGTTCAACATTTAGATATAGGATCATTCTGATGAGGCGAGTCCGTGGCTGTTATTAGGTGTTCATTGAATAAGTATAAACAGAGGGAACGGGGGGCTCATGCCCCTTCCCTTAATTGATATAAACGGGATTTTCATGCAGAATTAACAGTTTTCGTTCAACATTTAGATATAGGATCATTCTGATGAGGCGAGTCCGTGGCTGTTATTAGGTGTTCATTGAATAAGTATAAACAGGGGGAACGGGGGTTCTAATGCCCCTTCCCTTAACTTGTATAAATGGATTTTCCAATCAGAATTGTCAGATTTCGTTCAAATCTCTGAATAGTTTTGGAAGTTTAATGGTTAAGGATAAAAGAGGGGAATAACTCCTCTTAAATTATATAAATGCTAAATGGGTTTTTATTAAGAATTATCCGATTTGCTCTGAATTTTAGATATAGATTTTTTAATATGATAAAGCATGTACTTGATAGTTTAGGAGGTTCAATGATTAAGTATGAAAAAGGAGAGCTGTTTCCCCTTCTTAATTTTTTTTTTTCGAACGGAATTAACGAAAATACAAGGCTGTAATGTACAATTAGTATGCGTAGCCTGTGAGCTCGATGCCATCAGTTTAACTGGGCAATATTCTTTTTATTTAAGTCTATTTCGCACCATTCTCCCAAAACAGAAATTCGAAAACTCGATTCGAAACCTGGGGCAATTAGTCCTTGATGGAATGATGACTTCGACTTTCGAAACTCGAAACAGAAAAACACACATTTTGATAACAAGTCAAAGAGAAATATTTACAAACTTATTTGTTAAAAATAATGGTGATAGTAGAATATATAAATGGACATATAGTGACAGCCACTGGCCAAGTCAAATTTCAGTATTTGCCAACTAGTTTTATAATTTTGCCAAGTTAACACTGTTAGAACATGTAATACAGTTCTTATAATAATATTCCCAATTAGATTTGAATTTTTCGCCAAGTCTATCAGAAATAGAAAGTGAATTATAGTTTTTATTAAAGTTTTAAACAACAATGTCAACCAAGTTTGTAAATTTGCTAAGTGTAACAATATTCGTGAACAATAGTAATTGTTTTGGGGAAGAGGCTGCCCCCCCCCCCCCTCTTACTTCAAGGAGAACCTACATATTTATTCTGACATTTCCAGTATCAGTAAAATTGTCAAGTGTCTAGATACTTCAAAGGCAGAAAATGATTTGCAGGTAAAATATTTTACAATTGAAGTATTAATTAATCAAACAATTATTTACCTGTAATGTCTTTATGTATTTATTCTTTTTTATTAATAATAGGTTTTTGTATTAAGTAATAATAAAGAGCTAAACATAATATATAATGAAATAAAAGTTCAATGGAAAAAAAAATCTTCAAAAGAAAAAAAAAAAAAAAAAAGAAGAAGAAGAAGAAAATTGGTGATGCCCATCCTCTTGTTTTGAAATTTTAGCTATTGGGCTGATGTTTAACAATTATGAAGCTGTTTTAAAGAAATGTTCAACAAACTTGTTTTGTTTTATGCAATACAAGATATCAGAAAAAGTATTGGAAATGCACAGAAATCCAGTTGGTGAACATCATATGGAGTTTCAACTATACTATTTCAAAATATGGACATGGACAACTTAGTTAAGAATTGTTTAAAGTGGTTGATGATAGCTTCAACCTATTCTTATTTTATCATTAGATTTAACTCGGCAGGTTGGGTATAGTGAAATCTAACACCAGAATGGACATTCGGTGGCAGCACACTGCAAACATATTGAATGGCATAAATAAATAAATAAATAAAAAAGAGTTCTATCTGTTAATGAAATTCATGATAATTACTCTTACTCATGAAAAAAGAAAACTGAAATATTAAATTATCGTTAATTTTGAAAATTAAAATAATAAATAAATTGAAAGCACCCACCTTTATTTTCCTTACTCCAAGATCTTAATTTTACTCACGTAGCATTTAATGATTCTTCTTTACAATTTTTACTATAATAAAATTATACATTACTGTGGATAAGAATGTTGCAATTTATGAATTTTCATATTTAAGGTGTACATGGATCAGAAGCTTTAGAGGTTTTTTGAATGTCTGGACACACAAAATCATTTTACAAGACTTAAAAAAAGTCTGAATTTGTTGTTTTCATACGCTATGCATGAAAGATAACCATGGAAGCAGGTACTGATGGACCCAATCACTTTGGTTTATAGGGAGAGACAGTTGGTGGATATTTTCAGGCATGGGGTACCAAAACACCCCACCCATCCTCGCAGGTTAACATAAAAAAAGATGAGAAGTCTATTGGAAATTCTCTTCAAATTTTTAAATTTATGAACAAGAATTCATGTTCAGATTGGAGTGAAAAACAGTTCTTTTTTATTGTACAAATGGATTGAGATTCTGTTTTCCTGCAAAAAATTCATTCATTGTAAAGTGTACATCATCCATCCAGCCTCAAAAGTTTCTCATATCTTTTTTTCGAAAAATTTGCATAAATGTAATCAGTTTTAGGCCATTTTACTGATGCATTTAATATTTTGTAATTCTAAGATAGCAAATAATGCTTTAATGATCCATGTCTAACATTGCTGCCAATTTTAATGAACAAAAAAAAAAAAAAAAAAAAAAAAGCTAGTGTTATGGTTTGATTTATTAAAAATATTGATTCGATAATCAGCGATTCCAATATGTGGCAAGTACTTTATTGCTAACTCCAGAAAATCTTGAATGAAAAATGAATATTTTAGAAAATGTGACTTACACTAGAGGTCTGCAAGAGCCTGACGGAATGATTCCTAATTTCCTAGCAGGCCGGAAGAATTTGATTGATTTTTTCAACAGACCGATAAAAAAATTTAGTGTACCTACAGGCCTTTTATAAAGATTTAAGCAAAAACGATAAAATATGAGCTATTTTCAATGAATATGGCTTTAACAATAAATATAAATGTTTGCGAGCTGATACTAGTTAAACAACATCAATACAGAAATGTAACTTGTACAGTGTAGAGATTAAGATTGGGCATTTACATTGCGAGTAACCTGGGCTTAATATTTTTTTAGCAGACTTATGCCAGGCCAAAATCAGGCTTACATTTGTTTTTCTACATATAGATGAGTTAGGCTGGAACTAGACTTAATTGTTCTCAAGATGTGTAAGGCACAGGGGTGGGGAATTTTTCCAAATTCTTACCAGCCAAGGATTTATTTCACCAGCCCGCAAGATGCAACACACACACAGTTGAAAATAGTTGTGACAAAATCACATGCAATTACAGACAAAATTACTATTACTACAATGCATTTTCATAATTCTTTTTTACTAAAATATTAAGAAATATATATAACAGAGGTTTTTAATATTAGATAGAATTTAGTACCATATTTACACTGTAATAATTTGGAAAGTTAAAATATCTAGATTAAAAAAGTGTTCTGATAATGTGCCTATTGCCTACAGTTTTTCAAAAACTAAAAATGCACTCGCCTTGTGAGAAAATCCACTCGCCACTGGCGAGCAAAATGAAGTATTTCCCCACCCCTGGTAAGGCAGACTACGTAATTTGTAAAATTATTAATAAAGAACTTATGTTAATGTAATCTTTGGATATATACTTCATCTTGGTTCATAAATTCGGTTCTGAACAATGTGAAAGCTATACACATTTTCTGACTAACTTTTAACTGTAAAAGTATAAAATTTTCAAACCTGTCTATTAGAGGTATTTGGAATCGAATAGCATTTTTCATTTTTAGGTGCGTTCGTAATTATGTAAATACGTAGCACCATTGTTGTCGCTCAGTCCGTCCGTCTGTCTGTCCGCATATAACACCACAAAAACTACCCAACCGAATCGTTTAAAATTTAAAATACATAATTATAACATAATTTTGTCGAGTCATTTCAAATTTTATGAAAATCGGATGGATAGATCAATTACAGGGACAATCAAAAGGATTCCGTAACATTACGGTCAATGGGGGAAAAATTTCAAATGCATTTTAATCGTTTGAAATTTAAAACATAATTATTGCGTAATTTTGTCGAGTAATTTCAAATATTATGAAAATCGGATGGATAGATCAATTACAGGGACAATCAAAAATATTCTGTTACATTACGGTCAATGGGGAAAAAAAATCAAATGCATTTTAATCGTTTGAAAGTTAAAACATATAATTTTTACATAATTTTATCGAGTCATTTCAAATGTTATGAAAGTCGGATGCATAGATCATTTACAGGGACAATCAAAGGTATTCCATTACATTACGGTCAATGGGAAAAAGATTCAAATGCATTTTTATGATGTTACACTCATTCGAACATAATAGAATTGGCATGAATCTATGAAATATATACTAAAATATGCATTCTGTACAATCTGTGATGCAAAGAATTTTTATTATTAAATTACAGGGCCACACAAAAGTATTCCCCTGCATGCTATACGGGGAAACATTGTTTGGGGCGTGTTTTAATTATATTCAATTATTTCACATTTTATGAATAAGATATAGGTTTCTGAGGTGTAATAAAAATTACTTCCTGCATATTTACAGAAACACAAAGATTCCGACTACTATAATGTATCCGAAGTACGCTCTACTACATCAGCAAGATCTGAATATTTTTAAAACTTCGTTATCGTACGAACGCACCTCATTTGCTACGTTCACATGCAATTTCCAACTTGTTCGTAAATAAGATACTTGCATAACCTTGTTGAGATAAAAGAGATTCTTGTCAAATAGTTGCAGATTTTTTCCCTTCCCATGCCATCGCTTGTGGAAATTTTATTAAAAATGCCAACTTTAACAGTATTTTCTTAAATTGCTTGTATCAAAAATGGATAATGCCATTTGATTACATAGTTTCTCATTAAAAACATCAGTTAATCTTATCCGTAAGAAAAAAAAAAAAAAAAAAAAAAAAAAATTCAGAAAGTAGCACCTTTGAATTTGAATTCTATAATAAAATGCTCTAGAAATATTTTTATAAATCTACTTTTATTATACAGCTTCAAAAGTTGTGATGTTTTTAACTTTCATTTTCTTCATTTATTCTAAACCATATTTTAATGAATCTTTATTTGAACGTTGAAAACCTAAAAATCTTAATAATCATTAATATCGCCAATGTGTATTTCATGCAAAATATACTATAACATCAGATCATAGAAATGTATGCAGCATTCGTTAAAAAAATCTTAATTATATGAGAAAAATCTGAAATTTTTAGAAATAGTAGAAATTGTAATGGGCCAGGCCGAACTTTTGAGTTTTACAATAGGCCGGGCCAAAATAACTTTCCTATGGACCAGGCCAAGTCCGGGTCTGGAAAATCCGTGCAGATCTGAGACCTCTAACTTACACTATTTGCTTCTTATAACCAAAACACTATTCTTCCTTTTGATGATGGTCACCAAATAAATATGTACAACAAAAACAAACACATAATTAAAAAAAAATTGTTCAAGTTTATTATTATTTTACAGCTGCTATAAAAACAAGTATTTTAAAACTGATTTGATACAAAAATTGTTTTGGTATCTAACCAACATTTTAATACATATAACAAATAAAAATGTCGATAAATGCTTATTTGATTAAGATGTGATTTGAAATACATGTTAAAGTGGATAAATTCAAACATTGTTTGTTACAAAAATTCTCATTTCAAGAGATGGATAAGCATCCCCCATGAGATACACAACATGCAAGAGTTTCTTAAAAATCTGACTTTATAAATAGAAACTATACTTTGATAATGCACAAAGAATTAACACCAATTCAATATATAACTCTTCCTAAAAAAGAAAAAATAATGTACAGAAATAACTTTCATTCTGTTTGCACATTATCCCGCACATTTAAAAACTTTGTAAAGATAAAATACTTATTCACAATTCTAATAGATTTTTGTAGCATTGATTACAAGATTTGAGAAAAAAAATTATGAAACACTCAACAACAGTCATAAAAACTACAAATCTATAAAAGTGCTTTTTACATACAATAATAAAAAAAAATGAATAAGTAAAAACTTTTAATAATCATAAAAAGTGATAAAGACAGGCAACAAGTTTTCTTATTTTTTTAAAAAAAATGAAGAAAACAAATGTAAACTTTTAACATAATACAACACAGCAATCCTAAAACTAACAAAGTAAAATGGATACAAAAGTGAGACAAATAAACATTAAATATTTGGTCAAAAAAGGAAATAAATATATGCATGATCACTGTAGCTCTGTTGATGGTACCGTAAGTCTGTTTGAATATTTCTTACCAGGTAATTTTTAATCTATAATCCCCCCCCCCCCCAAAAAAAAAAAAGTCAAAAAACCTGTTCTTATTATTTTCAAGTTATTCACCAAAATGCTCAATTGGTAAATCTTCTTTATTTAAATAAAATACACCTTTTTTACAACCTCAAAGAACTTTAATAAAGTTACAGATGTTTTAAGATAATTTTAAATTAATAAAATCATAGATTTTTTTAAAACATTTTCTAACATAATTCAAAAGTGGTTATGAATTTAGTTTGTCTGCCCAATTGTACACACTCTAAGTCGGACATTTAGATTTTCATCCAATTGATATATATTTATCCTGGCATAATTGCTTTGAACAGGAAGTGTGTAACATTAATAGTTCATTTACAGAGGCTCTCAAAAGAACACCATTACATTAGGATCAATAAAGAAAAATTGTTGCAGAGTATTTTAATGACTTTATGCTATTTCAAATGAATAATGGATATAAACTACTGAATTTCACTATAAGGTTATTACTACAGAATAGGGGATTTATTCTTCATTTACACACAAAGGAAATTGGTTACTACTACATTTTGAGCAATAACTGCTGAAAGTGCATTTTCAATTTCGTTAGCCCCATTTAAATTTAACTTTATTTTGTATAAATTCTATACCTTGTGCACAGGACTGCACAAAAGAATTCATGTAGTATTCTCACTTATGAGAAGAAACACCCATTATATCATCATTGTTAATTACTGGTTTCGTTCAAATTTCAGCAAGTTCCAGTCATAGTAAATTAGGCTGGGTAACAAATTTTTAATAAAATATAATAAATTATAAGGAAATTCAAGCATTCCACAAAAAGCACATATAGAGCAACTGTAAAGAAAAAAATGCAGACTATCTGCAGTTTGTTTTGTTTATTTAATTTTGTCAATAAGAAAGTCAAACACTATCAGAATCAGATCAACATCTTTGTATGTTTAAGATGTTTCATTAGGCTGGAAAAAACTATGCATAACTCCCCCCCCCCCCACCCACCCCAAAAAGTCACTTGTTTTCCACTAAAAAAAGAAAGCCAAAATATTTTGAAAAATAAGTGAATTAATAAATGAATAAAAAATAAAAATTAATTAATTAGAAGAAACAAGAAGCAGAATTTTCTGTGTTATTCTGTAGCATACTAAATTTTATCTGCAACCCAACAGTGCTAGACCAAGTCTACTAAACAACGTCCCATAAAATAGAAATTTGCCTTTATAAAAAAAACATAATAAAATTCTGAAACAAATACTATAAATCTAGAGACAAAGTAATTATTATTTTTTGTGTGTGTGTGTGTGTTCAAATGGAATTTACTGAAATATGCATACCGTATTTCTTTGGCTGAAATTCAAGAAAATTTAAAGATCTACACAAAATAAAATCCAAATGGCAATTAACAATGCTGTATTACAAATTTAGACAGTTCTTAGGTTGTGCACAAATTTAAAAAATGTATTAAAAAAAAATCCTATTTGTGCATCTAAGAAAGATTCAACCAGACCTACTGTACTTTAGCTACAATGTGAACAGTCATATACCATTACGTTCTTAAACAACAATGTAGAGCAAAATATGGAACAGCCTTTGATACATTAAGCAGTCAATGAACACTTTGAGATGTAAATGCATTGAATTTCATTAGGTTCTCTTACTTAGGTAACTATGTTCAGCAGTGTATGTACATTTACACCAGTCAAATTATACAAAGTGAAACATGGAATCATTGAAGAAAGCAATAACTATTTTTACCATTTATTTTAACTCAATTTCCTACTTTTCAATCCAACAGAATTTTTAAAAATTTTCATAAATGCTCGTTATTAATTCAAATACAGGAACATGTATTTTCATTTAGCTCAGTCCAGGAGATGGTGACATTAAAAGCCATACCATTGCAAAAGTGAAAAAATTATGTGAATCAATAGTAAAATGTCATACCAACAAAATGAGTTAGATTATGATCAGGCTTGACAAGCCAAAAATAAGTTTAATTAATTATTTAAAAAATGTAACCATTAACTGATTTTGTGGAAAGCTGACAATCGGCCAGTGCCCAGACAAGAAATAATGAAGTCACCAGTAAAAATTCAAAGCAAAATAAATGCAAAATTTTATCACTAGCTACCTCCATAAAATAAGTATGAGAGACCTTTTCAAGCAGAATAAAGTTTGTAATTCTAAGTTTTTTTTTTTTTTTTTTGAAAGAGCAAAAAATTTTCTATAAAATTCTCTAAGCAATATAAAGACAAAGACAATAACAGGGTTCATACAGAGTTGGGAAGAAAAAATCCAAGGAGTTAAAAAATTTTTAAGAACTCGCCCTTTTTGTTGTCATTTATGTGGCATGCACTTGCACACCCCAATTTTTAATGCCCCATTTGGAGAGAAGAATATTTCAAACAAATTTTTCTCCATTAGAATCTAATTATTTGTGCTGGAATTGCACAGAAATGATAACCTTGGTGAATTTGTAAGTATGATCCTAACCAATCACTACTGTGCTTCTGATGATTGACATGTATAAAGAGCTTACCGTGCATTTTGCAATTGATTTTTTTCCCCCCAAGAGCAATATTGCTTGTGTGCAAAACTACAACACAATTTAAGGAGTTTCTAAGGAGTATTTTGTTTATCTAAGTAGTTTCTAAGGAGTCTGTATGAACCCTGAATAAAATATTAGATTTTTCATAATTATTTTAATTAAACATATTTCAGGCTTGTCAAACCTAAGTCATTTGTAGCTCATTTTGTTCACATAACATTTTAGTATCGATTTACATTTTTTTTTTTTTTTTTTTTTTTTTTTTTTTTTTTGTGATGATGGGATTTTCAATGTCACTGGCTCCTATACTACAGCAGGGTTGGAGCAATTTCTGTAAATATCACCAGCCAAAGATTTGTTTTACAAGCCAGCTGGATGCAATATACAGTTCAAAATTGCTATAACAAAATGTATGCAAAAGACCATACAAAAAATTCATTTACTAGTGGCAAGCAAAAAGTGAATGACAATTTTTCCATCCCTGGCTTAAAACATTTAAATATTGGTGCTTTTCATTTAAACTAAATATTGGTTATGAATTTTTTACATTTTGAAACATGAAATAATAGTACATAAACTCTGAACGACTTTTATGCAACATTTTATAAAACTTTAATACAATTATAAGAAACAATATTAACACTTTGTTGACTGGTCACAAGAATTAACACAAAACACCCATTGATTAAAGGTGTGTTCTGAATATCTAGTTCTGCTTATGTATTAAAATTGATAAATATTTATCTGAAAGAATACCAGGGGTGAAAGTGGAAAATGAGAAAAAAGGTGGAACTTTTTTTTTCATCTATACAACGGCTCCACACTCTTATAATTTAAGTGACATTTTAACAATTATTTAAAGAATAAAATTAAATGTAACAGAATGTATGATTGCTATTTTTAATTTAAAGTATTAATAATGCTAAAGTTATAAAACCAAATATATCTGATCAAATTATGTGAAGAACAGCCATTATTTTTCCAAAGTAAATATTATTCTGAATAGTTTAGCAGTTAAATTCCCAATCCCTTTTTTTCCCTTCCCAAAATAAAATAATCTCCGTACTATTCTACTAAATTGAATTTTGTTTCAGATATACATAAAAAAAAAAGACAAATTATCTAAAAGTGCTGTATATATAGCACAAAATACTCTATTCCAAAACAAAACTTCATTTCACGTTGAATTTTTAAAGACTAAAAAAGATTTTATTTTTGAAAGATATTTAGAACAACTCCATTTACATAACTTTCAGATGCTTATATGCAGAAGTTTACCTTTCACTTTATGCTTTTTTTGTGCAACAATTCAAGAGCAAACTCCAAGATTTTGAGTAGACAAAATGTCCATTTACTAAATTTTCCATCCCCCCCCCCCCTTAAATATCCTTCTAAAATTTTCTTTGCATTTTTGCATCAATCCAGAGAATGACCAAAATCGCTTTAAAAAAAGGTGGAATTCCTCCTTTAGGAGGAACTCTTTCATGCCTGAAGAATACATATTTATATCACAATTTCCCCTCCCCTCCTTCTTTTAAAGCTAAAAGAAATACTAATAAATCTATGGATTGTAAGAAATTTCTTATTGCTTAAATCTGAATAATGTTGTCAGTCAAATTTCTACACACTTCTAGAAAAGAATAAGTTTTGCATAGTTTCAAAACCCAAATTTCATATCAAATTGTTGGTCAACAAAGTGTTAATGAGAAAATTGCTAAATGCTGACATTTTGATTTTCAATTTATATAGTATCACTATTATAGTTGCATTATAAAATGAGTTCTAGCTTATTATTATTTTATGTAAAACGTATAAACAGTAACAATTATAAGCAATTAGAAAATAAGCTTCATTTAAAACTTATCGTTTTCAGTAGAATAGAGCAATAAAGTCTCATCTACATTTAAATATTTTAATTTCAGATTATTTAAAGGAAAACTTTTCTTTGATTATACAACAGATATATATAAAATTATTTTAATCCCCTAAGGATTTTCTTAGATTAACATAAAACTAATGGAACATTTATTAATCAAAATATTGTTTAATTAATCTCTTTGCTACCTTAATCTTTTTGTTATAAAACTATTTTTTTTAAACATTTTTAATACACTTTTTAGTAGCTGAATGTTTTTGCTTTAAAAGCAATCAAATAAATAACAACACTTATGCTGATTTCTTCATAAATCTTATTTTTATCTGAGATAGCAAAATGCTTTTAAAATAGTGAGAAATTTATAAGTATTTAACTTAAATCCTTAATCATTTTTTTTTTATTTTTTTAGTTTTTTTATATTATTTACTTGTTTAAAGCTCTTAACTTTGTGATTGTTTAAAGTTTGGTTAGTGATTAAAGGTAAGTACATATGATAACAAACATGACATACATTAATAGTTTAAAAGGATTTTGTAATTTTAGATCCATATTTGTGAACCTAAATTACTAGTCCCCACTAGTCCAATGAACAAGTATATGTAGCATTATTTTAGATTCAGTAGCAAAGAGGTTAAGCAGGTTGTATTAATTTAAGTAACAAAAAATAAACGTAACATAATTAAAGCACATATAAATTAATGTCTGAATGTATTTCCGTGTCATGGTTTTTTAGTGAAAAATTGCCACACTAGAATATCGGCCAGGGTAGCTTAGTGATAAAAGCAACAGTACGTTGTACTGTGGACCCAGGTTAGAATCTGGGCCTGGCTGATTTTTCACTCATGTCGGATTATTTGTATTAATTATGTTTGAGTCTGTCTTAATATATATGTACCTTTAATAATACAGAAGTATAAAGGGGCAAATTTACAACAATTAAAAAGTATGGAAAACATTTTACAGAACAATTTAAAATTCTCCCCCATCATATTAATTTATTAACATAATATACACATATCCAATTTTATAATTTATAGTCAAACAAAACCATGTAGTAAAGCTGGAAAGGAAGAAAAAACATGGTGATATAAATAGAGAATTAATCCATTTCAGAATTTCTATTCAATTAATAAACTTAATAGACAAATAGCAGAAATGTTGACTCTTTTAAATGCCTATCCAAAATTACCACCCACAGATCAAAATATAACATAGAATGCAATAACAAATTCCTGAAGTTTTGCAAAAAAAATTTTAAAAACTAATATCCAAAGGCATATTTTTTCTTTTTAAATAACTTAAATTATTTAAAATGAGCTTAATATTATGAACAATTGTGCCTAATTTAATAAGCACGGTCAAAAACACTTCACTTTTATGGCTAATTCAGAATAACTTATCTAGGATTGTCTTTTTAGCCTTACATTAAAAAAGTATCTTGGTTATTAAAAAAAATATATTCACATAAATATTTATTATAAAATATCACCAATTATTTTAAAACAATTACTTAAAATACAATCATAATAAAAAATACGACTCAATTTTTAAGATATCATTAAAATTCTTAACAGAAAAATAATTTTTCTTTTACAACGAGATTCTGGATTTTTCTGACGTCTGGAATTGATTCTATTTTGGCTCACAATAAAAAAAAAATGCAATTAAACTTGGACCAAATGTTCAGTAAAATATAATTCTGATGGATTTTATCACAAACAATACAAAATCACTTAATACAGAAGAGATAAAAACAATAAAAGATGGAAAAAGTCACTGCTGAAATATAGCACCTTTTAAGTAAAACCTTATTATTTATGACAGCTTCAAGATGAAGTATCCCATTCCACTAAATACTGTTCCGTACCATTAGGGGAGATTCGTTTCGCAAGTACTGTAAACTTTTCCCCGTTAGCGAGACGCTCAGCTGCACCAAAATAACTACTAAGAGATGAATCCAAATCAATATTGGAAGGTGTTGAGGCAGGAATTGATTTATTGGATATTAGTGCAGAACTGGGATTTGAGTCATTTAAAAGAGTGCCGATTACTGATCCAGTTTTGACAGTTGTGCACTTTTTTTGGAGGCGAACATGAGATCTCAGTCGCCTATTGTTCTTTATCACGTTTTTCAGAATATTGCTTGCAGACGTGCTAGCAGCAGATGGTTTTTTAGACGAGGAAGTCCTAGCAATATTTTTTAATGTAGTTTTTAGACAAGAACGTCTAGAAGAAAGGTCTCTTTTAATAATAGCACTTTGAACTGCAGATTTAGGAGATACATCTGAAGTAGGATTTTTAACAATGTCTGGGACAATACTTTCTAATGAATTAGTAATACTTTTAGGAGTATCTGGTTCTTCATTTTTTGAAGTACTAGAAGAACGACTGCTTCTAGTAGTCTCTGGAACAACATTTTTTGAAGTACAGGAAGAATGACTACTTCTAGTAGTATTTGTAACTGTATTTTTTGAAGTACTGGAAGAACGACTACTTCTAGTACTTGTACTTTTTACATCACTGCTAGAAGAAGCAGCACTTCTTGCTGGACTATTACTCCTTAAACTAACACTGCATGAGTCAGAGGATGTGGTATTATCTGAATTTGATTTATAACTGCTCAAGAAAGGGTTGTTGGAGCCTTCAAAGTCAGTTGGATGAGGGATTATGGAATTTAAAGTTCCTTGAGATGATATTGTATCTTCACTATCAGAAAGATCAATGACAGGAATCACACCCGGAATATTATTATACTTCCTGATGCTGTGAGGCTTTCTGAACCGAGCCATTCGAACTGGTAACTTCCGTTTTATCTAGGAGAAAATAAAAAAAAAATTTGTAAACACTGAAGGGGATTAACTTGCAAATTATATTTCACACATACAATTTAGGAGTGTTGAAGACATTACTTGAAAATTCCAAACATTTTAAACAAGAAAAAAAAAATATCAATTTTTATTCAAGTTAGATTGCAGTCAACTACATAAAATTTTAATGACAGGGGTAACTTATACCTCCCGCTTTTAAAACCATTAAATTAAAAAATTAATATTTTCAATTAAATAAAATATTAAAAAAATTATAAGTCATTTTAAAAATTTAATAAAAAAAAACCCAGATACAATACAACCAGAAAACATCTGTATTACTTCCTGTATCGGAAAATAATAGACAAAGATATTTACAACACAAATCTGCATGATGATACTTTTCATGTACACAATTTCGCAGATGAGTATTGCAATTAAGGCCCCTGTCCTCGCTCGAGGAAACGCTCGCGAGCTAATGCTATTCCTATGGGGAAGCCTTTTTCTAATAACTCTTTCGCATTTTGACATTTTTGAATAATTTTTTTTTTTGCATTGGATAGCTGAGGTGCATGCCGACAGCACACCTTTTTTACTTTTTCGATTTTGGTTGCAGATATATTTTTTAAAAAGCACTTTCAGTTTCGAAACCGGTTTTGAAAGTGAAACTAACTTTGTAAAAAATATCTGCAACCGAAATCGAAAAAGTAAAAAAGGTGCGCTGTCGGCATGCATCTCAGCTATCCAATGCAAAAAAAATTATTCAAAAATGTCAAAATGCGAAAGAATTATTAGAAAAAGGCTTATCCATAGGAATAGCATTAGCTCGCGAGCGTTTCCTCGAGCGAGGACAGGGGCCTTAAGAAGCACTTGCACACCACATTGTAAAAAAATTGAAACTCTTTTAGAACACTAAATTTATATGCATTATTTATGATAGTCCATCTTTAAATCCTTAATTCAGAACTTTTTAATAAAAGAAAAAAAAAATGCAATTATTACAATAACATTTTTTAAAAATTAGTAATAGTATATCAAATTGGTCAAGGCATATTTAAACCACATATATTTTATCACATAGTTAATTTACTCTAAATATTAGTTTATTTAGAATAAATTAACTATGCGAAATGATCTATATTGTGCATAAATTAGTAATCCGCACAACTTTCAAGAAATACAATTCCTGTATTATATACTAATGTGTTTCAAACTAATGTGTTACAAACTTCTATAAACCTTCTCATCTCAAAGTGTGCATCGTAAAGATCTTTGACTGTATATTGGAATATTATTCCAATAAAAGCAGACAGCGGCAAAAAGAAATCAAAACAACAATTTTTTAATAGTTACTTTTTCCCACATGATGTGAAATATCTAACAAGGAAGGTCTCCATACTGGGCATACTCAGATTTTTTTGAAAAAAAAAATATATTAATTAAGCTACTCATGTATGTTATAAAGGATCAGTGAAAATTAGCAGCGGAATTGCAGAAGAAAACATGTAAAAAAATAAAATACTTTTGAATATTTGGCATGAAAACACAAAAGTGTCACATGATTTGGCGAGCAGCATGATTCCCCGCCAAAAGCAAACGATTTTAATGCAACTGAAAACTTTGGGATTTTTAGAATTCGCTGAAATGGTGTTTGATGAATTTAAACATAAACAGTGAGAGAGTTTAATATATTTTATACACAAATATATATACATTAAATTGCATATGTATATATTATTTGTTGCTATAGTTATTTAATTTAACCCTGGAAAAAGTATTTTCATATATAAAATATTCTTATTCAGTAAAATTATTTTCATACATTTAAGCGTATTCAAAAATAAAAGCTAGATGTTTCCATAGCAACAAAATCAAATTGACAATGCTCAACTGGACTTTGAACCTGAAAAAATTTTAATTAATTTAAATTTGAATTTCGTTTCAAATCTCAAATTTTGATGGTAAAATTTGAATTAAATACATATAAATATCAATATAATGAAATTATACTTAAAACAAACTAAAATTGACAAAAACAAAGATATTTAACTTGTCTAAATACGTTGAAACCAAAACTTTTTCCTTTAAAATGCATTTGACATTAAAAAACAATTTTGAAATTGCTTTTCATCACCAACTGATGATAAATAGCCAAATAACGAAATTTTCTTTGTTCTTGTATGGACACGGAACGGAGGTTCCGCCGAAATTTTTTTTACAAACTTATATACCTTCATGAGAACAACATTCTGTAATTTTTTCAGATTTTTTGGAGTATGCCCGTATGGAGACCTTCCTTGTAAATTAAAAAGAAAAAAAGTAACCTATCAGAACACAACTATTATAGTCAGGTTGTAATAAAAGCTAATGTTGATTTATCATGATTTTGAAAATGAGAAATAATAGCAAACTAAATTCAAATGAATCTGGAGGTTGATTGTTGCTTTTCATGATGTAAATTGGGTCAACTCTGATTGTTTTTGATTGGACCCAAGTTTAATTCCTCCAGGTTGGATTTGAATTAATCCGATATTTTAAAAGCTAGCTTAGTATATTCCTTCATATTAAAAACTATATTTATTATTATAATAAACACAGTTGTTTGCCTGTATGTAATGTTTCTGAAAGAGAGCAGAGAGCTGCAAGATTTAGCAGTAAGATACCTCCATATCTAAAATTATTTAACTCAAAGTCAGTGTTAGGATTTTTTTTATTGATTGTTTTCTTATATAAAATTTTTATGAACAAGTTTTTCTGCATTTAGCAGTGAATTTTCTATGTTAGTAAAAGGAAACAGGTTTCAATCTTTTAGACCAAAATAAAAAATTGGATGTTTTTTTTTTGTTTTTTTTAAAGCAATTATTTCATAATATCCATAATTCGTTTTTGTTATATTTCTTTGTTTTTGTTTTATTATTTGTTAATTTTGTTTTTTATTAACACTTAACGAAATCTGCATTTTTTTTTTCACTGTGACTTTTGACGAAATTCACATTTATTTACCACAGTCCATAGATAAAATTTGCGTTTTCTGTCTGCAATTTTTCAACGAAAATCCCCCCCCCCCCTCCCACTTCTTCTTTCTGCAATCTTTTGAGAAAATTAGGATTTTCTTTCTGTGATTCTTTGATGATTTTTTCTCCCTTCTGCAACTGATTAATAAAATTATTATTATTATTATTTTTTTTTTTAATGCGATCATTTGTTGAAACTTGAAGCATTTTTATGTGACTGGTAGTCAAAATTTGAGATTTCTTTCATAAATGAATTAACAAAATTTGCTACTTGTTCTATGACATTTTGATGAAATTTGCAATATTTTTCTTCTATCATTTATCGAAATGCACAATTTTTTTAAATGCAATCTTTTGATGAAGTATGTGATTTCTTTCGACAACATTTGATGAAATATGCATTTTTTTTTTTTTTTTTTTTTTTTTTTTTTTTCCAGCAACCAATTGGAGAAAAGGAAAAAAAAAAAAAAAACAGCTATTTGTTTCTGATATTTTTAATGAGGTTAGAATTTTTTTTTTCCACGATCATTTATCAAAAATAAAAAATGTAGACTTCCAAGAAATAATAACAATAATAAAATATTGACAGAAAAAACACAGACTAGTGAAAGAATTTGAAAGAAGGTAAACACCTAACAGCATTGTTTATTATGCAGGATTTTCCTTTTCTGTGTGTGCAAATCATGCACATGATTTCAAACCCACTCCTGAAAGAACTTTTGAAATGATACTCCTGGTTCTAAGGAAGGGAATTCCTGATATAAATATTTACAGAAATACAATTTGCCGGTGGTTAATATCCATTAAAAATGTTTTATCTTTTATGTTAAGAAGTTTGTTTTCCTTGCACTTTTTTCCCCCATGTCCAAATTTCTGGATTAATGATGCATCTTTCAAAAATTTCAGAACTGAGCGCACTTCAAATTTTTGGAAAGAATCACTCCTAAAAGACTGCAACTGCAAACAAATAATAAAAATGATAAAGTGCATTTTTTGCAGAAAATTGTAGTTTTAGACCAATATTCTTAGCAATGTATTTTTTAGCTCCAAATCGTAAAGAGTATGATTTTTCCATAGCAGTTGGCAGGTCTGCAAAAGACAAACAGTAATCGTAAAATATCAACTTTGTTGCATTGAACATAATTTATTTCGGTGAAACTTAACTGCTTTGTAGAAACACATGAATGTGTGATGCGAATGCTTACAAGTATGAAGTATGTTGCAATAATGAAAAATTGAATAGAAGATTATTATCATCATCATTATTATTATTTAAACAAATCAACTGAAAACAGAAAACTATATAAACAATTTTTAGTAAAATAAATAAATATGTATTAGTTGAGACAAACTGGAACTCAGAAACATAGAAAAGTAAAAAAAAAAAAATTTTCTTATATTTGTAACAGATGCAGCCTCAGAATCACACATTCAACTATTTATAAACCAGCAACAGACAGAATATTGCCAATAACTATATATACTAAATAACCCACCATAATAAGAAAACCTATCAGTAGTTGGATGCTTGAGTAAGAAAGTATTCACTGCCTGTGCTTCTAAATAATTAAAGTATAGAGTTGAAAACATTAATATTACATTATGACAAAGATTTTATTCAACTATTTCACTATAGTTACTCTCATTGCATATAAATTAAAATATGAATGAACTGGGAGAAAAAATTAATAATAATTAAATCAGGATTTTGTCCTAACTTTTCTGAAAACTTTTCTCTTTTTACAAAATTAGGGAAAATTCATAATAAATCCATGTATTTGAAATTAACTGTGTTACATTTGGGTTATATGTCTAGGCATTTTAAGCAAGACTCCGTTTTAATGAACTATATATATATATATATATATATTTGGAAAACATAATTTTGTAAAAAAATAATTTTTATTCAACAGAACATGGAGAACATTTTTCTAACTACAAGAACCAAATCAATGATTACAACAAAATTAAAATTTGTAGTAATTTTATTGATGTCAAAGGATTTTAACATAATAGAAAGCAATATTAGCTGTTCTTGTACCTTGAAAAACAATTAATTTATACTTTGATTTGTGAATTGGAAGAAAATATTAATACTTTTAATTCTTTGTGACCCAACAACTTTGTTTTGAAAAATATTTATTCAGATGTTAAAATATATCATTTTAAAAATGGAATATATATATATATATATATATATATACATATATATATATAAAGAAAAAAATTACTGATAGCATGCAGGAATTTTGATGTTTTAAAATTTAGTATTACCCCCAAAGGAATTTAAGGTGGAACCTGCCGAATTTCAATGAAAGAAAATGTTTAAGAAGGAAGGGTTTCATTAATTTATAGTAAAACTACAAAAATAATTTCAATAAAAAATGCATCATATATAAGTTAGGCAATTAAAAAAAGAAAGAAAAATTCAATGTTCTAAAACTGTGTAATTATGTAAAACAGAAGAAGCTTAAACTATTTTGAAACCTATTCACATCAATTCAATGATAGTTAAAAAGAAAAAATTCTTTCAAAATCTGTTCAAGCCTATTAATAAGGGTAAGCAACTTCTTAGATTGTATTCCTTAGACTATAAAACACAGTACTTCTTTGTATTGTACTTTTAGGACTCAAGTTGAACTCAGAGATTAAAATATTGGAAGGAATGTTTCTGTATTGAAGAAAATTCTATCCCAAGACAAAATGCATGCAGTACAATTACAGGGGGCGGGACCACTGTTCACTTTTATTTCTCTTTTCAACCTACATCCTATGTAAGTACTTAAAAAATTTGCCTATTCACTGATTATTGTGATTTTTTTTCTACCTTGCGTGTTTCTACCTCAAAACCCCCCTTCTCCATTTTCAATTCTCGAATTTCGTCTAAAATTCTTTGACTTATACACAAGTATGTATGGTAGTAATCTACTATTTTCTTCTTACTTTCTACAGAAATACATAACAATTTAAAAGAAGTATGTAGAATGCAAGTAAACAAAAGACTTTATTGATAATTAATTATCTACAATAGTACATCAACTTTATCCAAGGACTTTCCTACGGTGAATTTCAGTTTTTTAAAGGACCCTTCACAAAATTTATATATATATATAAGACCATTAATAGTAAACAAAATTAATCACTTGAAGTTAACCATTGAATTTAATAACTTATATCACACTGAATATGAAAGGAATAAAGAATAAAATGAATACAAATGGAATTTGTAGAACCAAAGCAGAATCATCAGGTCCCAAATACTTTGGAACTACAGATGGAGTGTGTGGTTTCATCTTCGTATTTGCCATGAGAAAGCAAAACAATACGAATTTGGGACTACCAACACACATGAAACCAAAATTAATTAAAGAAATACCAAGTAATCTATAGTGGATATGGAGAAAGTAAAACAGTGATGAGCTATGAAGTAGAATGAATCCCAAATGCACGACCATAATCCTGATACCGCACGTGTATATTAAAGCTTGAAATATTCATATATCATATGACAGAAAAATGGAGATAATGTAATAAAAACAAAAAACGATTTATCGTACACATCATAATATTAAATTAATGATTAATTAAAAGCAGAATAATGTAATAAAAAAAATTAAACCATACACCATAGCGTATCCTATTACTATTTAAATCGATAACATTTATTTTGACTATGCTATGCTGAACTCAATATCTTTTTAATTAAGGAAGATTAAAGATTAATAATAATAATAATGAAAGAAAGAAAGAAAGACAGAAATTTTCAAGATATTGAATTTATCACAGAAGATAATTTATATTGATTATAACATTTAATATATCATATATCAAGATAGTGAATTTAATGTCAAAAATACTGAATACTAAATATTTAAAATATTAAATCAAAAATTATATGCATGATGAAACGATATTGCTACTCTTAATGGAAAATCCTATTAAGTGATATCGGAGAATTACATGGTAGAAATCAATCAATCTCTCTCTCTCTCTCTCTCTCTCTCTCTCTCTCTCTCTCTCTCTCTCTCTCTCTCTCTCTCTATATATATATATATATATATATATATATATATATATATATATATATATATATATATATATATATATAACTGAATGTTTCTGAACGAACGTTCAAACTGAATGTTTCACAAATTCAATCCATTTAAAATATAACTCACTGTTAGAAAACACATGAAATTACTAAAAAAGCATTACCAGTTTCTTTTTTACTCCTTAAAATAATAATAATAATTTGTTAAAAATATAAATGAGAACTTGATAAAAATAAGTTCAAATGTACAAAATTATGACTAGATTTTCGAAAAATATAAAAAAAAATGCTAAAAAACAATACTTCGTGAGAAAACTCTGGACTGATTTCTGCCAATATGTGTTTCAAAATACCATTAGAAAGAATCATGCTAATTGTATTTATTATATGTCATGTGAGGTATGTTTTAAGACAATTCTCAAAATAATATTTTTCACCACTGAATAATGTGAAATTTTCTGACTTAGTTTTAAAAATAAAAACATGCTTTTTTGCAGGCATGATTATTAAAGTCATTTGTAATTGATTTTTTTTCTTTTTTTTTTTCTGATAACTGAATTACATAATGTGTTAAAAGTCAACACTGTCTCAAATAGCTTTATTTCTTCTTTCCATAACAGTCGCATCAAGAAACTTAATTCAAAAGTCAACTTTAACAATATCTTCTAAATGAGCTACTTTAATATAAAAGCAGAAAAAAAGTTCAATTGCATAGTTTCTTAATAAGAGAGCCTGCCAGATGTTTGCAAACAAAAATGAATTTAAAAATGCATGAAAAAAATAGCCAGTTTAGACTGAAGAATAGCTTCAAAGAGCACATGTATCAGTCAAAATCTTTTATAAAGCATTATGGGCCACACTGGCCAATAGGACTATCCAATCATAAGGTTTGATATGAGAAATTATACCTATAAGCTTAGTGAAAATAACAGATCCAATTAATTCCTAATTTCTAATCAATCCTAATTTTTTTAAAAGCTTTTTCTTTAAGTCAAATTAATTATCAAAACTAATGAATAGTTATAAAATCATTTTATTCCACAATATGGAATGCCCCAACATTCGGAAGTTCTATTGTTCTGGTACGTAAGCATGTAATCTGCTGTTGGATTAAATATTATACATAATAGTGATATTTTATTAAGAATTTTTAGACATTGCTAACAAAATCATTAAGAAGGGGCTTGAAGAATAACATTTATTGTTAGGGCAGGAATAGGTTCAAAATCACCAAAAAGTTACATATGTACATACGTTTAAGATGAAAAATTATTAGTCACATTTAGATAACTTTAAATATATATATTCCAATCCAGATAAACAAATTACCTTCTTTCTTGATTTAACAGGACTTTTTAGTTTTTCAGTTGTCAGGTTGTCTTTTGTTTTTTGTGCCTTTGAATCCAAACTATTCGTCGTAATACTACTGGTATCCTCTATTGCAGAAGATCTACGTGACACTCTTTCTTTCACAGGGCTTTCTCCAGTCTTTACCAGTTTGGAATCAAAACTGTCTTTTTTTATCCTACTATTGTGATCAGGTACAGAAGATTTGCAAGTTACACTTTTTTCCTTCTCTGGTGATTTTGAAACAAAGTCATCCATAGCAATACTACTGGCATCATCAATGACCGAGGACTTGTGTGCTCTCTTTATAGGCATAACAATGCTAAAGGAAAACATACAAAATACTTTAAATATCAATAAATAATAATCATTAAAGTAAAGTAGCTATTTCATAATGATTGATAAAAAAAGTAATGATTTTTTTTATATATATATACATTCATATACATTGATTGTTCTTGCAGGTTCTGCATTGAATGTATCCTATCAACTATTGGTTTTCTTGAGCTAAAATTGTATAACAAACTATGAGCAAGTATGACTATAATAGTAATGAACAATGTAAGAAATTAAGATTTATGAATATTATCATTATATTTTGAGAAGATTGCTGCTAAATTTTAACAATAAATCTATATATATCTATAAATTCTGTTTACTTTTCCTTTGTCCATTCTGTTTGGTGAAATTCTTTTTAACTTTCTTTTGTCTTTACAAGAAGAAAGTACCGTACACACGTGTGTATAATTTGGAGAATTTCTGATAATTTTTGGCAAACAAATTGGGGGAGGGGGGGGGGAGATTTATACACAAGTATATACAGTATTAGATTTGTGAAAAATTTTTCATTCTTGTTTCCGATGGATTTACATATTTTAAGGGTCACACACAGGGTTGTAAAAAACCTACCGACCCAAGAAAACCTTGGTGGGTTTTATTGGGTAAAACCCACTCTAAAAAACCTTATTGGGTTTTTTACAATCTATGATAATATTTAATATTCAGTAGCTTTTATATTAGTTTTTTTGTGTTTAAAAAGTTACTATCCTATCAAAACAGATGGATGTTCCATTTTAAAAGCTTGTTAATATTATAATAAAACAGAAAAAAAAAGAGCCAAAATCAATATACATAGCTAATTATAACATTTTCGCACAGATAAAAAATGACAAGATCTTTTATATCAAGATTTAACAATATAAATTCCATACCGCAAGTTTCTAAGTGGATACAAATTTCACTTAATCAATTTTGGCCAGAGTTGATTTTTTGTTTAAATCAGGTTTTTTTTTTTTTTTTTTTTTTTTTTTTTCTCCTAAATTTCATTTTCTATTACATATTGTACTATTATTGTTTGTTCATGTAAAATAAACATTGCCGGATATTATATAAGTATTATAACTTCATTTCAAAATATTCAAATTAAATAATTACAATCATTCATGTAGATAGTAATTCAAATCATTTTGTAAAATATTTTTAGTAACAGTTCTGTACTATGTTCGAAGAATAAACTACTCTATACAGTGAACAATAGATATCTTGAAAATATTATCAAGCTTCCTTTCATTGATAAATTATAAAAGATTAAAGATTTGTTTAAAAAATGTCTTCTTAGTGGAAAATACAGATAAAAAAGTAATTTCTTAAAGTAATTTTTAAATCTTTGATATGTGTTATTATATAATATCATATGATGTCAGAAGTAAAAACCCTTTTTTACAGCATTTTGTACTGGTTTATGTTGTTTCAATGAAAATTACTTGTTTATTAAGTTAATTAATAAAAATATAAGATGATCTTTTTAATTAAAAACATACTTTTTAGAAAAAAAAAGAGACTTTCCCTACCCTCATCTTTAAAAAAAAAAAAAAAAAAAAAAAAAAAAAAAAACCCAAAAACCCCATTAAAACCCGGAAAACCCATTACCCCCCCCCCCAAAAAAAAAACCCCACCTGGGTTGGGTTTTTTGCAACCCTGCATCACACAACCCAAAAAATATGTTTTTACAAAATGTCTGTTTGTCTGTGACACAAATTTTGTGGGCGCTCTATTTAAAAAACTAATGCATGGAATTTAATAAAATTTATGTTCAGTTAATCTCCAATATAAATTGGTGCTGATTAATTTTTGGTGTAAATTATTCAATAGGTGACGCTGCTTTGCAACATTCTTTCTGTTTTCCACAATAGCTCAATCTCAAGAACTAATGTACAGCTTTTCATTGAACTTCAGATTCAGT
The DNA here is from genome assembly GCA_964019185.1 of Maratus speculifer. NCBI lineage: Eukaryota > Metazoa > Arthropoda > Arachnida > Araneae > Salticidae > Maratus > Maratus speculifer. The sequence continues at coordinate 338,327,819 of OZ025296.1, read as the reverse complement.
TAGTGTTTGACATGACTTGATTTTTTCTACATTTTGGTGTGAAATGCTCAACAGATGACATTGCTATACTGCACTTTTTTTTACGATTTCTGCAATAGCTCAATCTCCAGAAGAATGCATAAATTTTGATCAAACTTAAAATTAAGTTAGCCCTAAACAAGAATTTTAGCTTTTTACATTTTTGTGTACATCACTCAATAGCTGGCACTACTATACTGTATGTTTTATGACTTTTGCAATAACTCTTATCTCAAGAATTAATGCAAAAATTTTTAATAAACTTTAGATTGTATTAGTCCTTAATATGACTTGGTGTTTTTTACATTTTAGTGTAAATCATGCAAAAGAAGACTATACTGCATTTTGCATGATTTATGCAATTTTATTGATAGTCATATCTCAAACACTAGATTTGTGCATAGATTGCTATTTAATTTTTGCACTATGATAGCAAATTTTGAAATATTAACATGTGTGAGATAGAAGAAAGCTCTGGGATTGCCACATCCAACTAGATTCTTCCATGCGGCTGATTGATAGATTTGTCCAAAAATTAATAATTCATCAAAGAATCAAATAACTATATTATGTGTCTACTTTTAAGATCATGTCAGAATAATCCAGAGCTACAAATTTAGTTAGGAAGTCCCCCAAATTTCTCTTATCTTTACACCAATTTTTCTGTACTACAAGCAAATTACATCATGCCATCACCGTATTAGGCTTAATTTGTGACACACATCATGAAGTGCTCATTACTATTATTAAATTAGCATTTCTGCTTTTCACAGAAAAGGAAAGTTCTATACGAGTCCACATTAATGTTTCAATTATATAGAAAATTAAAATTCCATATAAACTGAAATCATAAAAATGAGCTTTTCACAAGTCTATTAAATAAACAAAAATTACAAAAATATGTGCAGCAAAAATTATACTTGATTCTACAGCCACATTAAAAAATGACATCTAATATAGATACATATTTAGAATAAACACAGTAATAAGGTACATAAATTCATATATCTGATTTCATTCATGAAGGGCTTGGAAGGTCCTTAGAAAATGGAAAATAGCTATAAAAATATTTACCATCTCACACAATTTTCTTTTATAAATTGATTGAAAATATATGTATGTATGTATGTCTATATATGTATATATATATACATAAGCAGAGATATAGTTTATCTTGCATTGCCTTAATTGTTGAATACAGTTAATAAATTTAAAAAGATATAAATTATTTAGAAAAAATTATATAGTTCTAAAAAATGGCATACATAAGGTGGCTATAATTAATCTTCAATACTCAGCATGTTTTACAGCATGATCTAAATGCGAGAATGGAGACTAATTCTGCAAGATGATTAAATAAAATATAGTGTGAAGGATTCTGTGGGTGGAAAAAAGTTCTAAAAGTAACTGCTAGCTGTTTTTCACACAATCTTTCATCCCTCATCTAACATAATCATCCTACCAAAATTAAACTCCATTTTAATAATTAGATCTTGCTAAAGGACATAACTTGATTATGGCCACATTGTATGTCACAAATTATGGATGAATGAAGTATGCAATATCAGAGGGAAAACTATTGCTTTTTACATCATTATTGTTTTAAAAGAAATCATTAATGCAAAACACTGATTTATATCTTTAGTCAGCAAAATGGCTCTTTATCTTAGATATGTATTTTACAGGCACAATTCCTTAAATGCATCTTTTTCTGTGTTGTATATGTCTGAATTTTTTAAGCCAACATACGACTTTATCAACATTTTTCTTCATTTTATAGTTATTAAACATAGCCCATTCAAGTGATTCATCATCATATCATTCAATGTTGATGCTTCAGTTGGCAGTTAAAATATTTTGATTGCCAATGACAAGTGAATTTGTTGAACCTTGGATTCATATGTAAAACATGATAAATGGTAATTTTTAAATTTTCCAGTAAAATTGTTTTTTTTTTTTTTTTTTTTTAATTGCATCTTGTTAACTTTTATAACAAATAAGGTTTATTTTTTACTCAAAATATGCTAGATTAATTTTTGATGTAAACTTTAATAATAAAGACTCTTAAAACACAAATCTGACAAAATAAAAAACTATCAGGCTAAGCATGCTGCTCATAAGTTAACTGAAGGTCCAGTGTTAATAAATCAGCTGGTATCCATATTGTTAATTTAGCCACATTTAGACATAATATGCTTTATTTAAAGATTATGAAAAATGATAATGAAAATTAAAGAAAGCTAAAAACAACTGAAAAGTTCAAAAACATATACGAAAAGTATTTATAAAGTTTGGACTTGGGCTCATTCTTTCTGTAATTTACAATTTTATTTATTCTCAAATAAATAAAGAAAAACTCCCCCTCACCCCTTAATTTTTTTTTTTTTTTCCATTTCAAGTAATTTTAATGTTACTTTGATCACAATGAAAAATAATTTTTTTTTTCCTTTTTGTAGTAGTAGTAGGATGTTATTTTAAAAGAAAACTCGTAACATTTTCAGATTTATGTTTGCATTGCTTCGTTATGCTGCCATTAGGATAATTTTTAGTTGGAATGTCTATTTATTATTGCTTTTTTTAGATATCTAATGTGAAATAAATATTTTCTCTTAAATCAATTAGCATTGGTTTAAGGTTTGTAAATTTTTAATCTTCTGTTGTCTGTGATTTCTAATCATAATTTACATGAAAATAACATAAGTGATTCTGTTTTTTTTTTTCTTGAGCTCTACTTATTCTGTTTCTCTGCTCTTTACATGTGCACTAATAGTTATTTTCATGCATGAAGTTTTTAAAAATGAGACTTTAACATTTAGAACAACTTTTAAATACTAAGCGATTTTTATTGTACTTTATTTTCAATATACTTTTTGTACTATTAGTACAACAGACCTCTGGTTGCAGTGCTTGGTTCTTTGAATCCCTCATCTCTAAGTCTACTTTTGGTACTGGGATCAAGTTATAATAACAAAAAATGTTTCAAGCTTGGACAGATTCAGATTTAAAGCCATTGAGCTTGGACAGGTTCAGATTTAAAGTCATTGAGCTTGGACAGGCTCAGATTTAAAGTCATTAGGCTTGGGCTCTGAAAAGTGAACCTGAACTTCTCTCTAAAATCTACATTCATATTTTTGATAAAAGAACAAGACAAAGCATACAATAAATATACCTAGTAGGCTTAGGGGAAGACTTTGATTTTCGACTTGCAGCAGTGAAGGAATCAAAGACATCATTTGTTATGGATCCAGTTTGTGGAACAGAGATGACAGGCACTGGAGGTGGAATACGAGACTTTAAGCCCCACACATAGGTCTTCTTTTTGATTTCTTTTCCATAACAGAACCTGCATACATAATGAGTGGTAAAACAGAAATAATCAAAAAGATCAGGGTTAGAAATTAGCAATAATTAATTGTCAAATGCAACTTTATTATTGCATTTCACAACAACAACATTATACCTAGTCATCAAGATTGACACCTGACTTTTTTTTTTTTTTTTCAATTTAACTTTTATTTAACAAATGCTCTCATCTGTTCTTTCATTCTCCAATATTAATTCATGGCCGAGTTAGGGGATCTAATTTAAAAAACTAAATATATTGATTTTAGTTTTTCAAAATAATCACTGTTAGATTGTTTAAAATAAGCATTGAATGATAAAATTTTATTTTCATTTTCAATATTTTTAGGTATGCCATTTTTTATTAATATTATTATTATTATGCATTTCTCCTTTACACGTTCTTAACATACGATACTCTATCAAGAATGCTTTAAAATTTTAGTACATCCTCTATCCCCCTTTCCCCCCAAAAAATAAATAAATGTATACATGTGTAGGATTTATAAATACTTTAAAATTCCTCATTCGTTATTTGTTATCCAGATTTCAATGGACTCCAGATTACAATATTTGTTAGCAAGAGGTTCATTTATTTGCTAATTTTTTATTACTTTCCCATCATACCTAGTATAGGGTAAGTCTTGCAATCGTTTTGAAAATCGAAAATTTTTTTTGACAGATTTACACGTTTTCGACACTGGAGATTTCGAAAAACATATTTTTAGAAAAAAAAAATTTGCCGTCCGTCTGTCTGTCTGTAAACGCTCTATCTCCCGAACGAATAGAGATAGAGACTTGAAATTTTGTATGTACTTAGTATGTAAGAATGGGACGAAGCCTATTTAATATCAGTAACCTCCATTATCCGGAACTATTTTTTTCGGACTCTCGAAAAATTCATTCTGATGAAAGATATATAAAAATTTTTGAAATTTTTTATTTTAAGGAATGATCGTAAAAGGCAATAAAATAACACAAATTTTGCATCAAGAACGAAGTTGATCGAATTATTAGTTGCTGAGATATCTGTAATCCTGTTTTCCACATTCTTTGATTTTTCATGACCCTGTATTTCATTCAAATTTCAATTCAGAGGTATATTTTAATTGGAAATGAGACGCTTAATCCGATGCAATAAACTGTTAGTTAATAAGATTATTATTTTTGGAGTTATAAGAATGTTTCTTTTTCGCAATTCAGTACTACGTGAGCAGTTAGGCGTGCTGTATAATTTATCGAAAGAGATTCATCAGCAACTCATTAATACAGCATTACTATGCACAATAAAAATATAAATACACGTTTAAATTTTGTTTTGAATTGAATTGCATTGTATAAATAGTTTTCAAATGTATTATTTTCATATATTATACATGCATATATATGATGGGTAAGTATTACAGTGGCCCCCAATGACTAGTTTTCTGAAGGTCTTGATTTTTAGTCACAGGATTTTTTTTTGTTTGTTTGTTTAACTAAGCTTATCTCTGACTGTATCTAAAAGAGCAAATTTTATAATTTTATAATGTAAAAACAAATTAGTTTTTTTTTTACACGTTTTATACATGACAATAAAAACATGGTAAAATCTGGTAAAAACTGCCATGCATCAAAACCTTACCAACCCTGAGGCTAACATTGTGAAAAATTATGTATTTATTTTCACCAGGAACATAGTTATGTTGAAACTTTTTGTGAGAATCTCAATAACTCAATTTGCAAAATCAACACCCACAAGAATTATTCTAGGATGAACTCAACACACAGACAGAAAATTAGAATCATCTCAGGGCCGTAACTATAAACTTGGGGGCCCCGGGGCAAAACCTCCGGGGGAGCCCCCCCCAGGGAGGGCAAATTAAAACTTTGCCCCGGGCATAGTTTCTTTTCTCGCACACTGCTGTTTAAATGTATAAGCCCAAAAAAGACTTAAAAATGTAGAATTAGACAACTCTACTCGGCAGGCACTTGGCGGCGACGCCATTTTTGCCGATCCCACTGAAGTTAGCATAGGGAAGAAAATACGAACTTCTGATTGGTTGAATACTTTAAAGAGCATTTTATTTAGGTTCATTTTTGAGTATATGTAACTTAATCATGCGTTTCTGTTTAAAAACCGTTTGAAAGATGGATTGTGATAATTTTTTTTTCGATTTTATGTATTTATTAATAGACTAGTTGACCCATCCAGCATTGCCCGGGACACGTTATGATAACCTTAAGCAAACAATTAACACTTTAGATCTACAATTAGTCAGAATTAAGCATAGGATATGAATTATTCATTAAATAATATTTTAAAGAAATGCATAAAAAATGAGTAAATGCTTTAAAAAAGGCCTTTGGACCTCAATAAAAACACCAGGGTGTAGGTCCTGAAATAAGAGTCCAAAATTCAACTTTAAATTTATGCATTGAGAAGGTTTGATAACAAGTGGGTGAAATATGCATGGAGAACAAAAATTTCAAGGTGCCTGAGCCGAGATCACAGGGAGTCTCAGGCTTTTAAATGGAATGCAAGAACATGGGAATAACTAAGTGAAAAAATAGTTCCAAAAATGAAGATTGGATTAAGAGAGAGCAGTTTAATAGCAATTTATGGTGCAAAATCTTCAAGGGGCTTGGAACTTATTTCGCATGTAGTTGGGTATAAAATATTTTTTGTAGTTATTAAAGTAATGGGAGGACGCTAAAGCAATGTGAAAGAAAATGTCAAGCAATCCGGATCATTTTTAAAGAAATTGCACCAATGGCCCCAAGAACGCGATTAATATTCAAAATTGGTGGTAGCTAGACTATGGCGGTTTCTTAGTAGCTGATGGATTTAAGAAGTTGTTTAAAAAAAGGAGTTAATTGAACCATTTTAAAAGGATTTATAATAAGGGCCCAAAAAGGACAACTGACAGTTAAAAAGAGGGCCCTAACAGGAAAACATGTTAAAATATCTTAATACTTAGCTCTTTAGATCTACAATTAGTCAAAATTAATCATAGGGTATGAATTATTCATTTTAATACTGTTTTATTGAAATGCACAAATTGATTCGGAAAATGTTTAAAAAAAAGTCCTAGCCGCGGATGAAAATATGAGAATCTTGTCCCTGAAAGAAGAGTCCAAGACTTAAATTTAAAAATTTTGCACTGATAAGGGGATAAATTTAAAGAGTGTTGCCTCACAAAATGTTCAGGGGCCCTAGACTGAGCCCTATGATACCACAGGAGGCCAAAGTGTCTTATATGAAATGTCAAAACATTAAAATATCTAAATGAATAAAGAATCCTAAAAATGAAGATCAATTAAAAGGAAACAATCTATTAACAATTTATTATTACAAAAACTTCAACGGGCCTTAAGGGGCCAGGAATTTATTTTGCATGTAGTTGGGTATAAAGATATTTTTTGTAGTTATCAAAATGATGGAAAAACACTATAACTATGTTAAATAAAATTCAAAGCAATTTGGTTCATGTTTAAAGAAGCTGCATCAAGGGCCTCAAGAAAGCAATTGAGAAACAAAATTAATGGTAGCTGAAGTCTGAGAAATTCTTTTGTCGTTCATGTAATAGGTAGAGAGAGGACATAAAAAATTGATAGAAAAAAAAAAGCTAGTGAATTGGACCATTTTTAAGGGAGCTATAATATGGGGCCCTGTAGGGACCAACTGACAGTTAAAACCAGGTCCCTAATATGAAACCATGTTAAAATATTTTAGTACATAGCGCTTTAGATCTTTAATTAGTCAAAATTAAGCATATAGTAGGAACTATTCTTTGGAATGATATAATTTTTTAAACGCACCAATTGATTGGGCAATTTTTTAAAAAGGGGTCCTAGGGTCCAAATAAAACATCAGGTTTTCTGGATTGGTACTGAAACAAGAGTCCCAGGCAACTTTAAAATTTTGAACTAAGAAAATCAGAAATATAGGAAGTGAAATATGTTTATTTCACAAAATGTTGAGGGGCCCTGGGTTGGACCCTATGATTCCACAGGGGAATACAGTGTCTTGTATAGAATGTCAAAACATTAAAATAACTAAATGAATAAAGAATCCTAAAAAAGAAGATCAGATTAAAAAGAAACAATTTATTGACAATTTATTATTACAAAAACTTCAAGGGGGCCTGTACCGGGCCCCAAAGGGCCAGGAAATTATTTCGCATGTAGTTGGGTATAAAAATATTTGTGTAGTTATTAAAATAATGGGAAGACGCTAAAACTATGTTGAATAAAATTGAAAGCAATTTGGATCATTTTTAAAAAAGCAGCACCAAGGGCTCCAAGAAAGCGATTAATATTCATAAATAGTGGTAGCTGAAGTCTAAAATTTTTTTTTTATTGTTTATGTCGTAGTTGGAGGACCTAAAAAGTTGTTTAAAAAAAAGCTAATGAATCCGACCATTTTTAAGGGAGTTATGATAGAGGGCCCCATAGGGGCCAACTGACAAATACCATCAGGGCCCTAACATGAAAACATGTTAAAATGTTTTAATACATAACGCTTTAGACCTTTAATTAGTCAAAATTAAGCATAGAGTATGAATTATTTGCAAGAATAATATTTTTTTAATGCACCAATTGTTTGGGTAAGCGTTAAAAAAAGGGCCCCAGGGCCCGAATAAAAATATCCGGATATTGGTCCCGACATAAGAGTCCAAGATTCAGCTTTAAAAATTTGCACTAAGAAGGTGAGAAATTTAGGGAGTGAAAAATGTTTAGCGCACAAAAAGATCAAGGGGCCCTGGGTTAGCCCTATGATTATCTAGGGGGCCCCAGTGTCTTACATGGAATGTAAAAATTTGAAAATATCTAAATGGAACAGGTATCCCAAAAATGAAGATCGAAATTAATGGAAGCAATTTATTAACAATTTACTATCACAAAGACTAAAAGGGGCCCCAAGTGTCCAAGGTCATAACTGAAGAGTAAAAAGACGAAAATACCTAAAAGGAGAAAGCTACCTCAAAACGGAAAAGATTAGATAAAAAAGAGTCAAGCTATTAATTTGGCGCACAAAAATTGTAAGGGGCCCAGGACCCTGGCCCTTAAAATATTAAAAGTCTGAGCCTCAGGTGCATCAGGACCTGTCCTGGACTATCTTCATCTAAAATTTCAGACTTCTATGTGCGGTATATTTTGCTAACCATCGCAGTCACACACTCACACACACATACGCAGACATACACAAACACAGCGTTTTGTTAACTTATTAGTATAGATAAGAAGAAAGATTTTCTAGAATTTTTTAGATGCTTTTTATATTATTCAGTCGATTAGAAGTCCATATTTTCTTCCTTATACTAGCTTCGGTGGGATCAGCAAACATGCTGGCGCGACATGACACATTTGACTCGACATTTTGCTGTCTGCTGTAGAACTCCTTTTGCATGCGAAGCGTAAGGACTGTATTGACAGACAAGAAAAAACATCTATTCTAGCACTTTGATTTTTTTTTATTACTAACTTTTAGGTATGTGCTGGGCATTTTATAGGAACTTAGACTAGAAACTAAAATCAATAGTTTTTTTAACCATCAGTTTGGGGCCCCTCAGGCTTGGGGGCCTTGGGGCAGTGCCCCGGCGGTAGTTACGGCCCTGAATCATCTCGACCAAAAAAAAAGAAAATTAAGCACAACCTAATGCAGGACACTATTAAACAATTCTGAGGTGACTGCTATTCAGAGATTCATTTTACTATATTTGAATATTAAAGAATAAAGATATGTCCATTTTTCTGTATAAAAGGTCAAACTGCTATTATAAATATAATTGTAGATTACTTTTCATGATTGGAATAAACATGATTCATTTTCCTATTATTTCAGGTTAGGTTTGGTTTGGGTTCAGGTCACTGAAAATTATTTTGGCAGGTTCAAGTGAGGTTTCAGGTTGTCTCCAAATGGAATTTTTGGATACAACTTGACCTGCACAATTCTACTTCTGAGGGGGTTAAAGAGAATGCCAAAAACTTCAATTCCTTCCATCATATCTCAGTAGCAGTTTTAAGTATCTGCAACAAAACAAACCTACAAAAATGTTAAACACCTATTTCAGAATTTTTTTTTTAATCCAGTGTCAAAGGTAAAAATAAAGGATTCTTTTATAATCAGTCTAAAGCCAATGTGTAATTTAGCAAGCTTGGCTTGGCACAAAAATAAATTTACTCTGTAATCATTGTTGCCAACATCATTCATGTTTGTCACAGGCCTGATTATGGGAGTTCAGGTAAATAAAATAATCTTCGGTGAAATTTTAGATATTTTGTGAAAAACATTATGTTGGCAAACACCCAGTATATTTATAGCTCAGGCATGAAAGTAGAAAATGAGAAAAAAGGTGAAAAATTTTCTTCATCTATAGAGCGGCACCAAATTCATATAATTTAAGTGTCGTGTTAACACTGTTTAAGTGTTGTGTAGCGTGTGTTAAGTTGTCGTTGTTACAATCAAATTAAATGTAATTGCACATATTGCTGGTTTTTATTTTAGTAACTTAGAAAGTATTAAAACTACTCTTTACTTCAGACATACATCTCGAAAAAGATATTCCAGAAATTATCTTAAAGTGAATAGTACAAAATATTCTATTCCAAAAAACTTCTTTTCACTTTGAATTTTTAAAGTCTTAAAAAAAAAAAAACTTGAAAGACATTTTGAGCATTTTTATTTACAGGACATTCAGATGCTTATATGATATAAGCTCACCTTTCATTTTATGTCTCTTTTTCATAGCAATTCAAGAAGTTCTGCATTTTTGCATTTTCATTTTTGCAAATGCATTATGCAAAAATTCGCATTTTTGCATTAATCCAGAGAATGTTCAAAATTGCTTTAAAAAACGTGGAATTTCTCCTTTAGGAGGAACTCTTTCATGCCTGATAGCTCTAGTAGATTGCAAAATTATGGCAACCCTTTTTAGGTATTCTGTAAAAAACATTATGCAGGTAAACCATTAGTACATTCATAACTCTTACAGCAACCCTTGCCCCCCCCCCCCCTTTTTTTTTTTTTTTTTTTTTTTGCAAAAATCATTGGAGTTTGATTAAAATCAGTTCTTTAGTTGAACTATAAATCATTTTAAATTCTTCTTATTGAGGTTTTTAATTACTAACATCCATTAATTAAGATTTTAAAATATTACGATTTGTCATGTGATTTCAGGTGCTCATCTATAAGTATGTAAAAGTTATATTAGTCAATATTAATAAAATGTATAATTTTCATACATTAAACAAGCTGCCAATTACAGTGTTTAAGAGGTACTAATCACAAAAATACATCAACAGGTTACTAAAGTTTTCATTTAATTATTTCAAATTACATCTAATACTTATTACTCTTTCTTACAAGCAATGCAATGATTCTTATTTGCAATTAAACATTATTTTTACAAGGCAACGCCGAAAAAGTTGCAAACATAAAACTTTTTCAAAATAAATAAAAGCAATGTTGCATTACAAAGCATTAATCTTTGAATTAGTTGAAAAAGAGTTATAAGTTTTGGGTACAATTAATTTGGTAATAATAAAATTAAAACTTTAGTAACTTTAATTGTTGTTAAAACTTTATTTATTATCAATCACATAGAAGCGTCACAAATGAACATGGCTTACCGGCTTTTGCAACTTTGTAAAATTTCAAGCATTTTCTTCCTCTTATCATCAGTAAGCACCCGTGACACAGGCTGAAATTAAAAATAATAAATAGCATGATTGGTTTATGACACAAATGTAAAATGTAATCAGCATTATTATAAGTTCCATTAAAAAAAGTTTCTGGGCACTGAAAATAAAAACACAGAAAACAAACCAAAAAAAGGTGGTGAGAAGTGTTTAGTTCCATGATTTTTACTTAATACTAGATACTAGACATGGTAATATTACAGAGATTAGATACTATATTAGATTTATGAAATCAATTTTACAGGTTTCCCATTTTATGCTTGAAATCATTCAAAAATATAACTTATTTTTTATGAATTTGAAGACATTACCAGGTATAGCAGTGGGATTAATAAGCTGTGTATACACATTGTTTATATATATATATCAAATATTGTGATGTAATATCATAATAGCAGAGTAGAAGTGTGACAAATACTTTTTTTTTTTTTAGTTTTTTATTATAATATCTGATTTTTAAATAATATATTTCCAAGATCAAATTGATCCCAAAGGCACATTAGGACATTTGGTGAATCTGGACAGAATTTTTTTTTTTATGTTCAGCTAATTTAAATGAATTTGTTAATCAATAAATATATTTTTTAAATATTGATTTTTAGTTAAATGTGATTCGTTATTTACAGTTTGATGCTTATATTTATTAAATGAAAACAAAAATCATATATATTATTTCGTTATTTTTATTATAATTACAACATCCCTTTTTTCTATTCATTCACAAAATAAAAATAGCCTTAATATAATCATATTTTGTTTAAATGTGTTAAAAATTACAGTTAATTAAAAATTAAATTAACATTCCTTTCATAAGTGCAAAAATTTTCATATTTTTCCAAACCAGTGTTGTTACAAAATTAAATATCACATCTCTATAAAAAAATAAATAGTACAAAGGAAAGAAATATGATATATCTGTAGAGGTTTATTTTATATTTATAAGTAAAAAACAAAACTGAATTTGAAATGTTTAGGGGAAAAGATACTATTTGAAATATGGTATTTCAACCAGTACATATATCATTATTATGGCACATGTAACCAGTGATTTGTTATATAAGATTTAATTATATTTTATATGTATTCAATTTATTTTTCTTTATGTGATGTTTGTTCCTAAATGCATGACATCTTTTAAGGCAATTAAAATATGATTAAAATTTCAAATTTTACTTGCTTAAAAGGCATATAGCAGACAAAGGGGAAAAATATCCAAGCCAGGAATTGAATCCAGATCTTTGCTATTGCTGTTAAACCTATTGTCCATGTTTTTTCATTTTATTTTTTATCCTTTCACCTTGAATGCTCGTGACATTTTTTTTGGCATGTGATGTAACGTGAAAAGAAATTGTATTTTCTAATCTTTTAAAAAATTCTTATGGAAAAAGGTATAAGGTTTACCGGTAAATAAATTATTAGTGCTGAAGAAGTTTATTTACTTCTTTCTTTTATTTTTTTTTATATTTTAAAGTAGTTATAGGCGTCCGCATTGTATTTAGAAAGCTGGGGTGTTAAAATAACATCTTTTGAACGCTTTATCCAACATTCTGCCGTCCGCGACAGGACTGTTTATTAAATTTATTCAAAAGAAAATGTTTCAAGCCGTGAAAAACTTTAAAAAGGCTGATTTGAAGTTTGTAGCAGAAGAGATTGGGGAAATTATTCCTCAAGAGTTCACCATCGCAACTCTAAAGCAAATCATTTTAAATAGCGAAGAATACAAAAAAGATCCTGCTTTTGTACAAGAAATTTTATCTAACGCTGTTGCTGAGAGAAAGGAAAATGAAGAGTTAAAGAAGTTAGAAGAGTTAAAGAAGTTAGAATTAAAGGAAAAGTTAGAGCAAGAAATTGAGCTAAGAAAGCTGGAATTAGATCATCAATTGGAACTAGCTAAAATTCAATCTCAAGGACAAATACAAAATGAATATATTTCAAGTGATTATGATATGAATAATTCAAAACGAAAATTTACTTTACCGAAGTTAGAATTTCGCCAATTTGATGGTGATTTAAAGGAATGGTTGCCGTTCTGGAGTCAGTTTGAGCAGATTCATAATGATCCTGATATTGCACCAGAAAATAAATTTCAATATTTGATCCAAGCAACAGTCACTGGATCTAGAGCACGAGAAGTTGTTGATAGTTTCCCGCCAACAGGTACCAACTATGCCAAAGCTATTGAGAGTCTTAAAGCTCGTTTCGGCAGGGAAGATCTTTTGGTAGAAGTGTATGTCAGAGAATTGTTAAAATTAATCATTTCTGTTCAATCAAAAGGAAAATTTTCTATTACAACGTTATATGATAAACTTGAATCGTATTTACGAGCTCTTGAGACGCTAGGAGTCACAATTGATAAATGCGCTTCAATTTTATATCCAATGGTAGAATCTTGTTTTACAACTGATTTTTTGAAAGCGTGGAATCGAACCTATACGACTCCCGTTAGTTCTGATGCAAAAGAACGTCTGGATAATTTAATGATGTTTCTCAAATCTGAAGTTGAAGGTGATGAAAGAATTAATTTAGCTGTGTCAGGTTTTGGTTTAGCGAAAAAAGATGATGCAAACTTTAGAAAAAATAAAGGTTACAACGAGACTACTAAGCATTTACCAACTGCTGCTACCTTCTTAACAACTACTTCAAAACCAGAGTTAAGAAAAAATTGCGTTTTTTGCAACGGAAGACATCTGAGTTCAGAATGCTTTTCGGCACGAAAGATGACTTATAATGAAAAGCAGAATATATTAAAGGATAAAAAATGTTGCTTTTTATGTTTGGCAACGGGTCACACAACGAAGCAATGTAAAGCTATCTTGAAGTGTTTCGTTTGTGATAAAAGACATGCGTCTGTGATGTGTCAAATGCTAGATAAAAACAAGCCAAATGAAAAGAAAGAGGAAGAAAAGTCGTCTGGAAAAGAAGTAAATATGGCTAATTTTAATAGAAATCCTAAAGTATTTCTTCAGACGCTCAAAGCAAAAATCCTTTCTGACAACAAGAAGAAAGATGTTCGACTAATTTTAGATTCAGGTTCTCAAAGGTCGTACATTTTATCACAACTAGCTGAAGAAATGGACTATCTACCGCTTCGAGAAGAAAAGGTTACGCATTCTCTTTTTGGCGGAGTCACAACAAAGGATTATAATCATCGTTACTACAAGGTAAGATTAAGTGATTTAAAGGAAAATTTTAAATGTAATTTTGAAGTATTGGATCAACACATTATATGTGAAAATGTTATGCCTGTAGAAAATGGATCCTGGTTTAAAGAATTATCGAGAAAAGGCATCACTTTGACGGATGTTGGTAAGACTCCTGAATCTATTCAAGTACTGATTGGAGCCGATGTAATGGGAAAATTACTGACAGGTCGTAGAGAAATACTCTCGTCAGGATTAGTTGCATTAGAAACATATTTGGGATGGACCTTAATGGGAAAAGTACCACAAGATAATACATCTAAAGATAACTTAGCTTTATCAGTTACGTCTATGTTCGTAAAGGAAGCAGAAATTGCCGATTTATGGAAATTGGATTTACTAGGAATACATGATCCGATTGAAAAACAATCTAAAATGGAAATTGATCGTCAGGTTAAAGAACATTTTTTACAGACAGTAAGAATGAATGAAGATAATCGTTATGAAGTTTCTTTGCCTTGGTCAGAAGACACACCACCTCTACCAGATAATCTGAGTTTAGCCAAGAAAAGATTAATTAATGTTATGAACAAGTTGCTTTCCGATAACCTTTATCAAAAGTATGAAGACGTGCTTCTAGGGTGGCTTGATGATAAAATAATTGAAGAAATTCCACAGTCTGAAATGAATCGTTTTGGAAACTACTTACCTCATAGACCAGTGATAAAAGAAAACAGTACAACCCCCATTCGTCCAGTGTTTGACGCATCAGCAAGAATGCAAAATCACCCGTCTTTGAATCAATGTTTACATTGTGGCCCAAATCTTATTGAATTAATTCCTGACATTCTCTTAAGATTTAGAAAAAAGAAATTTGGTGTTGTAGCTGATATCAAGAAAGCATTCTTACAAATAGCTGTTCGTAAGGAAGATCGAGACTATTTGCGTTTTTTGTGGTGGAGTGATGTAGAAGAAAGAAATATTAAAATGTTTCGACACACTAGAGTTGTATTTGGAGTCAAAAGCTCTCCTTTTCTTCTTGCTTCCGTCATCGAATATCACATTAAAAACGATGAAGAATACGACTCCAATCTTAAACAGCAGATGCTAAGAAGCTTTTATGTTGACAATGTCGTTTCTAGTGTCCAAACAAAGGAAGACTTGGAAAGGTTTATTACTGATTCTAAGTCTCTTATGGCTAAAGGTGGATTTGATTTGAGAGGTTGGGAACAGACAGAAGACAGAAATAATAGCGAAAATAGTGAAGATACTACTGTACTGGGATTACAATGGAACAGATTTCTAGATGTTTTAAAAGTTAACGTAAGCTGGATAAAAGATATAAATATAGAAAAAATAACAAAACGAGTCATGCTGTCAGTTGCACATAAAGTTTTTGATCCAGTTGGCTTTACTGCTCCTGTTATGATATGTCCCAAGATGATGTTACAGAAAACATGGAAAGAAGGAATCTCATGGGATGAAGAAATCACTGGTGATATAAAAAACGAATTTATTGAATGGTTTCGTGAATTAAATGTTTTACAAGAAATTCAGATTCCTAGATATATTCAATTCATCCCAGAGAATTTAAAAGCTTGTACCCTTCATACATTTTGCGATGCAAGTCAGTATGCGTATGCTACTGTTATATTTTTAAGGGTAGAAAATAAAGATCGTACAGAATTATTCCTCCTTGCGGCAAAATCCCGCATCGGTCCATTAAGATGTGTAACTATACCTAGAATGGAACTTTTAGCTGCTTTGATTGGTGCTAGATTGACTAAATCAGTAACTGACGCAATGGGCTGGGAAGATATGGAAAAATATTTTTGGAGCGATTCCACTACAGTGCTTGCATGGATATCCAGAAAAGAAAATTGGTCTGTTTTTGTTAGAAATAGAGTTCAAGAAATTAAAAGATTGAGTGATCCGATTTTATGGAAACATATACCTGGTGAAATTAATCCAGCAGACCTGCCATCTAGAGGGTGTAAAGCAAAACAGCTGGTGTCTCTCAAATGGTGGGAGGGACCACATTGGCTTAAAGATTCTGAAGAATATAATAAATACATGAATTTCACCTGTCAAAACATAAACGAAGAAGAAATTGAAAAAGAAAAATTGAAATTTACAAAATTACTTGTAAATGTTGATGAAAGTACAGACAGAAACTGGTACTACCGATATTTTTCCAGTTATGAAAAAATTGTACGTCTTGTTGCTTGGATACTTCATTTTAGATATAATTCTTGTAATCCAAAGGAGCAGGTCAAAGGAGAACTGACAAGTCAAGAATTTAAGAGAGCAGAGACGAAGATAATTTGGATGCTACAAAAAGAATATTTTTCGCATGAAAATGAGAGGAGATTGAAAACTTTGGAGACGTTTAAGGATGACCTAGGCATAATACGTGTAAAAACTAAAATTATGTACAGAAAAGACAGTTTAGATTTCCTCACACCTATGGTTGTTCCTTCAGATCACGAAGTTGTCAGACGATTAATTTTATATTACCACCGCAAAAATTGTCATGCAGGTCCTCAGATTCTTTTAAATTTGCTTAGAGAAAAATACTGGATTTTGAATGGAAGAAGAACCATAAGCTCTGTCTTATCAAAATGTACCATCTGTAAAAGATTTAATTCGAAGAATTTAGAATCATCACCAGTTTCTCTACCAGAAAATCGAGTCAAAGATGCAGCAGTTTTTCAGATTGTCGGCATTGATCTAGCTGGCCCTCTGTTTCTTAAAAATAAGCAGAAGAGTTGGGTTGTCTTATTTACCTGTGCCATTTACAGAGCTGTGCATTTGGAACTTGTGACTTCAGCTTCTACAGAGGCATTTTTGATGGCACTGAGAAGATTTGTATCTCGTAGAGGAAGATGTTCTATTATATATTGCGACAACGGTTCCAATTTTGTTGGTGCCGCCAATTTTTTAAAAAGATTGAACTGGGACCGCATATTGAAGCATGGAGCAATAAATTCTATCACATGGAAATTTAACCCCCCAACGGCTGCTTGGTGGGGCGGATGGTGGGAGAGGCTCATCAGATTGATGAAAGATCTATTAAAAAGAGTTTTAGGACAAGCTTGTTTGAACTATGAAGAGATGATAACTGTATTAGCTGACTGTGAAAGCATTATAAATTCACGACCATTAACTTACATGTCAGAGAAAGAGTCCATCAAACCCATATCTCCGGACATGTTTCTGAAAGATATTCATGAATGTGGTTTACCAGATGTTGATGCGGTTGAAGAAAGTTCTCTCACTCGTAGACTTAGATATAGACAAGAGCTTCAAAAGGATCTAAGAAATAGATTTAGATCAGAATATTTGGGTCTTCTTATTCAACGACCGAATGGTAGACGAGCCCAACGTTCAATTGAGGTAGGAGATATTGTCTTGGTGGGAGTAGATAACAAAAAAAGGATCAATTGGCCATTAGGACGAGTTACAGAACTCATTCGTGGTCAAGATGGAAAAGTTCGCCTTTTGAAATTACAAACGTCTCATTCACAAATGATTCGGCCCATTCAAAGAATCTACCCTCTCGAGGTGTCATCGATTGATTGTACTGAAAATATTTTTCCCAAACTAACTTTGCATGAAAACCATGTTGATCCTCCAAAAGACGAGGCACAAATCAAAAAGACGAGATCTGGCAGGACGATAAAGATTCCAGAAAGACTCGATTTGTGATATTTATGTAAATGTATTTATTTAGTATAAAGTTTTGATTATAGTGTATAATCAAAAGGTGGGAGGATGTTAAACCTATTGTCCATGTTTTTTCATTTTATTTTTTATCCTTTCACCTTGAATGCTCGTGACATTTTTTTTGGCATGTGATGTAACGTGAAAAGAAATTGTATTTTCTAATCTTTTAAAAAATTCTTATGGAAAAAGGTATAAGGTTTACCGGTAAATAAATTATTAGTGCTGAAGAAGTTTATTTACTTCTTTCTTTTATTTTTTTTTATATTTTAAAGTAGTTATAGGCGTCCGCATTGTATTTAGAAAGCTGGGGTGTTAAAATAACATCTTTTGAACGCTTTAACCAACATTTGCCACCAACTTTCAAAGAATGTTATAGAATGCAAGGCATGAGAAATTTTCTGCAGAAAATTTTCCAAATTATAAATAGATTACTTAAATAATGACTTATTTATTCCCCCCCCCCCTCATGCATGCCTTTTGCTATCTTAAATCATTTTTTATTGTAACTTTGATGAAATAAATGACAATATTCTGCGTTTATTCATGCTGTTTGTATATATTTTTATTCTTATTTATTCATTAGAAGTTTAAACCAGCATCTAAAAGTCTCTTTTTTTTTTTTTTTTTTTTTTTTAAAGAAATTATTTAAGTTTCCGAAGACTGACAAACCTCCCCGAATTTTCTTTGATTTGCAGAATCTGTATTTACCTTGCATGTATTTAAAAAGTCTACTTTTAACCAGCCAAATTCATGAAATATCCCACAATGCAAACATCAATATAGGTCACTCTGGTAACTGATTTAGGTGATAATGATGTTTTAACTTAAGGACAAAAAGGACTTAAGGAAAAGGATAAGGAAAACTTACCTCTCCTTTGACTATGAATTGCGACCAATTGTCCTTCAGGAACTCCATTATAGTAGTATCAAATTCAAAGTACTTTTTGCCATGTGTAACAGTTAAATTAAAAAGGATTAGATGAGCTATATCTGGCCTACAAAAAATAATAAAATAAAGTTGTAAATATATATCACATTGATATTTTTTGTAAAAAAGAACATCTTCATTAAAAAAGAAAAAGAAAAAAGGAAGAGGGGGAAAAAAATGCACAAAATCTGAAAGATTTCACACATTAATATAGAATAAGCACTGCAGCAAAATCAAATATTTTTTTATAGTTGTAAGGAAAGATGTATATTTATATGGCTCAACTAATTTTAGCCTTTCAATTTGGAATGCAGTGACAGAGGAATGCACAATTACCAGGTTGTTCAATAAGTTTTGTCGTTCGATAAGAAAAACACATTGTTATGGTTCAAAATACACTTTATTATTCAGTATAATCTCCCTGAAGATTAATGCACTTGCTCCAACGATCCTCCAATCTGTGGATCCCATCCCTGAAGTGAGATTCCGGAAGGTCTACAAAATACGCTTCAACAGCCGTTATGACCTCTTCATTTGACGAAAAACGCTTGCCACGCATAAATTTTTTGAGTTCTGGAAACAAATGGAAGTCACTAAGGGCCAAATCTGGTGAATACGGCGGATGCTCCAACAATTCGAACTTTAATTCATGGATTTTAGCCATTGTCAAAATGCTCTTGTGACACGGTGCGTTGTCCTGATGAAAAAGGATTTTTTTCTTCTGCAAACCGGGTCTTTTTTCACAAATTTTTTCCTTCAACTGGTCCAAAAGGTTGCAATAATATTCCGAATTAATTGTTTTACCAGTTTGCAAGTAATCCACAAATAATATTCCTTTCGCATCCCAAAAAACTGATGCCAGAAACTTCTTGGCCGATTTCTGGACACGAACTCGTTTCGAAGCCGAACAACCAGGTTCACACCACTCTTTAGCCTCTTGTTTTGATTCAGGATCATGGTGATAGACCCAAGTCTCATCCATAGTGATGAATCGACGCACAAAATCCACTTTATCCTTTTTAAAACGCTCTAAATGTTGTTGAGAAAGTCGCATTCGAATGTGTTTTTGTTCCATTGTTAGCAAATGCGGCACCCATTGTGCACACAGCTTTTTAAAACTCAAAATTTCATTTAAAATATGATTCACACTGCCTAATGAGATGTGTAGAGCCTCTACTAAATCCCTCTCAGTCAGTCGACGATCTTCCAAAACCATATCCTGTATTTTGGCTACGATTTCTGGTGTTGATGCGGTTTTTGGACGTCCTTCACGTGGATCGTCTTCAAGGCTTGTACGACCACGTTTAAATTCAGCAACCCATCTTTCTACTGTTCTAATTGAAGGTGAACGTTTATTATACACTCTTAACATTCATTCGTGAATTTCTTTTGATGCTACACCTTCCAAAAATAAGAATTTTATCACTGCACGATATTCAATTTTTTCCTTTGTCGAAAATACTGTGACACGGCGACACTAAATGGCTTGTAAACAAAGAATGAATTGACTGATTGAAATGAACCTTCACGTGCGTTGATAAGAAGCGTGAATCAACAAAACAAAAACAGATTTGGACTAGTAGCAACGCCCTCTCTTATCGACCGACAAAACTTATTGAACAACCTGGTATTTTAGTTAAACATTTTATAACAAATGATTTTTATATATGACAGGTAGAGATATGATATATAGAGATATATAAACTGTATGTCAGTTAACACATCAGTCGGGGTTTTTGTCAGAGGAACATCACACTGCAAAGTAAACAAGCACAATGGATGGCTACCACTATATCTGCAGCTACACCTGTATTCAGAATACTCTTCATTTCATTTTGATTCAGTGATGGTACAATCCCCAAGATTGTACCAACAGTGATTGGTGACACTTAATGTTTTGTCATTTGTACTCTGTCTGCTCTCTTAGATTTAAGCACTTTTTTTATTTTTAGTCTGAATACCACCTGATTATCGTTTTACAACCCAAGAAAACTTTCAATTGATGGATATTTAACCAAAAGAAAAAGTTTTTGGAACTCAGAATGCAAAGGTGGTTTTTATTGGCATTTAAAAAGAGAATAACAGCCAAAATAAATGTTTTCAGTTGTAATTGTAATTTTGAAACAACTTACAAAGTCATATTTAACCACTTCACATTTGCCCCAAGATAAGTCAGGGGTAATAGCAGTTTCCCCCCATACCTGCCACCGACAAAGTGGTTAATTGCTGGTCCTTGTTTTCTTCCTTTACCTAGATATTTTATTTTTCTAGTTCCACTTGCATATAAACAAACTGAGGTTATAATGGTAATGTATCTAAACTTGAGAAATCATAATAATGATATTGCTGTATGATAACAATAATATATTGTTGTATGATAACAATAGTATTACAGTACACTGACTTTTCAGAAATCTGACATTAATATGCGATTGATGTTCATACAACTTATTTTATCTTTAACTCTCCTAAAAAGCTTTTGGCAATTCCATTGCTCAGACACTTGAGAACAAATAAAATTCAAGCATTTTTCAAGGACTGTTTAGGCACATGCAGCATTACATGTATTGAAATGGATTTAGAATAAGTATAATACATAGGGGAAAAAAATCATTGCACAACCTATTTATTTCATATTATTATTATTATATATTTTTTTTTAAGGTTACCAATAGGTATTTTCAATATAGGTATTTTCATATTTTTTCTTCTCATAAACAACAACTTTTACTTTTTTTTTATGTAAATTAGAAACAATGCCTTGATTATGAAATAAAATGCTTTAGTTGTATGTTATTATTATTATTATATTTTTTTAAAATGAAATGAGTGAAAGGCATGTATTTAAAACTTTAAATGCATGCGCTTTAAATATATGTATTTTTAATTATCATAAAGTATCACCCCCCCCCCCAACCCCTCTGAATATAAAAGCTCCCTTATATAAGTGAATTTTTTCTTTTTTGAAAAAGTGCCATTTATAAGTCCGCTCCTTCAAGTTTTTTTTTCTGACACTTTCAATCCAAATCCTTTCAATTAACTTTGCAGAAAATTCCTCAAATGTTTTGTTTCCGTATCTCCTAAATGAATATATCTTGACCAATTTATTTTTACCTAATTTCTTGATATACCATTGTATCAGAATGGTATATATTCTCTATATTATACCATTAATGTTTTCCCTAATTTTTATGCACTAAGATTTAATAGATATTTAAGTTGAGCTTAAGTTTTATCATTTTTGTTTCTATTACTTTGATATCAAGTTCAATTATTTTATGTAAACTTGTTTCATTAGTTTATTATTTTTATTAGTCGACACTACTTTGCTTTTAAGAAGAGAATTTTAAAACTAAAAAATGTTAATTTGATCAGACTTTATTTAGTAAATTGTAGAAATCCTGTGAAATTTCAAATTCCAAATATGCCCTCCAACTTTCCAATCATTTTCAAAAAAGTATCATTTATAAGTCCCCCTTAAAATAATTAGAAATTACTGTCTGTTAAAAAAAAATTGGGGGGGGGCGGGCTTAATTTCAGTACTTCACAGTAAATGAATGAAAAAGCATGTACTAACTATAAATGCATGTAATATATATCTTTTAAACTGGAAGATTTGTATTTAAAATGAAATTAATGTAAGTAATAAAAATAACTGGATATTTATTACCTGCATCCGACTGACATAAAAATATCACTTAAATTTCCATAAGCTTTTACAACAAAGTTTTCACAGGTTTAACAAAGTTGTATGATTTGCATATTTTTAGGAAGCCTAAACAGAAAACTAAGTATTTGGTATACCTGTATTTGAGGTAACTTAGAGTTCTATGAAAATAAAAGCCTGAAAACTACTGACTAAACATATAAATACATAATTCGACTTCTCAAACAAATTTAAAATGAATTCTCACCATCTTAGGGGAAGGCGGCGCAAAAACTCTGGTCCACTGTTGCACACTGCACAAACAAATATGTAAAATCTATCACCATACAATAATGGCTCATCTAAACATTGGACACAGGCTATAAATAAAAAGTTAAAGTCAGAAACATATTTTGATATTATCAACAATTAAAAATACAATATAGCTACAAATTACAGGGCATAAAGTACCACAACTAGGATAACTTTGCCTAAAAGAGATAAAAAGATTATACCTGCTACATCTCTTGAATTATCAATAAGTTTTGGTTTCAATATATAGGTAGCAGCACTAACATAAGGCTGGCAGCTCATTATAAATCATTCACCAAAGTTCCACCATGACAGCATGTGATACAGTTTTATAAGGCCAAAGTTACTCTTGTTGAGAATATATATTAAAATTTTTACAGACCTTGAGAAACAATAATTACATGAATTAAGTGGCGGATGGGGAGAAGAAAAGTTTTCGATTCCTTTAAAGTTATTATCATTCAGAAATCTTTTGATATTTTACAAATTTTAAAGAGAAGTCTAATTCTCGTATAATTTAATATTTTGAAACCAAACATATTTGAAGCAATTTTAAGTTCTGTAGTTTTTAGCATGAAATACAAATGTGAGAAGTTACATATAGCAACTTAGATTGACTTAGAGCAAACTACTTCCGAATTAAACTTTAAAATTCTTTAAAGAAAAATCCATGAAATTACATATCTGCATTATTGCATACAGAAAGGATTAATATATATTTTAAGAAATTTAACATAATATTGATTGATATAGGGAAAAATTGGGGTTGTTTTGCTGCCATTTCACGAAATTCCAAGATCCTTGACAAAATTCCAATTACTAACAAGTAACAACCTCATCAAAAATTCAAATTTATTAAAAATGGCCCTTTTGCGAATTTCAGATTTATAAAAATGGCCTTTTCACAAAATTCCAATTACTAACAACCTCATCAAAAATTCAAATTTATTAAAAATGGCCCTTTTGCAAATTTCAGATTTATAAAAATGGCCTTTTCACAAAATTCTATTTCATAAAAATTATCTTTTCACAAAATTGTTTTGTATATAAAATTACTTCCCAACAAACTTTTTTGATGGCTGAACTCAATTCTCGAATGATACAGATCAAGTTCAGTTACATACTATCTTGCAAGAAAACAAAACACTGACACAAAACTCCCTTCCAATCTTCTATTTATGTAATTGACTGGTTAAAACATATGCATGTGCTGGTCATTTGCACAATCAGGATCATGCCAGATAGAAAAGTGTTATGATGTTTAATTCCTTAGGTGTGCAACTATCTGATTGCTAAGTTTTCTTCTTTAAGATTGGCAACAATTTTTTTTTTTTTTTTTTTTTTTTTTTTTTTATCCTAATGTACACACATGTAGTAACTGAGTTTAGCTTTAGCTTTTGTGGAATTTTTAGATGATACTTTTCTTAACGAATTTTTTGATAATTATAAAGCAATTGCAACCAATTTAAAATACATTTATTTATTGAAATACGAAGCATAAAGTCCACCTAGTGAAGGTTCCTTCAGATTCAATTGCTAAAAGAAGAGTAGTCATAAAGTGAGAATTTTTAAAACAGTGAAAATAGTTTTATTGGACTGTTTATATGTTTCAGCTCTGTTTGAGCCATTTTCAAAACAAATAAGAATATTCTAAAATTGCATGAATTACAATATCATGATCTTAAACACCATCATTAAATTTTTCACATATTCTTTCAAATCACTCAGATTATTTATAATTTTATCATGGATATTTATTTCCATTTTTTTAACTATGAAGTAACTAGAGCTATGATTGAAGTATGTTAAATACTGCTGCAATTTTGGAATATTCTTATTTATTTGTTTTGAAAATGGGTAAGATAGAGCAAAAACATGCAACTAATCTAATAACATTTATCTTTATTGTTTTGAAAGTTTTCAAGTTACGACTTTTAGCAATTAAAAGTACAGTAAAACCCCGATAATTCAGATTAATTGGGACCGGATCCAATCTGGATTATCTGGAGAATTAGAAAAAAATGAAATAAAATATAACATACTAACAGAAAATCACATTTATGTTAAACTTATTGAATATTTGCAGACAGTAATAATGTTTACTTTGCTTAATTATTCCGAAAACATGTGAGAAAAAGTTTTTTTATTTAAAATACGATGATGAAACAAGTTAATGTTATGGAAATTAGCCAATCGCTTCTCAAACTTGAAAAGAAAAGAAAAAAATAAATAAATAAATAAATGACCAAACCCATCTGAATTATCTGGAGATCCGGATTATCGGGATCCGAATTAGCGGGGTTCTACTGTATATTATCAGAAGGTTTAATTTGTTGTATACTTTAAAACTGAAAAGAAAATAAGGCAGTTTTAATGATGAGTTTTTACTAGCTATTTTGTCCATCTGGATGGTTTATTTATGAAAATTAAAACAATTAACTTTTGTAATGTGGGAATTTAACCTTAGTCAGCTGAAAATATAAATTAAGTGTACATCTTTAAAAAATCAGTGCAATATGTTTTATTTTTATAGATGCAACAACTGAAATACTTTTGCATATGCCATGTTCCCGATGAAAATGATACATTTTTCTATGTTTAGGATTGATGTTTTATTTATTTTTTTTTTTCCATTCTCTTCATGTGAAGAACACGTCTATTAATAATTGTAATTAGCATTAAAATGAAACATTTTTACATATTACTTTACCATAATGAAAATTATTATTAAATAAATATGAGAAAAAAAAATTGTTAAATTAAACTAAGTACAGTCAACTCCATAAAACCCACACAGCTTGAGTTTAGTGTGTTAGTTATACAAATCATTATTTTATTTACATACTTTTTCTTCCTGTTTGATTACAAATTAGAAATATTTGCATGAAAAGGTAAAAACTGCAGGTAAAAACAGAATTACATGAAAATTTCATCAGTCAATATTCAATTTTTAAACATTGGCACAAAGGTATTTTTTAAGGTTTTGTTTTTAGGATGAATTATTTTTCTGCATGCTACATCTCTGGTTATCAGATAGTATGAAAATAAAATTATTTAAAGAATTAATGGTGACAAGGATTTTATAAATAAACACTTTGTTTAGACGCATTCAATTACCTGCAATAGACTGTTTGATTGGATAGGATAGTTCTTTTTTTAATGCAAAATTTATTATTTTAACACACAATGTGTGAAATATACATCAGAATTCTTAAAACACAATTCAGTTTCTTTGGAAAATGAATGATTAATGAATTTACTACTAAATTAAAATTGTTTTATGTAATCATGATTTTTGATATTTGCATTCCAAAATAGATGGCATATTATATACTAGTAGATTTCACAGTATTGACTGAATCATCTAATTAGTTAAAGTTAACGAAAAAAAAAAATGTTAAAGATATTTTATAATGTCAATACTATTAAATATTTGTCACAATTTGATTGATATCAAATGTATATTAAAAGTTTCAGTTAAGATAAATTCAATTCTTAATTAAATGGGGGAGATTTATATAAATGAATTAACTAAAATTTTCATTTATTTTGCAAATTAAAAAGAGAAATGAAAATTTAAGTACACTATGATATATGTATAAATTAAGATATGGTAAGTTTAGTGACTCAACAATTATTTTTTAATGTTTGATGTAGAAGAAATAGGATATGATTTACTTAAAATAATTCTTTTTTTTTTTTTTTTTTTTATTATTAGAAACTGTACAGATACAATCATGGAATAAGAGCAAAATATTTGTTTTTTATCTTATAATTCAAAAAAGAAAATTTGTGCTTTAAATTAGAAAAAAGAGGGCCTTACCTTCATGAAACCATTGTTTACACCGGGAACACTGAAGCATCTTTGAGTACCACCTGAAGTTAAAAAAAAATAAAAGTTTGTATGCATTTACAAAATTTAGTTTTAAATGAATTGTATGTTTATTTGCTAAATGTTTATATGGTAAATAAATCTGAGCACATTGAATTTAAAAAGTATATTTTTAGTCAATTTATAGTAAAAATTCATAACTAACAACAGCAAGTTATATCTTGCATGTATATTATTAGATATCAATTATATATCTATTATATCTATCAATATCAACACTTTACTAGTTAAATTTCTTTAAAGGTTGAATTTAACAGTTATAAAAGATAACGAGTTTCAAATGCAACAAATTTCAAATTACAAGTTACATTTATTTAGAAAAACATTTAAAGAGAAAAACTAAGTTGAAAATAGAAAATGTGTAAATGGTGAAACATGCATAAAAAGAGGAATTAAAGACTCGAAAAAATTTAAATGGGCAGAATAATGGTGATAAAAATAAACAAAAAAACTCTACAATGTACAATAAACGCCTCTTTTTTTTTAGTTTTACAGAATTTTTAAGTATAAAAAGATAAGTTGAATTACTTAATAATCATAAGCCTGAAAATTTTTATATCATCAGAACTTGAACCAGAATGCACACAACAGAATAATAAATAAAAACTTTTAAAAGTTGCTTCATGATTATTTTTCTCATTTAAAAATCTCTACTAACATAGAGGTAACTATTAACCCTTACTCCATCCATGATGGCATTTAATAACTTTTATGTCCTTGAAAATCTGTTTAAAATAGCAAATTCGTCATTTACATTCAACCACTGACAGAAATTTGCACAATTCACAATTCTTTTAAAATGTCATTATACAACTATGGCAGAAAGATACAAGTTCTATCTTCAAGTAATTCTGAAAAAAGTCTTAAAATAGAAAAAGATGATACACAATGGTTATCCATAGATTTTAACATTTTAAAGATTAAATCAGAATAATCTAATTACATTTCAGAAGTTTGAATTTCAAGAGTCATTTCAAGAATCTGACATTTTTTTTTAATTATACATTTTAATAATGTTCTTTAAATCTTCACAATTATCACCATACAAAAATAGTTGAAATAAAGATTACATAGCTTACTTTTACTTTTTATATACAAGTCATTTTTCATTTTGTAAAAAAAAGAATTAAAATTTTTCTAATCCTACAGTGAAAAAAATTCGTGATCAATATTACATTTTAAAGAAACATTTATTCATTACATTTAAAAGAATAAAATTTTAATAGTTTTCTTTTTGTTTTTATTTTAGAAATTTTGAAACTTTGTTATTTTGTTTAATTATTATTTTAAATACTGTTCATTCTAGGCTATTTTTGAAGGGTGCAGCACCCTGCCCTTTTTCAAATTTACAAAATGCACCCTGCCCTTTTTCAAATTTACAAAATGCACCCTGCCCTTTTTAAAAGTAGTAAAATGCACCACTAGTTTTACCCAGATATTTTTAATAAAAATTTTCTTTATTCCACAGTATTTCTAAATTTGTATGTCCAAAAATAATAGAATTTTTTCATTTCTTTAGGAAAGAGAACATGAAACTATTCAATCATGTTGTAATTTAATTGAATTTTTTAACTTTATATCATAAAATCTTTCGAAATTAATGTTACTTTATTTATCACACTTAAAAATTACGTATTTTCCTACCTTTTCCCCCTTCTAAAGGCAATAAAAAAATTTTATCTTGCAAAAGTGCCCTTTTCTGCAGCAGTACCCTTTTTAGCGAATAGCACCATGCCCTTTTAATTTCTAGAGTGAACACTATTTTAAATACTTACAAACTGCACACTATCATGTACCAAATAGATTTTGTTAATGGATATTAATGTTAAGAATTAGTATAGAGGAAATTTTTTAGAAGATTCTATTTCAGGTCCTTCCCCACTTTTGTTAATACTTTATGTAGTTAAATGGATTATTTTTGAAATTTTATAACAGCTTTACTTAAATCGTAAAATATCATTGAAAAACATGATGCGTTAAAATATAAAAGTAGATTAAAGCACAGATGCAAGAAGTCTATCCAATGCAAGACTCAAAGCTTTTCAGAGTATAAGTATATAATCCAATGTTACAGAAAATTTTTGTTTTACTGGTTTATGACTGAAATTGGATATCTTGCGACAAAAAAAGTAATTCAAATATTTTCCTAGAAAATTTTCTATTATTTCAATATATAAACAGGGTTGCCACTCTAATCTTGAAAAAAAAATTCCCTGTATTTTTCCTGTACTGCAACGCATTTATTCCATGTTGAATGCGAAAAAATATATGCGTGTATGAAGGCTAATTAGAAATGTTATAATTTGCCATTACCAAATTCCCTGTGTTTTCCAGATTTTTTAGGATTTTTTAAAAAATTCCCTGGATTTTCCCTGTTTTGGGAGGAGATTTAAAATTCCCTGTGTTTTCCCGGTTTTCCAAATGGCGTGGCAACCCTGATAAAGTATAATTTACTATTAGTCAAAAATCTTGCTGAGACTGAAATCATTTCTGAGACTAAAAGTCGTCTAACCCATTAAAAAAAAATCCGTATTGTTATTTTATTCTACTGAATGACATATTTTTTTTTACTGAGAACTTCGTATTCATAAGTCTGAATTCACACAAGTTTTGCTTAAGTCTCTGCCACAGAACAACATTTGACAGTGTCATTTGATACTCATAAAAAAAAAGTCTGTGATCAATTGTACAGTTATGTAGTATGCAAAAGAGCGTGTGGCTATTTCCGTGCCATCATGGAATGGGATGATACAGACAATCACTATATCAACATGTGGTTATATGTTACAGCATACAAGTTGACGAAAAATACTATTCTCTGGTGAAAAACAAAACATCCGTTTGAGTACAAACACCATCAAAACAAACAAAATGTAGCAAATATTCTTGTGTTCCTAGCATATTTAATAGATGTCTATTATTGGCAATGAACCATGCTGGTTGGCAATGGATTATTTTTAAGGTATGATAAACAAGAAAAAGTATAAGTATTCTAAAATCATTCTTTGAAATCACTGGTAAAGCAGATTAACACTTTCAAAGTAGTGGTCACATGACCGTGATCACCTAATTTTAATTCCAAAACTGAGAAATTGTACCAAGAATATTTTACTAAAATTTTGCTTTTATTACGAGAATGCAAAATAACAGCTTAAAAAAAAAAAAAAAAAAAAAAAAAAAAAAAATTGCTTGAAAAGTTTGGTGTCAGTCAATTATTTCATCATTTTACAAACAGAATTTTTCTGCCCCTGGAAGACGAGTTATCTCATCCCTTCACAATGAAAGTGTTCATTTTTTATGTTAATATACAAGAACTAGAACAACATTTACAAGGAAAAATAAATAAACTTACTCTCCAGGACCACCACAATAACAGTATGTCTGTTGCAAATTGGATCGATGAGAGTTATCCCAAGTAAGAGCTTGAGGCTATAAAAAAATTCACAAAAAAAAAATTATAAGGGAGAAAAAAATTTAAATGTAGATTATTGTAACTTTTTATATCTATATTGATAAAAAAAAGAATTATCTCACTCTGTAAAGGCCAGCACTCAAAGAATTCTAAAATACAATTTAGATTTTTTTCAAAATAATTTTTAAAAAGGATCCTCTATAGGATTTTTACACGAGATATTTTCTTTTTTTCTTTGCATGTTTTTAAATATTGCATTATTCCAGTCTTTACAGCACAAAATAGTACAAAAAGTGTACTTTATATACCTTGTATATACCCAATTTTATGAAGATTTTTTTTTTGAATTAGAAATTATTATAATCTCTGCAATACTTATAATTATTCGAAAAACACTAGGGTACTAACATATATTAAACATTTCTCATACTAATATCCTATTACTATTATTATCACCAAAGATATTATTCTTTATTTCACCAGTGTATTTTCTTTCTTGGTTACTTAAATACATTTACACCAAAATTATTTCACGCAATCAGTTATCTGCACGACAATAAGTAAGAAATAACTAAATAATTTACGAAATTAAATTACTGAATATGCATGTTCAAATCTTTCATGCACTACTTATTATTTTATACAACTTATTAGCGTTTAATAATTCACCTACATAACATATTCAAATTTATCAAAAGGAAAAAAAAAAAAAAAAAAAAAAAGAGTGATGGAAGAAGAAACTAACTACAGATACATTAATATAACTATAATATATAATTAGAAACTTTTAAAAGTCTAATCTTTTTACAATATACACACATCTGTATAAGCAGGGAAAAAAACAATAAAATTCTTTTTTATAACTGAATACTGGAATAAACTAAACTTTAAAAAAAGGATTTATAAAAAATCTTACATTATATGGCAATGCCTGTTTCACAAGCATCATTAGCTGAGCTGAAAAAAAAAGTTACAAAAAATAAATTAATGCAATTGAAACAAAAAACTTATTTTAGCATTTCAACAATGCGAATAAAAATTTATAAATTATTCAGAAGACAATCAAATAAAATGCGTTTTATTCAGGTCTAAAAGAGACTTTCTTCAAAAATATTATAGAAAATATAGGAATTTTTTTCTCAAGCTACACATATTAATTGTACATGAGAGGCTTATATTTTTAAGCGTTAATTCCGTTCGAAAAGCAAATTAAGGGGGGGATAGCTCCCTCCAATTCACCATTTTATACTTAATCATTGAACCTCTTAAACTAAACTAATCACGGATATGCTTTATCATATAAAAAAAACTCATAAATATGCATGAAAAATCCATCTACATAAATTAAGGGGAAGGACATTAGCCCCTTGTTCCCCCTCTTTATACTTATCCAATGAACACTCAATACTAATCACGGAGGCACCTTAGCAAAAAGTTCCTATATCTAAACTTTTAACGAAAACTGATAATTCTGCATGAAAAACCCATTTATATAAATTAAGGGGAGGGGCATTAGCACCCGTTCACCCTTTTATACATATCGAATGAACTCCAAAAACGAATCAGGGAAACACCTTATCAGAATATACATATATCCAAAATTTCAAGTGAATCGGATATTTTTATCATGAGTTATCGCGTTACGCACATGCAGAATGGACAGGCACATAAGCTCCCAGGCTTTGATAGCTTGTGAGCTAAAAATTATAACATTAAGTAAACTATTTAAAGTTCATTCCTGACTATTTCAGAAATTTTTAACACACTTCAGGTTTAAAATACTGGTTTCAAAAGTTGAACACTCTCCCCCCCCCCCCCCCCCCCCAGCAAAATTTAACATTTTATACAATTATTTTCTGAATCTTTATTAATTATAGAATTTGCCTTTATCAAAACAAACATAATTGAAATAAAGGTTATAAATGATTTTTTTTTTCTTTTTCTAATAAATTTATATGAAATGAGTTTCTATAGCAAGAGCAATTCAAAATTTTAAAATAAAAAAAAAAAGCCTGAAATTTACAGCAAATTTTATGAAAAGTTACTGCAGAGAAGAGGAAGTGGGGAATTCCTTCCCTACATTAATTATACATTTTTCCAATGGCATTCCCAGGGTTTTATTATTATTATTTTTTTTTTTTTTTCTGTAATGCTTTGATGGAATTTGCATTTTTCTTTTGATACTTAGGGGAAGGGAAAATCCCACCTTTCTCATAATCTTTTAATGTAAGTTTTTTTTTTTTTTTTTTTTTTTTTTTTTTTTAATTCTTTGGTGAAATTTGAATGTTTTTTGTGATCTTTAGACAAAAATTTCATTTTTTTCGCAATCTTTAGACGAAAATCATGTTTCTTTGACGATCAATGCATTTTCTTGTGATCTTTTGACGAAAATTGCAGTTCTTCATGATCTTTGTAACATTCCATTCTAACTAAATATAATTGCCTTTGCCATTGATCACAAATTGTGGGAAGAGAATGGATGGCATTAGTGCAGAAATTCAGTGCTTGCTGATGGATCCTGTTTCGTACGATGTCTTGCTCTTCCTAGACACATGAATTCTTGATCTTTCAGTGATTTTTTTTAAAAGCCAAAAACACAGGAGTCACATGAGCAGATATTGGGGCTATATGGAGAATGTTTAAAGATTTCCATCTGAAATTTTGCCAGCAGGTTCAATCTTAATTGCCTCCTGCATTATCTTGCAATAAGAGTATTTGTTCAGTGAATCATCTCTGTGTTTCATTTTGATGGCCTATTTAAGTGTTAGAAGTTGAACAACAGCCCTTTGCGCTAATTTGCAGGAATGTGTCATTCATCTGAACACACAAACAACTTTTCAAGAACAGATAAACTGAAGCATAGCTGTTCACTACACGATCTGAAGACACATTTACTTACTGCAATTAAAAACAAAGTTACTATAAAACAAAAATCTCTTTCTCATTCTAACTCTATATGCTAAAATAATGATACTTTTATTACTTTCTAAAACTTAATGGAACTTGGATAAAAAGCTTTGCTGCATACTGAAAGTCCTCTCATGTGACGTTTAGTATATCACAACCAGGACCACAGAGTTGGCAGGGAAAATGACAGCTTTCAACTTTGACTACTGGCTGGATAATAAGCTAGTGTTGCCTATTAGTTCAAATTAAAAAAAATATAATAATAATAAAAGAGATGAGGGATTTACATTTTTGATGTCAACTTCTGGTCCTGCAGACCTGTACAATTAGAGGAACTAAAATGGACAAAGGTCTCTATTATAACACTATTTCGGGTTCTTTAGCCTATAAAATTAGCATTAATTTACAATTTTCACATTAACTCGGGTTAGAGATCTGCTTGAGCCAAAATTTACAAGCCCTGATCTTTAAAAGCTTGATTCTGCCCATTTATATTTTTGGAGTTGTAGTCTATGCCAGCCCTGTGTAAAAATCAATGAAAAAAAAAAAAAAAAAAAAAAAAGCCCTTTATAAAAATCAATGAAATCTGGCATGGCCTGGCCCGACTCAATTTCTACAAAAATATTCTGATTTTTTTTATATGTATTTAAGATACTTTTAAAGAATACTGCATTCATTTTGCACATAAATACTGCATTTATGGAAAAAAATTATTACATATTTCAGATTACGATACATTTACAAGTCATAGAATACAGAATAAGCAACATTAATAATTAACTTAAGAATTTTAGACTATTACATTCAAATGAAGACTCTTCAAAAACATTAATGTAGTTTAGAATTATGGATGGTTGAAACATCATACATTTTGAAGACATAAAAAAATAAATAAATAAATAAATAAATTCTTTTAAATATTTATTTTTCTGTGGTTTATTATAGTATATTTTTAGATTCTGTTTACTAAAATTCATTATCATTACTATATTTACAAAACAAATTGTGTCCAACACAGATACGTCCCGGGAAAAATTAAATCCAGCTATGGCTCAACACAGCTCAAACATGTAAGGAAAATCCTGTATGCCAGGCAATATACTGGGTAACTTTGACTCTGACAGCCTGATATATTTTAAAAATTACAATTCGTTTTTATAGATTTAATATCATGTGTAATTCATCTAATTTCACTTCAACCTGACTGATAATAATAATTAAAAAGAAGTTACAGTTAGTGTTAGTTTGTTTTTTTAGCAACTCCATCCATTTGCTCGAAAATGGGCCAGACTCCAACTCTGCAGCCTTGGTCACAACACAAATGTTGAGGAACACTGAATTAGATTAATTCTTTAACCTATTTGTAGCTGAATTTGTGTTAATTTCAAACACTGTTTAGAAAGGAACTGAATTTTTCACAAATATTTTAACCTTAAAACAGAATCATTTACAAATTTTTTAGCTTAATACTAGATCTTTCACAAAACTGTTCCATTGCCAAATTGAACCTTTCTCAAATTTAAACACTGTAAAAAAAGGACTTCTCACAAAACAGTTGAAGACACCGGAGAAACATTTATCTTACTTTTACAACAAAAGAAATGTATAAACCAAAAACTGAATAGAACAACATTTTAAATTGATAAAATTATAACAAGATTTTTCACAATTATAAAAGAAAAAAAATCTGATCACAATGTCATAAAAACAGGACCTCATGATAAAAATGTGAAAGTAATATAACAGAACAAACATTTTAAATAACCCTCCCCCCCCCCCCCAAAAAAAAAAATTACAAATAAAATTTTTTAAGCATTGAAAACATTAATTACCATTGTGACCTTTTTTTAAAGCTCCACCTTTCTGAAAGAAAAAAAATAATAACTTTTACATAAAGCCTTTTTAACAACACATACATTACATGATCTCAAAATGATCAAATTTTACAAATCAAAGTACAATAATACATTTATTTATTTACTTTGCATGAAAGAAGAATTTTTTATAATTTGAATAATATGCTCAGCATTTTGAATTTACAAAGGAAATAAAAATTGTATCAATGAAAATCATTTTAGAAACAAAGATAAAAATTTGTCATATTATAAATTCTAACATCATAACGAATAGAAAAATGGGAAAGGTTTTAAGCTCTAAGTTCACATTTGATCATAATGTCAATGGTTTTAAGAGATTTTCTTTTGTGTCACACACCCCTCTGATTTAGAAAAAAAGGGGGAAAAAAGTCATCAACTCACTTAAGCTGTATAGGATTACATAGATTAAGGTTAATTCCAATTGCCTGAATCTTTTTATTAATCCTCGTTCATATTTTCTGCAAAAGTGATAGAGATCTTAGTACTTAATTTACTTGTTTCATTGACAATATTATTTTTCAAATATGACATTGATTTTAAATACTTAAAAGTCTGATAAACATTTTTATTAACAGCAAAAATTAACACTACCATTTATTGTTAGTTTGTTATTCAATATTGATTGTGTGAGCAGTCTGCTCTTTATTCTAAACATTTTATTGAGAAAAAAGGAGCGATTTAAATGATAATAGAGTTTACACATAATTTTAAAAATTAAATTCTTTTCTTCCA
Source organism: Maratus speculifer (assembly GCA_964019185.1). Taxonomy (NCBI): domain Eukaryota; kingdom Metazoa; phylum Arthropoda; class Arachnida; order Araneae; family Salticidae; genus Maratus; species Maratus speculifer. The sequence goes on along the minus strand of OZ025296.1, from coordinate 338,292,204 downwards.
TTTTTTAATCATCTTTCCAAAAAATTAAACAAATTTATGTATGCATACATACATAATAAAAAGTAAATAAGAAATTTCGTACTTTATTTTTGAACTGAAAAAATAAAGTAAGTTTTAGTAATAATGTTTCCCTCAGATAATAAAATTTTACATCTTCAGGAAAAAAATCAGACAGACATATTTATTAACATTAAAATATAAGCAGATACATATATTATTGTGAAAAAAAACAAACATACTGCATTTTCAACAGCATAAAAATGAACAGGGTACAGCACTTTCAGAATAAGTGAGGGACATTTACTTATTGTCAAAGTAACATATTATATATATCTAATATTTCTAATAGCTTCTGTTGATTTTGAAATCCAACCAGTGTTCTTGCTGACATTTAACCAACGTTAGTAATTTGGCTAATTAAAAATAAAAAACATTCACCAAATGAAAAAAGTATTAGCCAAGTAGCACTAAAAAAATTAACTTTGATCCTTTAATGTACCCCCTTTTTTTCAATATGTTCTAGAATTGGCTTAGTTTTTATATCTGCGACAATGACTGCTATTAGTCTAAATTCAACTGTTTGCTACAAATATGTTAAAAATACGTATAAATGCATATGTATGAAAAATGAAAAGTAAAAGAAAAAAAAGAAAAAGCAAAAATTGAGCACTAGCAATTTGGCGAATCTAATCGCTTGTTTACTCTCGAAATGAAGAATTTAGTCGCAATTTGGCAAAATGGCAAGCGATAGCGAGAACACTGAATCCAACAGTAAAAAAAAACTAAAAAAAAAAAAAAAAAAAAATGTACAAATCTTTCTAAATTGTTTTCTTTCTTTCGCCCTTCCAGTCTTTTTTTTTTTTTTTAAATAATAATGTCATTTTTAAAAAAGAATTTCCTCCTCTTATTCACAAAAATTTTCTGAATTGGCTCCAATATTATTTTTTTGTAATAATATGTTTTTAAAAATAGAATTCTTTTTTTCTTATTCTCTCTCTCTCTCTCTCTCTCACACACAAAAAAAAAAAAAAAAAAAAAAAAAAAAATAGAGGGAGAGATTGAATATTTCAGATTTAGGAAAAAATTATGGGCATTATCTTAGATTTTCTTGTGATTTTAAAATTCAAACATTTCCTTTTATTTTTAGGTTCTCCTGAAATGCATTAAAACTTTTTTAAATTCTTTACATAACACAGTATAAAAAAGAAAATAATCAGAAGTGGATTTAGAAGCCAAAAGATGAAATTTTGCCTCTGAATCCCCACATATATTGTTTTAACTCGTCCAAGACCAGCATCTTTTACATTAATTTTATTCCATTGTTAGAACTTTTTGTCAAATAATTAAATTTAATTTATTCAAACCAGAAAATGTCTTAAATAAGGCAAATTTAACTTTTATTTTTTAGTGGTATCAAAAAAGTGCTTTACACATCTTTTGAGAATGCATGTATGTAACAAGGGTCCCGAAGAGGTTAAAAAAAGTTTAACCAAGTATTCTATCCCTTCATTTAAAGTGCCTTGGACAGTCACCCAACATTGCCTCTTCTCTTCTAACACACTAAAGCCCATTCTAACAATGATTAACAAATCTTAATAAAAATACTCGTCTCTCTTAATCACTGTCCCAAAAGTTAATTTACTTAAAATATAACAATTAATTACTTACCCATCATACGTAGTATAGGGTAAGTCTTGCAATCGTTTTGAAAATCAAAAATTTTTTTGGCAGATTTACACGTTTCGGACATTAGAGATTCCGAAAAACATATTTTTAGAAAAAAATTGCCGTCCGTCCGTCTGTCTGTAACCGCTCTATCTCCCGAACAAATTGAGATAGAGACTTGAAATTTTGCATGTGCTTAGTATGTAAGAATGGGACGAAGCCTATTTAATATCAGTAACCTTGATTATCCAGAACTATTTTTTTCGAGCTCTCGAAAAATTCGTTCTGATGAAAGGTATATAAAAATTTTCGAATTTTTTTACTTTAAGGAGTGGACGTAAAAAGCAATAAAATAACACAAATTTTGCGCATAAAATAAAGTTGATCAGATTATTAGTTGTTGAGTTATTTCTAATCCTGTTTTCCACATTCTTTGATTTTTCATGAGCCTGTATTTCATTCAAATTTCAATTCAAAGATATCTTTTAATTGGAAATGAGACATTTAATTTGATGCAAGAAACCGTTAGTTAATATGATTAATATTTTTGGAGTTATAAGGATGTTTCTTTTATGCAATTCAGTCCTACTTGAACTGTTTGGCGTTTCATACAATTTATCGAAACTGGTTCATCAGAAATTCATTAATAGAGCATGATTATGTGTTAAAAATACTTAATTATACGTTTATATTTTGTTTTGGAATTTGTAATGTATTTTATAAATTGTTTACATATGTTATGTTTTCATATATTATGTTATGCATATCCATGATGGGTAAGTATTACGGTGGCCTCCAACGACTAGTTTTAATAAACAATAAGTTTTATTCTGCAAACCAAAACATGCTCTAGCACACATGTCTCCATTCTTGATTCTTGTTAGCAGGTGCATGGATATAAACAGATTTATAAAATTTATTTAATCATAAAGATAAATGCATAACATCATTTTTATAAGAATTTTTTTTTTTTTTTTTAACTACGAAAAAGTGAATGTTAAGTCAGGGTAAAATCAGAAATAGTACAGCATAAGATAACATATCCAAATTCATCTATCATTCATTTATAGCTATAAACCACTAATATTTCTAAAAACACTCTTTAAGCAGATATAATACTTCTACCACTGACTGGAATTTCTAAGAAAGTATATTCAAGAGAGGTCTTTTTCAGGAAAGTGAAAAGGAATGGGTTTTATTTTTATAAAATTATAAAACAATCTAGAGCAAAGACACTGAACTTATACTGTAAATTCTGTCTAAAGCAGAATAAACTAGAATTTTTTTTTTTTTCTTTTTAACTGCAGATATCATTTCACTTTAGCAAGAGCTTACTTCACTTAAAATAGAGGAACATAAAATTTCAAACATGATGAATTAGCCAGTAACTTACTTTAGCAGCAGATGCAAAAATGCATTTTCTACAACTCCATGATACTTCTGGGCTCAATACAGATGAATCTATTTTTGGAATGTGGCATAACTGGTGATAACCTTTGATAAATTAAAAATACATACATTATGCAATGAAACTAATACTGCAATATTTGCAATTTGAAAATAAAATATCCTAAAATTTTGAATAAAGGATTTGGAATTAAGATAGCAGATTAATATATGTGATAATTTAGATCTTAAAAATCAAGAAATAAACACTTAAATGCATTCTAAAATCTCAATATAAAAACACAAATCTACTCTTAGTACTACAAACAAATTTCAATAAGCTATGATGAAGGCTCAAATTAACATCTTATTCCCTTAAAAGGTCAATTTTGGATTCCAGCTCAGTTTCTTTACTACAGGGCAAAACTAAAAATTTTCATTACTGGCCAGTGGCCACTAGTACCAGTTTCATCAGTGACCACATTTATTAAACTAGTGGCAATTTTTTATTTAAAAATATTAAACAGTAAACTTTTGTTAAAATTTCTATTAATATTAACCTAAAATTAAATAGCACAAATAAATAAGCTACTATAAATATATAGGAACCAGAAAAAATAAAACAATACAATGGAATGCAAGAAAAATACTCTTTCTTTGTAGCAATGAAGCCATAAGGTGGCATTCACTGGCCCTGTGGCCAGTGGCTAGTGCTAATTTTGCACTCTATTCTTAACAAATGTAATATAATACATCTATATTAAAATATTTCACAGGTTATCTTGTTGTTATATACAGAACCATATGATGCAATGTAAAATATCTACTCTGTGGTGGTGATGGATCAAACTGTCATTTAACAATCATTAAATTTCGCTATAGATACATGTAAACTATATATGACAAATCCATACTTTTAAAATTGTATTTATTTAGGTAAAACAAGCTCACTATTAAGAGTTGAAAAAGGTTTTTGTTAAAGAATATAATTATCATAAAAGCATATTTCTTCAGGAGATTTTCAAAAAGAAATCACAAGACCTTTTAAGGAAGTTTTTTCATTTTAAAATGTACACATAAAACCCAGCATTAGGTGCAGGAATATTTGTTGTGCTTTTAGTCAAGTGGGGGGCATGTTTCACACCTTTTCAAAATGCTCTTTTCTTACTAAAAAAAGAATAAATAAATAAATAAAAAAAAAAAAATATCAGTGATGTCACTGGACTTGAGAAATCCTGAGCCCATGGGACAAGAGAATTCTAAAACTCTGGGTCCCTTTTTAATAAAAACGGGTCCCCACAAGTCATAGTTCAAGAGCTGACAGCACAAAATCCTAAGGTATCAAACACAAGAAAAAAAAACTTTTATTTTATGAAAGATTAGAAATAAGGGAATCTAATGATCCATACCTGCTGGAAGTGAAGGGGTGCATAAGCCAAAAATTACCATGGGTTTATCATTGCATTTTCCTGCTTCAAGTCCTTCATGTTTTCTACTTTTGATTGTAGGACAAACACAATGATAAACCTATCTTACGGCTAAATTTACATATATTCATATATGATAACAAAAGAATATATCAACATAAACATACCAACGGAACATTTGTCACAAATCACTATTTCATCAGGGGGGTGAGATGAACCGCTGTCACACACTGTGCATGCTATTTCATTTTCTGGGGGAGGCCCTACAGAATTTAAAAAGAAGAAAATAGTTTTTTTCAAAAGCATTTAAATATAACAGAGATATAAACCAGGTGTCTTATTATGTACTGACTGATTTTAAAATTCAATAACTTGCAAATGGTGACCAGCTATTAAAAATCTTGTAGGAGGGTTATGTAAGATACCAAGAGCTTTTTTTTTATTGAGATTCTCAATTTTAGTTTCGAATAGCAGCGATAGATGGTACTGCAAATAACAGACATTAATTTATGCTCTTTCCCTTCTCTCAGTATGGATGTGAAATGCAGAGATTAAAAATACGGAGAACAAAGAACAAAGTGGCCGAGAACAACTTCATACATTTATCCTCCTTTTTTTGCATCAATATTAAGAGAGAGGATAAAAATCAACCTTTGATTTAGAGCCTATTGCTTGCAATGCCATCTATTGTTGATATTTTAAACTAAGATAGGGAATTATAGTTAAAATCCTGATAGCTTACATAACCCTCATGCAAGAATTTTTTTAATAGCTGTCACCATCTGCAAGTTATTGAATTTGAAAACAATTCAGTACATTTTATGACACTCATTACATAGTACATCATCAAATACCAGTTATAGTAATTTGTA